>BQKN01000121.1:456320-542572 GCA_022839385.1 Asparagus kiusianus | reverse complement strand
TACGGAGAAAGACTAAACCGGCAGCGCGTGTTAGGCGCAGACTTATCCCTGCTTAGGATTCGGGATAAACTTCCTAAGATGAATCTTAGATTGATAACTTCTTGAAAAAGGTTGGTGTGGGAAAGGAAGAATTTTATATTCTATTTCCCGGTCTTCTTTTAGGGTGAAGGCGAACCCGAATACAAGGAAGGAAGAATTTTATATTCTATTCCTTGATTCTGGAAAGGAAGAATTTTATATTCTATTTCCAGCGTAGAAGAAACTAGAAGTGGGATCTCCACTCCGAGAATCTGGAAGATCTAGATAAACTTACCTTTTATAGGATTGGTTATCTAGTCTGAAGATGGTTTTTTCGTTTATCGAAGTGAAATTTCAACTTCGGTTATAACCATGAGAAGTCTTAACCAAAGAGAAAAGAGAAGGGAGTTCTTTCGTTTATCGAAGTAAAATTTCAACTTCGGTTATAACCATGAGAATGCTTAACCAAAGAGAAAAAGAAGGGAGTTCTTTCGTTTATCGAAAGGGAACTCTGAACTGAAAGTGGACCTCTTGTTCGTGGAAAGAATCAAGAGGGGAATTTGCTGGTGGTTTGGGCCAGAAAGACACTTTTGGTGGACTCACTGTCAATTGAAATTGATCAGTGAGGGATTTTGGTGATAAAAATGATATTGGGTTATCCTCTAGAATATTAAGTGTAATATTCTTCAAGGAACTTCCCGGTAAATAGGTTATCCTGAATGTATTAGGAATAGTATTTTTTCAGGAACTTCCCATTTATTGGCATTAATTGCCTGACGCCCTCTTGAGAAATCAGGCGATATGCACCGTTTGAGTAGACTATGTCTATTATCACAAACGGTCCTTCCCATTTGGGTTCAAATTTACCTTTCTTCTTGGAGTTAAGGATTATTGGTCGGCGAGCAGCGAGGACCAGATCTCCTTCCTTGAAGCTTCTCTGTCGGACTCTTTTGTTAAAAGCCCTAGATATTCTGGCTTGATAAAACTCAATGTGTTGTTGAGCTTCCAAGCGCTTTTCATCCAACATTTCGAGCTCTTCGAGACGTTTCTGATGTTGTTCTTCTGTCGTCATCTCAGTTGCGAGAGTGATCCGAAGGGATGGGATTTGGATTTCCAATGGTAGCACAGCTTCACATCCGTATACCAATGAATATGGGGTAGCTCCTGTAGGTGTGCGTATGGTGGTATGATAAGCCTAGAGTGCTTCACCGAGTTTATCATCCCAGTCTCGTTTATTGGTCCTCACGAGCTTTGACAGGATCTTAATGATCGTCTTGTTAAAAGCCTTAGCTAATCCATTCGAGGCGGGATAATAAGCTGTTGACGAAACATCTTGAATTTTGAACTTGTCACAAAACCTGACGAAAGCGTTGCTTATGAACTGTGGACCGTTGTCATGAATGATCCGTCTTGGCACGCCGTGTCGGTATATGACATGATGTTTGATGAAATTAATGACGTTGTTCGTCTTCACTTATCTAAGTGGAATCGCTTCAGCCCACTTTGAAAAGTAATCCGTGATTGCGAGAATGAATCGATCACCTTTGACTGAAGGGGGAAAAATAGGACCGACAATGTCCATACCCCATGTCTCGAACGGCCAAGATGTGGTTGACGTGTGCAAATGCTCTGGTGGTTGGTGCATATAATTTGCATGTACTTGACAAGCATGACATTCTCGGGCGTATTTGATTGCATCATGAACCATTGTTGGCCAAAAATATCCCATTCTCCTGATGCGATCATAAAGTTTGGGACCGGGCTGATGCGCACCACATTCTCCTTCGTGTGCTTCCTTAAGAACTTCTTCTGCTTCTTTGTTCGAAAGGCATCGGAGTAACAAACCATCGTACCCTCGACGGTATAACGTATGGGTCTCGGTATTATAGAAGAATCTTGGTGCTCTTCGGCGGATTGATTCCCTTTCTTTTACATCATCTGGCAAAATACCATATTGGACATAGTCAATGATAGGAAAACACCAATCTCGGGATTCAGACCCAATTTGAGTCGAATTCACCTCCTTGGCGCTTATGTTTCTATCATCTTCCTCTTCGATATCCATATTGTATATGGGTATGCAGAGTTGATGCGATCTTACTGTGACTAGCAGTTCAGTTTCGGGAGGCTGCGCAAGTGATACCGCTAGTGCTGCCAGTGTATCCGCATAAGCGTTTTGGAGACGAGGGATGTATTCAATAAAGAATTCTTCAAAAGAATCTGCCATTTTAATGGTCTCCTGGTGGTACGAGATCATGTCTTGGTTCCTGACTTCATACTCTCCACGGACTTGGTTGACTATCAATTGAGAATCCCCAAAAGCTTCGAGATATTCGACCCCCAGCTCCTTGGCGAAACTGAGTCCAATGAGAAGCGCGTTGTACTCGTCTACGTTATTGGAACATGGATCAGTCAGTGAATAAGCCCGAGGCATCACATGCTTCCCCGGGGAAACTAAGACAACTCCAACTCCAGAGGAGACTTTAGAACATCCGGGGGTTATTGCCACATTAGCTGCTCTTGAAGCACCATCGAAGTACAATTGCCATACTTGTTGGTGCGATGTAGTGTTAACCTCGTGGGTTTCATCCGGCAAGTCATCATATACTTCTGTCGTATCCGTTGTCGGGTTTGCCGCCAAAAGATCACAAATCGCTTGTCCTTTGATCGACTTCTGCTGTTTGAAGTGCAAATCATATTGGGACAAGAGAAGGGCCCACTTTGCTAACCGCCAATTCATAGAGGTCGGTTGCGTCATAAATACCCGTACTGGATTAACGTTAGAAATGACGTAAATCGTCTGTCCAACCAAGTAATGCCGCATCTTTTGCATTGCGAATACTAACGCGAGACATTCTTTCTCAATCATCGGATATCGAGACTCGGCGCCTACCAAAGTCCGACTTAGGTAATAGACTGCCTGTTCGTGACCGTTATCATCGTCTTGTGCTAGTAAAGCACTTATCGAGTGGTTCATCGCCTTGAGGTAAATCAAGAACGGTTTACCTGATTTTGGTGCAACGAGAACAGGAGGATTCGTCAGATATGTTTTGATATCTTCAAGTGCTTTTTGGCAGGCGTCGTCCCAAATAAACGACACACCTTTCTTGTTTAGCTTAGAGAATAGTTGGCACTTCCCAGAAAGATTTGAGATGAACCGCCGAATGTAAGCTAAACGCCCTTGTAATCCTCTGAGTTCTCTTAGATTTCTAGGGGGTTACAGTTCATGTATCGCCTTTACCTTATCAGGATCGATATGTATACCTTTAGTGGTGACGACGAATCCAAGGAATTTTCCGCTGGACATTCCAAGGAAGGATTTAGTGGGGTTCATCTTCAATTGATGACTCCGCATGAGATCGAACATCGTCTTCAAGTCCTTGATGTGATCTTCTTTGTTGCAGCTTTTTACAACCAAATCATCAACGTAGCACTCGACTGTTTTCCTGAGATGTTCTTGGAAAATCTTAGTCATTGCTCGCTGGTACGTGGTGCCTGCATTCTTTAGACCGAAAGGCATCACCGTGTAGCAAAAAACACCGAGGGGCGTTCTGAACGCTGTATGCTTCTCGTCATCTGGGTGCATTTTGATTTGGTTATATCCTAAAAAGCCATCCATAAAAGACATTCTCTCAAATCCACATGTATTGTCGATAATGACATCCGTGATTGGGAGAGGGAAGTCGTCTTTTGGACATGCTGTATTTAGGTCCCTGAAGTCGATGCAAATCCTGATTTTACCGTTCTTCTTCATGACTGGAACAATGTTGGCTAGCCAGTCTGGATGTTGCTCTTCTCGGATAAATCCTGATTTGATCAATTTCTTAACCTCTGCCTCAATAGCTTCCATAATCTGCGGACAAAACCGTCTCTGCTGTTGTTTGACCGGTTTAGCATCCGACTTGATATCGAGGCGGTGCATTGTCACATTGGGGTCGAGCCCTGGCATATCTTCATAGTTCCAAGCGAAGACATCAATATATTCCCTGATGAGAGCAATTAATTCCTCCTTCTCATTTGGGGGAAGACTATCGCTGATGAATATAGGCTTTGGGTTGGCTTCGTCACCCATGTTAATTTGGACTATTTTATCTTCAGTGGGGGGTTCCCTCTGTTCAAACCTATCACCATACTGCATGTTCAGGTGATGAACCCATGGGTCTTCCCATGTTGGCATTTGATCGTCGTCCTCCATTGTGGATGGATCAGCTGTAGCCATGTTCGTCATTAGGGCTTTGAATACTTCTCCCAGACTTGTATCGGAATCCCATTCTGAGGAATCTGACGAGTACCCATATTTGTATTGCTCAGATGATTGGTTATTGATTAACCGGCAACATTCGTCTTCTGAAGAAGAGACATACCCTAATCCCTGCCTGAATTTATAATAACCATCCGGTTTCCTTTTTGGTACATATGCCGCTTTGGCTGGAATACGGGGACCTCGATCGAAGTATAAACCTTCTCCGAATGTGAAATCATATCCCTGTTTTTCCATGAGCTTGCGCGCTTCCGGGCTATACTTAGATAAATGCAGACCAGGTTTGTCATCATTCTCATCTTCTCTTAAGAAATGATCTGGTAATGGAAAACTCTCTCCTTTACCGTAAATCACTTCTTTTTCGCCTCCTATTTTGGCAGGGACGATCAGGGTTGTTCCGAAAGAATGCTGGAGGTGTTTCTTTGTTATATAGGACGATCGAAGCGGCGTATATAAATCGGGATTATCATACAATCCCTTTATCACATCATCAAGAGACAGTGAGTACTCTAAATCATCATTTATTTCATTATTAGCAAGTTGCCAGTTACAACTACCATCTGACGATTGTTCATCGTCAAGATTGATTACAAAGGGTACAATATCATTTAAAACAAAACCTCCATTGTAATCAAGTCCGGCTTCGGTATCAGCTTCTTCTCCGCTATCCGTGCCATGGGCCGATGATTCAGTATCGGATTCGTTACCATAAAGGAGAGAATCGGTGAAATAATTCTCAAATCCTTTGAATGGTTGCTTATCCGCGACCACCGTCCTAACCTTATTATCAGTGTCGACATATTTCAAACACTGATGGAGAGTGGAGGGAATTATAACGTTACTATAGATCCAAGGTCGACCCAATAGTAAGTTATATGAAGTCTCGGCATCAATCACATAATATGTGACTTCCGTCTTCAAATCACCCATTTGACATTTTATCCGGATCTTGCCCAAGGGTCTTGACCCGCTAGTGTTGAATCCATAGATAACAGTGCCTGTGGACGCCAACTTACTAACTGGAATGCCGAGACTATGCATCAAGCGAAGCGGCATAATACTCACAGCGGAACCCGGATCCACTTGGATTCGGTTGACTTCGCTGGAGCCAATGTACCCAATGAAATATAGGGATCGATCATGGTTTGAATTCTTCGTCTGCATATCCTCTTTGGTGAAGGTAATGCATGGAAGGTTTTTAGCCGCTATATTACAGTGTTGAATTAACGGTTATGGCTCTTCAGGTACCGGCTTGATCTGAGTAAGGAACACTTCTGAATCGGCTAAGGCTTCTTGCAAGGCTTCCCTGGTTTCTTTAGACAACCGCAGCAACTCATACAATGTTATCCATGCTGGAATGTTAGCTAGTTGAGCCATAATATCGAAGATATGCGGAGTGTTCGAGCTTTCCGGTTTATCTCTTCCAATCAGACGATTGAAACGAGACTGCTTCGGATTCTGAACCTCCTGGGGCTTCTTTTCTTTCTGTTTATCAACCGGCTTTCGTCGAGCGTCTTCAACCGGTCTAGGAGTCGTAATCACACCCAGTTCCGTGAGAGTTTTGGCTGGTCCCAATTTAGTCACCCCCTGCTCAGCTAACTGATCATTAGGTGATGGATAGTTGAAGTGATACTGATTTCCGCTTCTAGTGGCGAAAACTTCTTGTTCTTCTTCGGAGAGCGGGAAGGTAGGAGCTTCATCACCATCCTCTTCGAAGATCGCGGAAGTAGCATTGCAGGACTTTCCTTTACCCTTTCTGGTCGAGGAAGTCGCCCACTGATCGTCTTCAATAAGATCAGGATGGACCCAGAGGATTTCGCCGTTTGGGGCTGTGTGTGGCACAAGTCCTTTTTGGCGTTGTCCGTATGGGTCGTCGTTTACTATCTTCATTCCTACTTTGGTGATGCGTTTTGGTTCAAACCATGCTGTGGGTACTGATCTAAAGCTAATTGATACTGTATTTGCTCCTACATCTTGGGTGGCTTCGGGGTTATGACGCCTACATCAATTAACGCCTGGATCTTATCCTTGAGATGGTAGCATGACTTTGTAGGGTGATGGACCGCTCTATGGTATGCGCAATACTTCGGATTCGTCACTTTGCTAGCCCTTTCTTGATCCACGATCGCTGGCAGCTGGATTTTGTTATTTTCTAACAGGTACTTAAAGATAACGGGAACTTCGTCATCTTTGAAGGAGTACACTTTAGGAAATCTTGGCTCCGAAAATTTCTGCTTCTGAGGCCGTTGTCGCCATTGCGACTGCGATTGTTGTGGTGCTTGTTGCTACGGCTGTTGCTGAGGTTGCAATTGGAAAGTTTGATTAGCATCAACTGCATTAGCATGTGCCTTACCTTTCCCTCGTGGGACGAAATTTTGTGTTGGAGCATTCGTCGCCTGTTGGCCTCTCTCCGCCTTCTTCCTTCTGAGGAATCGCTCGGCTTGCTCTCCTTGGACCTTCAAATCCTTCCATGTTTTGGACGGTGCTGTCCCCATTGCTTCCAACACGTCCAATGCGAGGTTGTTGTGGCAAGTCTGGAGAATGAACTCCTCAGTGATCGGGTCCCGACAGTTCATCGCCTTGTTCCGGAACCTTTTGACGAAGGTATCAACTAATTCCCCGTCTTTCTGTTTCTCGTCAAGCAACGACCCGATGGATATCTCGGTGTCGTCGTCGAAGAAGTTGGTGAGGAATTTAGTCTCCATGTCGTCCCAGCTATTCACACTTCCTGGCTTGAGGCGGCAATACCAATCGAAGGCGGCTCCACGAAGAGTGCCAACGAAGGACCGTACCATCAGAGGCTCATTACCAGAAATAACCCCTAGGTGTGATTTGAAGTAAATCAAATGCTGAGTGGGCGAACCCTTCCCATCAAACGGCATGAAGTTAATTAGATTGAACTTCGCCGTATACGGGATTGATTCCCATTCTCTTGGGTATGGACAAGGAATGCCCGTCTTCTTCATCTCTTGAGCGGAAATCAACGTATTGATTTTGCTCTCGAGGTTTTTAATCTTCAAACTTTCACCTGTATTTTCGTTAGCATTCTCGTTACCACCCCCTGCATTGACGGGAGGATTATTAGCATTATGAGCTTCATCCGCATGTGTGTCCTCATCTTCCTGATTAACCTGGTTACGATGACTTGGTTCGCATTGCTGGTTTGTCAGTGCTTGGATTTGTTGGTCATGTATTTCTCTCATATTTTACATGGCCATCTGCATTTCGAACCTGAAACTCTCCTGTTGTTTAGCCATGGCTTCTTCGAGCATCTTGGCCACTTGTTCCGCGCTTATCATAAGTGACTCGCGGGGTTGTCCTTCACTGGACACCGTATTATCTGATGCGACCATAGAGACGGCATCCGATTCTTCATCTTCTGAAGGTGGTCTTGTCCGAATCCCACCATAAGTTGCTCGTATGATGGCTCCAGACTGCAGACGGGTTACACGCCGGGGTGCTTCCAGAATCGACTCGGGATTATCCCGTGTCGATGTCCCTTTGCTGGTCATATTAGTGGTGACCCTCGAAAATTCTCCATCTTCGACTACCGTTCTTCTTTGTCGAAAACGCCTAGGCCTTGGTTTTGGCGTTTCGGTACTGAGCCTTTCGAAAACCGAAATTCTTTCAGGGACTGTATTGATGCAGTTGCACTCAGACAATACTTCCCGAATGAGTTTGGAACAGGGGCATTGAGTTTCTAGTTCTTGAGGACTCCTTTTTCTGGTTTTACTCGTACTCCCAACATGATAGTACAACTCGTCGGCTTGAAGGTCAGAGTAACCTATCGTGTGTTGGCACGACTTCTCAGGTATAACGTTATCATCATCAGACGACAATGTTTCCTTCTGAGGGCGAACTGCCTTCTTTGGGCTTTCAAGAGTCACGCGCCTCGAAACATGCCTTTGTGGGCGTGAATTCTCAACTGGCTCCTAGACTTCAATGCACAAATTGGTGCGCTTAGCTTCCATGATCTCTTTGTCACGTTGAGAGTGGCGGCGACTCCCAGCATGTTGAGTCGTTCGGGGCTTCTTTATCGGGCCCAAACGTTCTTGAACTGGAGCTTTGCATCCCTCATCGGGAAGTGGACCGAGGCGCTCCAAAACTGACCTCCTTCTTCGGGATGGTTCGGGAGGTTGAACTTGCTTTGAAGACTGCAATGATTGTTCCTTAGCCTGAATCGCTGCTTCAGACTTCGGCCTCCATACTTGGCGGGTTGGTGGCGGTTTCTTGACCACTTCCTTCTGCAGTCTTTTACGGGCTTCTTGGACTTGAGCCCGTGCTTGCGCTAACAGTGCGTGGCGCTTGCGAATGCGTTCCTTAAGTGTTAAACGATTCCGTTTGACACGGATCCATTCATTCGTTGGCGGCTTGGAGGAGCTGCCATTCGTTGGTTGTTGAGGCTGTTTTCCTCTCCTGTTCTTCAAATCCGCGTTATAGCGGATTCCGTCAGTGGACTCCATTGCCTTCGCGAATTGTCACGCTAGGCGTTGACGTCGCCTCTGGCAGGCTCTCCTTAAGAGAGTCACTACGCCCTCAGCGACGGAGGAATTGGCGAGAACAGATTTGACCTGGTTGGAGGTCGGTGGAACTTTACCCGATGCAACTTTGGCATCAATCGGGGTGAGATCTTCGTTGGTATTCTCTACTTCTTCATACCAACGGACTTTTCTCCTGGAGGAGAACTTCTTGGACTTGCGGGGGGAGGTGGATCCAGACGAGGATGACAGATACTCCTCGAACTTTTATTGGTCAAATTCATACTCGACCTCCTCCTCGACCGGGATTGAGATCCGCGGCTGTGACGCAACGATCTCGGCAGCGAGATCGGTGGCTCCCACTGTGGTCGCCAGATTGTTCGCGGGAAAAATTGTTTTCTCTAATTTCATTGTTTCCATTAGCAACAGTTTATCGGTTACAAAGGGATTCAGTCTTTTTATAAGATTCGGTTACAATAAAATCTAAAAAAGAAGAAGATTACAACTTTCCTTCTTTGGAACAAATCGCAAGATCCTGTTTTGCGGTCTCTTGCTTGTGTGAGTTCTTTACCTACGCCGGGGTTAATCCGTGGACCACCGCGCGATCTTGATCCGGTCGGATCTACACGGTATGATGGGTGTTATTTCATGAAGGAAATAACAGCCGAGGGGATTATTTCACCAAGGAAATAATAGCCTCAAGTAATCGAAATCGACCAAGCGAAATCGATACTCTTCTCGGGATCAAAAACCAAGTTTTGATTCGGAGGATAACCGTGTGGATCTCAGATCTGATCTCTCTCGAACTCCTGCCTTATTTGGTGTGGATGATCGCCAAGAACCAGATCTGAAAAGTGCAAGTCTTCAAAGCTTCAAGATTCCGAAGTTGAGCTCTCAATCCAGCAGAGTTTCCCCTCAAAAGTTCACCAAAATTCCAACCTCCAAAACAATGAGCCTAGGGGTCTATTTATAGGCTCCTCAAACCAGATCTGAGCTCAGATCTAGGCCCAGATCTGGGTGGCTCGGCCCAGGTGGCTCGGCCACCTAGGTGGCTCGGCCACCGAGCCACCCAAAGGGTGGCTCGGCCGACCACCTAGGTGGCTCGGCCGCCGAGCCACCACTTGGTGGCTCGCTTTGTCTGAGTCACCAAGTGGTAGCTCGGCCACCGAGCCACCTAGAGGTGGCTTGGTTACCGAGCCACCTTGGTGGCTTGGCCACCGAGCCACCCAAAAGTGGCTCGGTTTCGGCCGAGCCCTCCAGTTGCTTGGTGTTTTGCCGTTTTTCGGTTTTACGCTTGATTTAAACTCGATTTGTTGATCTGGACTCTGATTTGGCAGTCCGGATCCTGATTTGGCAGTAAATCCGCTTTGGTGTTCGAGTTCGAGTCCGGATCCGATCTTGATTTGATCTTGATTTGTTCGAGTCCGCTCCCGATCTTGATTGATGTGGTGGACTCTACGGTTGGATGACTCGTTGATTCATCGACCCGTTAGCTTGATTGGGCACGCGATTGGAAGTATTCCGTTGTTTGCGTGCGATTCGTTAACCTCGTCGCCTCGTTAATCCGCTTCGTCGCATCTCACTTGGCTTCGATGTTGTGGTCTAACGATCATGCTTGGATATATCGCCCGATGGTTCGTTGGTTTGTCGAATCACCGCGCCGAGCTGTGTTAAGGGACCTATAAGCAGTTTTATATGCCTACACTATACAATGAAATATTACAAAATAAGTTTACACATAAGTAAACCACATCATTCAAGCATTACAATTGAAATTCCAAGCCTCAGTTGCAATTTTAGTGAGTTCAGCATGTACCCAGCTACCTGTGAATACAAGATAGCCAAAGAAAGATTGAGCACATTATAACGGTGCACTGAAAAAGCTTTTGAGGTAATAACTAATAAATTGATATAAATGGACCCATCATCATAGCCTCAAATCCTTACGTGACCAATCATCATAGCCCCCATAAAAAACATGCTCAGTAACAAGCTCACAAGCAACTATTAGAAAACAAACTGGTTTTGAAACAAACTGAAGCTAAAACAACCTGAATCTAAAATAAACTGAGTGCTGAAACAATCTGAATCAAGCTCATAAGCTACCATTAGACAAAGAATACAACCTTTTCCTGAGAATAAATATGAAATTGAAACTAAAACTGAAATCATAGAAAACAAGCAAGCTCACAAGCCAATAAGCAACTAAGCTCAACGTCAAACTTAAACTGAAACAACCAAGCTCACAAGCCATCAAAAACAAGCTCAAAAACAAGCTCAAAAACAAGCTCAGTGCTCAAATAACCAAGGCTGTAACAAACCAAGACTGCAAGTAAACCCACAACAAACCAAGGCTGCAACAAACCAAGAAATGAACAAGGCTACAAGCAAGCAGCTCAAATAACCAAGGCTGAAACAAACCAACAAGGTTGTGGTCTACTTGCAACTCAAATAATCAAGTATCATAGCTGAAACTGAAACTGAAACCATAGAAAACAATCAAGCTCACAAGCAACCAAACCTGCAACAGAAGCAGCTCAAATAACCAGTCTACAAACTAGCCAAGTGCAAACAGAAGCAGCTCATATAGCCAAGACTACAAACAAGCAAGCTACATATAACCAGTCTACAAAAAAGCATATTATTCCAACAATAGCACAATATGTAATTGAAAATAGCCTGTGAAGACCAAGCAACCAAAACATTCAAGGATTGTGGTAGGGACAGATATGATCAGCCTTGTGCTAATATCAAGCAAAAATGTCTCAACTACCAAGCAACACTACATGTGCTAAATCTGAGAGACAACCCCTTCAGGGAACAAACATCAGAGAAGCATACCATTATTAAAGAGAAGTAAAAGAATGCGCTATGAGAAATACAATTTCCTACAGAATATAAAAAAACAGTGTCGTAATTCCCTAATATTTATCATAATAGGACCAAGGTAGGGGCTCAGATATAAGTATTAAAAGTGAATACATGGATTGCCTCATCTAACATTGTAAATGCAATGTAGGTTGCAATCACAAGAATGGATTGCCTTACCTAACATTGTAAATGCAATGTAGGTTGCAATCACATGAATGGATTGCCTTATCTAACATTGTAAATACAATGTAGGTTGTATTCTCATCCTAGATTGCCCTACCTAAACATAGCAAAACATTGTAGATTGCATTCTCTTAACTAAGACCATCATCATTGCCCACATTGAAGACAACCATATAACCATACCAATACATATCGTGCAATGTAGGTATTCATAAAAACATGTATATATATATAAACCTGCAAAAGAACCAAAGTTATAATGAGATTGCAATTAGAGTAGTGAAATATGCAAGATATTGGCAAAAGCAGTGAAATATGCCATAAAGTTACACCGCTAAGTGTTCAACTTACATAATTAGCAACATAAACCTACACCACTAAGTGTTCAACTTACAAAATTAATTACATCATTAAGTTGTTAAATATACAATGAGTTTACAAAGCAATAGATATGTCAAGTCTTCAAAAGTAGTGCAATATCAAGTTTTCATAAGTCAAACCCTTGCTCGTTGATAATCTTCTCTATAAATAGCTTTTGAGAATTTTTGGTTTTGATGATCAACCTCCTAGATTTTGATTCATAGTCATACAAGTAATCAAGCACTTTATCCAATGTCTCCTCAGAAAAGTCATTCTCATGCGTCATTAGAGCATTCGTCATGGTCTCACTCCAATGCACAACACGTTGATTTACACGCTGATTTTGAATTAAGAACGACATCGTGTCAATGAAATTGTGCATGAGAGTCTCATCATCTTTAGCCTTGCTACTCTTCTTCTTAGGAGTTAATATTTCAATTGATGCAGAAGCTACCCCACTAGAAGTCTTCAATTTTTTAGCTTGAGAGTTGTGGTTTTGCCCAATTGATTTCTCGGGCTCCAGACGTGGGCTTGAGGACAAATCAACCTCAATATCACTAAGTGTTACATGATCCTCATCAACCGTATCATGTTGCCTAGAGCCAAGCTTTTTAGTCATATCTTTGGTAAAATCACCCTTTGCTTGGTCATCTCCTGCGAAATAACACAAGTTCCCATAGTGAATGAGAGGAGTGTTCAAATACTCCTTCAACCTAGAGCTATTGCATTTTTTATCCTATACGATGAAATATTACAAAATCAGTTTACTCAGAACTAAATATTCAAAGTTTGCTTATTTAGAAAAAATATTACTTGTGTCCACCTATCAAAACAATCTGGATCCATGGTGACAATCTTAGTTTGTGGATCATAACCAGCCCCACTCAGGTTCATGACAGTGCACATATTAAAATATTTACCCTTCAAGGACTAGACATGGTTCATGACATTCTCCTTTGTGAACTCAGTGCCACATTTCTTATTGACCTCCTCTGCAGCTCTTCGATATGTGAGTGTAGGCATCAAAAATTACCTATAGGTCCCCACACGCGGCTCGAAATAGAGAGAAGACGATGAACATCACTATCCGAGTCACAGGAGCTCATCTGACGACAACAAAAACATAAAGTGAATCGACTGACCATACGAAGCAATGAAACTTCGGAATAACGGGAACAAGAGCTGATCGGAAGCTCCGCGCCGTTATACGAAAGGCAGAGCACCCCTCATATCCTATTTACTCCATATGTGATTCAATCATGGGAGCCTGTAGATCTCCTCGTCGACTTTCCAACACATATTAAACCACGTAATTCCGAGTCCGGACGACGAAGTTACGATGGAAACAAACTCGACGAACCAAAATCGAAAAAAAAGCCAAACTGAGACACCCCGTGGTGTCTTGGCTTGGACAAGGCACTTATAAGTGTCTTGGTCAAGCCAAGACACTTCAAAGTGTCTCGGCTTGGCCAAGACACTTCAAAGTGTCTCGGCTTGGCCGAGACACTCTTAAGTATCTCGGCCAAGCCGAGACACTCTCAAGTGTCTTGGCTTGGCCAAGATACTTACAAGTGTCTTGGCCAAGACACTCAAAAGTGTTTCCAATACGTCAGAAGTGTCTCCAACACAAAAAAGCTGATTTTGGTTGTTTTCGACGGTTTTTCGATTGTTAACTACCTGGATTTGCTCCAACTAATCTGATAATGTGGTTAAGTGATTTTCAACTGAAGATAAGAGGGAATCGGTCGTTCTTATCCAAACACAGGGCTCCTGAAGCCTATAAATACAGCCACAGGACCTTTATTTTTTGAGGATCGGGAATTCTCGAGCGTTGACGAAGCCCTGCTGGATTGAGGACTGAAGAGCCACGAATTTCAGAGAGGAGGAGGAGACTTCAGCATATTCTTCGTCATAAAGAAGAGGAGTTCGTCAGATCTGCAGCCCGGTTCGTCCCTTAAGATTACCCCGTTGCGGTGATCTTAAGAAGAGCAATTATCTCGCTGTTGCCGAGATAAGCACTTTGGCTTCTTGATTCCTTTGCGAATCGACAAAGCTCCGGATCTGATCTGATCATTTGGTGGTCCACGGATATCAACGTCCCCGTCACAGGCCAAGATCCCACGCAAGTAAAAGACCGATAAACGATCTCTACGCTGTTTGATGAGAGTTGTATTTTTCTTATTTTTATTGTGTAAGAAAGTCTTATAAAAGACTAATTTTACATTGAATCTGTAATCGATAAACATATAATAGATTCAGCAATAAAGATATTAACTTTCACCCCAAACAAGCTGGCGACCACAGTGGGAGCCAACAGCTTTGCTGTCGAAGCTGTCGTGTCGCAGCCAACGATCAAGATCCTCGTGGCTGAAAAGGTCGAATACGAGTTCGACCAATAGAAATTTGAAGAGTACGTCTCCTCCTCCTCCTCTAGATCTGCCTCGACTCATAAGTGCAGGAAGGTCTACTCCTCCTGGAAAATCCGTCGGTCTTCAGATCTGAAGACCCAAGAAGCCGATCTCCCTACTACCGCTACTACAATTGCACCTTGCAATAATCCACCGGCGTCCAATAAAGCCGGATCTGCAGATCTGAACTCCTCCTCGATCAAGGAGTCGGCTGCTGAAGGCACACCAATTTTATCAAAGAGAGCATGTCAAAGGCAATGCCAACGCCTCACGCGCCAATTCGCCAAGGTTTTGTATCAGGTGGATAGACTCCGTTACCAAGCGGATTTGAAGTTTAGAAAGCGCCAAGTGGCTAAGTTATCGCCACAACAAGCATCGGGATCCTCCTCCCAACCTCCAATTTACAAATGGGTTCTGATCAAACGAACACGTTTGACTCTCGAGGAACGCATCCAGAAGCGCCGTGTACTTTTTGCGCATGCCCAGATCTTTATGCGTAAGGCATGAGAATTGCAGCGGGAAGAGGTAGTCAAGAAACTACCAATATCTAAGCAGGTTTAGGTGCCGAAGGCAAAAATAATGTCACTACCCAAGAGACATCAGTCGTGTCTATCATTCGATTCCAGATCCGAGGCTGCTCTCTAGCCTTCGTCAACTTCAGATCCCGCTCCTATTGTTCCTGCACCTCCGGTGCCTATGACAGCGTAGATCTCTCTAAATCCAGAATTCCATTGAAGCATCTCCTTGGTTCTTTACCCGAAGATCGAGGCAATGCGCCTGTTAAGGAACGCCTGGGACCATTGGAGGAACCCCGAGCGAACATCCAGACTGGGGGTCGTACGCGACCTCCTAACAAGTTGATTCCTGTAACCGCTCACTTGGGGGTGCGTACAGAAGGCCAGGAGCCCGTTAAGGTTTTACCCTTAGATAAGTGTGATTCCAAATGAGTGACTCCTGCAGACGCTAACAAGGCACTGTTTACTCAGAAGAAAACGCGTCAAGCAGATGAACGCGTTATACCTGAGAATTCATGTAAACAGCCGGTAGGTTACTCTGACCGCAACGTCGATGAGTTGTACTATCAGGCTGGGGGTACGAATAAATCTCGAAAGAGAGGTACTCGGAAAGCGGACTCTCACTATCCGTGTACCAAAATTATCAGGGTAATATTATCGGCATGTAGCTGCCCCAGGACCACTCCACAGTTGGTCTCGGTATTTGAGAGGATCTCCACTGAAGCATCAAAGCCTAAATCAAGACATTTTCGTAAAAAACGATCGGTTGTTCAAGATGACGAACTCCCAGCAGTTACTATCAACGTGGTCGATAAGGGGAAGTCTCTGATTAGTTCAAATATTTCCAACCCTAATTTCACTCCAGGAAGAAGAGTCAATTCGGGGATAGCCCAACTAATGTCTCGGCTCCAGTTAGAAGCCGTCGGGCGTGAACAACTCGTAGTCACCACCAACATGGTTGATAAGGGAAAATCGACTCAACCTTCAAGTTCAGACCCCCTCATTTTCGCATCGTCTGACTCGGCTATGCCCGAGAACTACTAGACGCAGGGACTATCTGAGGATGAATAGAGGACTACCCTCAGACGATGAAGTGTCAGACGCTTGCTTGGCAGTCACTTCAGAGGCTACCGTATCCAGTCCCGGATAATCCCGTGAAGTGTTTATGATTAACACTGAGGAAATAGCCAAAATGGTTGAGGATGCTCTAGCCAAGTAGAAGCAAGCATTCAAAATCGAAATAGAAATGGCTATGCAGGAGATGAGACAAATGCACGACCAACAGATCCGAACCTTGTCGAATCAGATAGTTGAGTCCAGCCTTCATGACGATTTCAGCTAAACAACTAGCGATTTAGATGTGGATGAACACATCAATGCTGATAACCCCCCTATTGACCGAAATGCTGGGGGTGGTCCTGCCAAAGATAAAAATGCCGGGGTGACCACATTGTTCCTCTTAGAAATCGTCCAAAACATGATACAGATGAGGACGAGAAGATGAAAGACCTCGAGAGTAAAATTAACGCTCTAATGTCTGCTCGAGAGGTAAAGAAGACCAGAATTCCGTGTCCTTACCCGAAAGAGTGGGATTCGATCCCGTATCCGACGAAGTTCAACCTGATCAACTTCACGCCGTTCGACGGGAAGGGCTCGCCCACTCATCATTTAATCTACTTCAAGTCCCACTTGGGCACTATCTTCGGCAATGAAGCCTTGATGATTCGGTCATTCGTCGGCACCCTTTGCGGGCCTGCCTTCGATAGGTATCGCCGTCTCAAGCCTGGAAGCATCAGCTGCTAGGACGATATAGAGAGGTCATACCTCAGCAACTTCTTTGATGATGACACCGAGGTATCCATCAGGACACTCTTTGAGGAGAAACAGGAAGATGAAGAGACAGTCGACGACTTCATCAAACGTTTCTGGAATAAGACGATGAACTGCCGATATCCGATCACAGAGGACTTCATCATCCAAACATGTCATAACAATCTATCTATTGAGATATTAGAAGTTATGGGAGTCGCACCGTCCAATACTTGGAAAGACTTGAAGGTGAGCAGCGAATAAGCCGAACGCTTCCTCAGAAGGAAGAAGACCGAAAGAAGCCAGCAGTCAATGCCTGTGGTTGCCGGTGATAATTATCAGATGTCACAACAATAATCTCAAAAGCAACAGAGGGTTACAGATCTGGGACTCCAAAAAGAGTACTCCTTCAAGGATGAGGAAGTTCCGGATATTTTCGAGTACCTCCTGAATAACGGTGAGATTGAGCTACCACCGATCAAAGGTCAGGAGGGAGCTAAGAGGATTACAGACTCAAACTACTGTGCATACCATAGGAGAGTTCTCCATCCTACTGAGGTTTGTTTCGGTCTAAAGAACAATATTCAAGATCTAATCGACTCTGGCGCCATAAAGCTAGAATAAGCCGAATGACGGTGCACCACTCCGAAGAGTATACGAATATAAACTGCTTCTCAATCCTCCAACCGGTATAAGAGGCTAAACTGTTCCCTGACACTCCAATAGGTATATGAGTCAAAACTATTTTATTTCTTTCACGGGGAGTTCCTAGAGAGTACCATGTCTGGTATTCTTAAGGATAACCCGGTCATGCAACTGAGTGCAATATTAGACCCAGTTTCGCGAAAAAAGATGGGGTGGATAATTCATGTAACGGGAAGTTCCCGAGAGAATTCTATATATTCTTAGGGATAACCCGGTCACTACAAGAAGGTGATGAATAAGAAACTCTCACTCAAACTCCCGCTACGTCTGTGCACTCAACATTCTTATTGTTAGAGTCCAGACATAGTTTTCAGAATTTTAATCTCCTGATCATTGATGATTATCAAACCCTTCTGTGTTAAGTATTTGTCACTTAACACTAGGAACCCCCTCTGAGCGACTTGTACAAGTCAACACTCCCATTATGTATTGTACTCCCACTCCCACTGTCTACTTGGACAAACATTTAAACAGTTAGGACCACAACCAAAATCCCCTCTCGATTCCTTCCATGAACGAGAGGTCCACAAATTGAATGATCAAACCTTTACACAATTAGGGTCGTCTCAAATTCCTAACTTGGGCAAACCTTTAAACAGTTAGGACCACAACCAAAATCCCCTCTCGATTCTTTCCATGAACGAGAGGTCCACAAATTAAACGATCAAACATTTAAACAGTTAGGGTCGTCGTAAATTCTTATCTTGGTCAAACCTTTAAACAGTTAGGACTACAACCAAAATCCCCCCTCGATTCCTTCCATGAACGAAAGGTCCACAAATTAAACGATCAAACCTTTAAACAGTTAGGGTCGTCTCAAATTCCCATCTTGGCCAAACCTTTAAACAGTTAGGACCACAAAATCCCCTCTCGATTCCTTCCATGAACGAGAGGTCCACTTCTAATTTGAGCAATTAAATCTATGAAAGTTAGGATTGCCTCCAACCTCACTTGGTTAAACCTGCAGATAGTTAGGACCAAGAGCGGAATACCCCTTTCGATAAATGAAAGGTTTCTATCTTTTCCTATTCGGCCAAACCTATAAAAGTTAGGGCCGAAATCGGAATTTCACCTCAATGAATGAGGAATTCTTTTTTTGGATTAAGCAACCAATCCTATAAAGTTAGGGTTACTCGAATCTTTCCGATTCTCAGAGTGGAGATCCCACCCCTAGTTTTACTTTTCCGGATTCTTAGGATGGAGATCCCACTTCAAGTTTCCTTGGCAACTGGAGATAGAATATAAAATTCTTCTTCTTCAGTTTTGGGAGATAGAATATAAAATTCTTCTTCTTCAGTTTCGGGAGATAGAATATAAAATTCTTCCTCTCCCATTTTTTTAATACCATCTTTCAACTCCCAAAAGTTATGCCTTACACGCGCAGGGAATTTTATCCCGAATCCTAAGTAGGGATAAGTCAACGCCTAACACGTGTTGCCGGTTTAGTCTTTTACCGATTGAAGAAGACACCAGAATTCTACTCTGAGAAATTTTATCCCGAATCCTAAGTAGGGATAAGTCAACGCCTAACACGCATTGCCGGATAGTTTATTCCCGTAAGAAAGACGAAGTCTACGTATTCAACATCGTAGCACTAAGAGAGTTAACTTTCTTAGCACAATGTCACATGCGGAACGGACTTAAACAATCTGCATGTAAGCCCGACTCAAACGGTAATCGGTAAAGGTACGTCAAATCCGTTGATGGCTGAGGATTGGCCAAAAATCCTAAGTCTACGTCTAACACACGTCGCAGGGTAGTCTATTCCCGTAAGAAAGACGAAGTCTACGTATTTAATATCGTAGCACTAAAGGAGTTAACTCTTTTAGCACAACGTTACATGCAGAACGGATTTAAACAATCTGCATACTAGCTTGACTCAAACGGTAGTCGGTAAAGGCTCATCAAATCCATTGATGGCTGAGGGTTTGCCAAAAATCCTATATATGCAAAATTCATTGATGCACCAGCTTTATTAACTGGTCTCGTGACTCGAGCATCCAACAACTTCGGGATAAGATCCATATCTGCAGATGAATCAGCTTTGACAGTTGGTTCTACAACCCCAATTGTTAGGACTGCCAGGCTCTAATATCTTAAGAGCTTAAACTGTGTATACTCCAGCAAACGTACGAGTATAAACTATGTTATCGTTAGGCGATCCGAAACCCTAGGTCAACGTCGATCGACGCGTAACCCTAGGTCAATCCTAGTCAACGCGTTACGATGAAAGTCAATACGAATCAATATATCATGATGGAGATAGTCAGTTCAAAGTTAACTCGACGATATGAGCCAAAATCAACTCACCGGTTTTGATTCAAGATTTTCGACGACGGCTAGACGATGAACGCAGCGCCGAGAGAACTTTAGCTATTCGTCAAAAAATTGAATAGATTGAAAATCGAAGGAGTCAAGAATCAAAGCTAACAACAGATCCTTTTACACCGACTGAAGGTTGGACCGATCATATCCAAAGTATTTTAGGCTTATCTATAAAAGAAACGAGACTGAAACACTTTGGAGGGGTATCTGTAGGCATCAAAAATTACCTATAGGTCCCCGCACGCGGCTCAAAATAGAGAGAAGACGATGAACATAACTATCCGAGTCACAGGAGCTCATTTGACGACAATGAAAACATGAAGTGAGTCGACGAACCATACGAAGCAACGAAACTTCAGAATAACGGGAACAAGAGCTGATCAGGAGCTCCACGTTGTTATACGAAAGGCGGAGCACCCCTCGTATCCTATTTACTCCATATGTGATTCAATCATGGGAGCCTGTAGATCTCCTCGTTGGCTTTCCAACGCATATTGAACCACGTAATTCCGAGTCCGGACGACGAAGTTACGGTGGAAACAAACTCGACGAACTAAAACCGAAAAAAAAGCCAAACTGAGACACTCCATGGTGTCTTGACTTAGCCAAGACACGTATAAGTGTCTTCGCCAAGCCAAGACACTTCAAAGTGTCTCGGCTTGGCCGATACACTCTTAAGTGTCTCAGCCAAGCCGAGATACTCTCAAGTGTCTCGGCCAAGCCGAGACACTCTCTAGTGTCTTAGCTTGGCCAAGATACTTAGAAGTGTCTTGGCTTGGCCAAGACACTAAAAAGTATCTCCAATATGTCAGAAGTGCCTCCAATATAAAAAAAGCTAATTTAGGTTGTTTTCGATGGTTTTTCGATCGTTAACCACCTAGATTTGCTCCAACTAATCTGATAATGTGGTTAAGTGGTTTTCAACTGAAGATAAGAGGGAATCGACCGTTCTTATCCAAACACAGAGCTCCTGAAGCCTATAAATACAGCCCCAGGGCCTTTATTTTTTGGGGGATCGGGAATTCTCGAGCGTTGGCGAAGCCCTGCAGGATTGAGGACTGAAGAGCCACGAATTTTAGAGAGGAGGAGGAGACTTCAGTGGATTCTTCGTCATAAAAAAGAGGAGTTCGTCAGATCTGCAGCCTGGTTCATCCCTTAAGATTACCCCGTTACGGTGATCTTAAGAAGAGTAATTATCTCGTTGTTGCCGAGATAAGCGCTTTGGCTTCTTTATTCCTTCGCGAATCGACGAAGCTCCGGATTTGATCTGATCGTTTGGTGGTCCACGGATATCAACGTCCTCGTCACAGGCCAAGATCCCACGCAAGCAG
Source organism: Asparagus kiusianus (assembly GCA_022839385.1). Lineage (NCBI taxonomy): Eukaryota > Viridiplantae > Streptophyta > Magnoliopsida > Asparagales > Asparagaceae > Asparagus > Asparagus kiusianus. The sequence goes on along the minus strand of BQKN01000121.1, from coordinate 521,308 downwards.
AAGACCGATAAACGATCTCTGTACTATTTGACGAGAGTTGTATTTTTCTTATTTCATTGTGTAAGAAAGTCTTATAAAAGACTAATTTTATATTGAATCTGTAATCGATAAACGTGTAATAGATTCAGCAATAAAGATATCAACTTTCACCCCAAACAACAAGTACCTTAAAGTTTTTATCAACTTTGAGACCATCCTTTGCCATCTGAGCAAGAAAGGGGATTAACACATCATCATTCTCTGCAGTCCATTTAGCATTAGGCACCCCCCTTGTATTCTCTTTCTTGTTCAAGACTTTTGGTGGCATTTTCGTTTAGTAACTGCCCGCTTCTTGCTTTTGCTTGGTGAGGTAGCGTCAGCCTCAAGGTCAATTGCAATTGGCCTCTTCAAAGAAGGAGTCTCACTTGAATGGGTACCAGGGAAAGTATGGATAAGTGGGTGGCCACTGTTAAGTATATTCACAAATGACATGGGTTGTTGAGTCATAAATGAGTAGTTCATAGGATTGTAAGATGGATAAATCAGCGGAGCAATGTATTAGGGTGGAGGGAACGGTTGTGTAGTGGGTGGTGGGGGAGCCGGAAGTATGGATAAGTAGGTGTTGTTGGTGTTCTAGGTGAAGTATTCTTAAATTTATCACTTTCATTAGAATCTGCCATGACTGATTTCTACAAATGAAAACAGACAAATAACAAATTTCAAATCTCATGTTAGTACAATAATAGAGTACAAACATCAAAAATTAGCATTCATAAAGCCTAATCATCATAGCTAAATCCGAAAAACTCAAATAATCCAAGAGCATGAAAAACCAGTATGCAAACAAACCAAGCAGCTCATATAATCAAGGTTGCAAACAAGCAAAAAATGAAACAGAACCGCAAACTAGAAAGTTGGATATATGCAAAAATAGCATTCATAATGATAATATACCCATTTATCCATGATTACAGTTGTAATATCAACAAATACATAGCGGTAGTAGACAATATATCAACGAGTACAATAATACATGGAAAATATAACTTAAATTACATCCCAATCTCGGTTGTGTCTCCACCATGATATTTATCACAATAATCTTCCCACATTATAATTGCAATTTGATCCCTCTTTGCTCTCCATTCATATTTTGAATCTCTTTCCTCTCTTTGTGTCATAGTTTGAGTAAAGTCAACAACACCCTCTTCACCTTCATTTGCTATTTCATCTCCATCCTCTTCAATATGATTGTCCTCATGCAACAACTCATCGCCCGGGTCTTCTATGGCAATGTAGTTATGAAGTATAGTACATGCAATAACTATATTAACTTGAGTTGGAAAAGGGTAATGCGGCTTCGCGGATAGGATTTTGAAACGATTTTTCAATACCCCAAAAGTTGATTTAATTTTAGACCTTAGGGATGAGTGTCTTAAATTGAACAACTCTTATCTATTATTAATTGGCCTACCCTTGTGCTCATTTAAATGATACCGCACTCCTCGATATGGGGAGATAAATCCATGCATAGTAGTGTAGCCCGCATCACACAAATAATATTTTCCTACAATTACCAAAAAAATTAGTATATTTTTTAATTATAATTAAGTAGACATACTTTATTTGATTAATTTAGTACCGTCATAAACTCTCAATCCGCGAGGTTGTGGTCTAGATAACACGTCTTGCAAAACACTATAATCATTTGCAGATCCCTCTCATCCAGCTAGAACATACGAAAATAACTTGTTGGGAGTGCATGCAGCTAGAACATTTTGAGTTACACCTTTACGACCTCTAAAACATGCAACAAGGCTAGCGGGAAGCATGACGTTGATATGGGTTCCATCTATCATGCCAATGCAATCCTATATGATACATTAAACAATTATCAATAATAGAAAGGTAAAATTAACTGTTATATTATGAGTAGTTATATTATAATAATGATTACCTTGAAATAAGGATAGTATAACGGGTTAGTGGCAATCTTTGGCGATACTTCATTTGTAGCTTGCTTCATGTACCGTCCCCTAAAATGACCCACGGCTTCCAAGCACTTGTTAAAGTATTTTGATACGGTTTCCCCCGATCTTATAAAATGTGACCTAACAATTCTATTTTTTTGTTTTATGGCCTAATATATTAAGGAACATGAGCAATTGTTCTTCTACTTCAACACCCCGTGAATCTTTTAGTAGGCCGGTATATCTCATTATGCTAACAAGATTACGAAATGCACGCGGCCTCATTCTAACATAATCCCTACAACTCTCATTATAGCCATTAAACACACGACTAATGTGCCTAGCTCTCATACCTATCTTCTCTTTATTGTGCAATGTAGGTTATAAGTAATTGATTTCCTTCTACTACGTATCCTCATCAAACAAGCAAACACACAAATCACCACGGAGATAGTAGCATTAGAAGCCATCCTCATTAACATCTCTTCATCAATATCGTCCATCTACATTGTTTTAAAAAAACTCACAAAATCACAAAACTTCATTAATGAATCTTTATATATTGAGAATAATAATAATCCAAGCAATAGATAGAGAATAATTTCATCCCCAAATCTGCCACAAATTTCACAGTCTAATAATTGTGCCAAACCAATTTCACAAAAACCCTGTGTGGTGAGGGTCATGCATATATGATGATTATGATCCTATTAACGTGATTGCCTATGCCTGAAGTACAAGAACATTGAATTTGAATCACCACCCTTTGCAACTATGCTATTCCTACCGGACCTTTCTGCCATAAGCCAGCAAAGAATTGCAGTTGACTTGTAAGGGAGAGTTTTTAAATTTATTTGGCTGAGGTCAGTTAGCTATAATTTTCTCAAAATTTTCCTTTACTAGTCCTTGCATTTCTTTCAAATATATTGCCTTCTTAAGGACAGACTAATAAGTCAAGTAGATTCATCTCAACTTTATGGTAGGAATTCTGTATCCTAAATCAGAACAAATAAGATTCAGAGTAACTTGTAAACCCTTGAAAAAATAAGCTAAAAGATGAAAGAAATCACCAAGACCAAAAGAACTCACACCAAAAGCATGCACATCTAACCTCAAACAATCTTCATAGCATGCAATAGCAGGTCGGTTATGTCTAGAGATACGATAAAGCTTCCCCATGGTAAGATACATACGTAGAGTTCTTGCTTTAGATAGGATTCCTCAAATACGAGTACATAAAAAAAAATCAAATATGCCTCATGTAAATGATGAATGCAGAAAAAAAGAGAAAAAAGTCATAAGGGAAAGGAGAAATAAAGGAGAAAAAAAACTCCAAGCAATAGAACTAATTAATTTCATATATAACCCCAAATCTGCCACAAATTTAACAGTCTAATAATCCAAGTAATAGAACTAATTAATTTCACAAAACTCCCGAATATTTTCACCTAATTCATCAAATTTACAAAGAAACCCTAATTTATGAAGAAAGGGAACGAGTTTTACCTGCCGCGTAGGAGGCTTAGTTGGTCGGAGAACTGTTCGGGTAGAGAGAAGTTCGGTTGAAACAATAGAATCCCCAAATCAATTTACCCCCAAAACGTTAGGGAGAGTTGAGAAGAGGTAAGGCGGTGGATCTGGGAGTTGGGGACACTGAGGAGGTGGTGGAGCCCGCTGAGGTTGAGGGTGGAGAGGAGGGAGGGGGTGGGGTCATTGACGCGGAGAGGAGGAAATGATTCTAGGGTTTTCGCGCGGATAATGAGACGGCGGGTAAAAGAGGAGGGAGACGAAAATGGGAGAGCGGTGATTATAGGGTTGGGTCTGGGATTGGTCACGAGAGGAGTTTGCTGAGTTGGATGGGTTTTGTCAGAGATCCAGCCCACATCCCCTATAAAAAGTAGGATTTTGCAAATCCTAAAAAATATTAGTATTTTATAATTTGGGGACTCAATATTCTCAAATTTGGTTTGAAACAAACAAAGTTTATGGATTTCTAAAACCCCAAAAAACTCACTTTTTGATCCTAAAAATTGAAATCCCACTCAAATGCTAATTTTTTTTTGAAACAAACACCCCCTAATTAGTTTATTTTGTAGTGTCCTCTCCCTCCCTTCCCCTTCCTATCAAACGAAGCATTAATAACACCCTTAACCACAAATTCTCACAAATAGGAATATTTTTGGGTCGAAGTTTAAAAACATAACGATTTCGGGGTGGACTATAAAATCAGCAAAGAGTTAGGGTCTAATATGAAAAAATATCGTCCAAATATTCCGTCAAGGTCGCGTGAAAATATCAACCCAGCTCGGCGGCCGCCACTCTTTTTTAAGTTGCAGCATCAGGAACAGAAATCTCGCGACCGCGAATTTTCCCATCTCCATCACTCAAAAAGAGAGAATCCCCTTTTTTGCTCTCTGTCGCTCTCGCTCTCGCTCTCGCTCAAACCCTAGCTAGCGATGGCGGCGACGGCAGCGACGGCGACGTCGATGATCGGAGCGACGAAGGATCCGAAGGTCCAGATTCTCGGGTACGGATTCCGAGGGCTGAGATCGGCCGGATCGATCCCGATCGGGAGATCGGCTAGGGTTTCGCCGGTGCCCTCATCGTCCTCGAGCGTCATCACCGCTGTTGCCACTGTAAGGTTTTTGATAACTTCGCTTAATCTGGCAATTTTTGTTGTTACTTTATTGAGTTCGTTATTGTAGTTCTGATTTAATTGTTTGGTGCACGTGAATAAAACATTTCATTTTCTAAATGAAGTAAGCATGTCTTCGAAATGAGGCCCTACCTAAAATTTATTTATTGCATGCATATGGAAGCTAATTGTTGTGTTTTTGCAACCATATTTGTATCTTTCATCTATTTGATTTGATTGTGACTTCATATGTTTTTACTACAAAAAGAAATAAATAAAAAAATAGTGTTTTGAGTTAATATTACTAAATCTTCAGTTTAAAGTTTCTATACTTTATTTTAGTGATTATTTTATTCTTTTTACTGAAAAAATTATAACCCAAGTGATTGCTTGTTATGGAGTTTTTAGGTTGCTATTATTTTTGTCTTACCTGATCAAGGGCCGGTTTGGTACTGCTGTAGTGTATAATAAGTTGCTTATATAAACAACTTATACAAGCAACTTATGTAAGCTGCTAAATGTAGTTGTTTGGTAGTCATTTATTGAAAACAACTTCAAAAAGTTGTTAAGGTGTTTTGGTAAATTTGTGCTTAATGATTATTATATTTGAAAATTACCAAAATGCACATAATTTTATTTTCATGTTTATTGGTAATGAAAACATTGCCAAAACCTAAAGGGTATATATGGTATATAAACCACAAAAAGCCCTCAAGTACCATTTGGTATATTTGCTTCTACTTTAAAGCAAAAGCTGTTTTTAAAAGCATCGTCAGGTACTATTTGGTATATTTGCTTCTGCTTGTAGGGACATGTTTGAAAAAAATTTACATGTTTATTGAAAGCAGAAGCAAACTGTCTCCAAAAATTTACATGTTTATTTAGGGGCTGATGTAGAAGACTACCAAAATATCATTCCACACTCAAATATGTACCCGTGGAATGGGAACGTATTTGCAACATAGAATGAAATAATTGTTGTTTTGTGGGGAAAAACCGGAAGGTAAAAAAAGTTAAATGTGGTCCCTACCTTTTTACTTTCACATGACTTCTGCACTTTTTTAGTGTAAGTTGAAAATGCATTAAAGCTGATGTGGCAAACATTATGCATTTCACATTCACATACTCTTTCAATGAAACAAACACCTAAACTGAAAAAAATGTGAGTCGCTTTCACACTTTCATTTTTCACTTTCATGTAAACAAACACCTCCTAAAGTAAATTCATTTTAAATGATTATTTGTGGTTAGAAAAACAAGCTATCCAAACAATGTGTTGTATCTTCATCTACCATAGCTGGCATGTAGTTGGAATCAGTAGGGTTTCTCCGGCATCGTCTTCTTCTTCATCATCTTTGAGCGTCATCACCATTGTTGCCACAGTAAGATTTTTGTTAATTTTGCCCTTTTTTGTTAGCATGTGATTGTTTGAAGTGAGGTTTCCTTGAAAGTCTGTTTAATTTGGTAATTTTGTTGGTACTATATTGAAATGCATTGCATGAATCTATATTGTTAAGGTTAGCGTGTTTCTCACCATTTGTTTAGGATTTGAGAGGTATTCCGATTTAATTGTTTGGGGATGGTGATTACTAGAAAAGGCACATGTGTATTAAATATTTTCTATTTAAAGTAGGGCTTGTCTTGGAAATGATGCAAATATTTGTATATTGAGGTGCTTGTTTTGCATTAGCAACCAAATTAGCACCTTTAATCCATTTGATTTGATTAAGACTTCATGTTTTACTGTAAAAATAAAATTTTAAGTTTTTATACCACTTAATATTAGTAAAGTTTCAGTTAAATTTTATATCTTTTTTAGTTCATTGATTTGTTTATTCTGTTTAGTGAAAAAAAGTTATAAATATTTAGTAATATTCTTATTATGGAATTTTTAGTTTATTATTCTATCTTTGCCTTACCTGATTGAGTATTCTGTCTCCTCCCTTTTACTAATGTTCTTACATATTTAATGATTGAAAAAATGTACTTTCTTTCTCCTGTTTTCTGTCTCCCCCTTCTCTTTCTCACTAAAAATCCACACTAAAAGGAAAATATGACCTCAATTAAAATTTTGATTGAAAGGTTCTTATAAACAGTGGGATGAAAGTAAGAACATGTTAAAGTGATTATTTGTGTGGTTTAGAAAAACTTGTTATCCAAGCAATGTCTTGTATCTCCAGCTACCATGTTTGGAATTTCATGTCATTGGAAATGTATTGCGTAATGATAGTTACAACCAACAATGTCCTGTTGATGTCTTTCCATTCTTGTGATGCTGATTGAATTTAGATCCTAATTTAATGTGTTTTCTTGCAATATATTGAGCTTAGTTTGGTGGTTCTCTAGTATTTAGTTTTATTGAAATTATTTGCTCCATATAGTTTTCTAGCCATCTTTAAGTGTAAATACTCTCATTATGATGGTAGAATAAAATGAAAAACCATAGTGGTGTACTGATGACTGGATGATTATTCATTATGGACAGATTTGACTAAATTTCTGTAAGATTTAAATACAAATAGAGTCATATAAATTCTTTCAAATAGATACTGTGATTGAACATTTTGAAAAGATTAATAGTAGAAAGTTGATTGTTACTTTTATTTAAATTATGTATTTGAGACAACTTAATAAAGATAATTCTAATGTGCTTATAAAGATATTTTCCATCTACCAAAAAAAAAAAAAGGATATGTTAGCCCTAGAATCACATCAACTGATCTACATCGAATGCCACAAGGAACAAGATGGAAGATGCATGCTGTGCATATGGAAAGACTTTGCATATGTTTGACGAGTTGCATGAGGAGAAACAAGCTAAACTCATGAAAGTTGTCATTGTTGTTCTAAGGTCCTTGTTTCATCTTTTATCTGCTATGGATTGAAACAACAACCTGAAGGTCCTTCTGCCTTGTCCTTAGCTTTCACTTTCCCTCCAAGGTGAAGAGTGGAATTTTCATCATCAATTGGACCATTAGCCATTCCTTCCTACCTTTGTTGAATAGATTGCATAGTTCCTGCAGAAAGGTCAGAGATGAAGACATTCTGTTACTCGGGTACTTGATTTGCACTTTGAGTTTTTTGCATTCAAAAATATCCTAGAGGCTAGAGGTATAGAATTCCCCATGATCACCAGATTCTTTGTCGATGCAATACATTAGATGGTTCACATTTCTAAACAAAATAAGACTAGCAGCATTATCTTGCATAGAATCTGTATGTTGTTTAGTCTAAGTTTCACTTGACTGTATCTTTTTGCAAGCTTCTATGAGAATCGGCTGTAAGTAGTTAATGTTAGAAAAAATGAGGCATTCACTAATGTTGTGAGAAACTGCTGGAGTTGCTGAAGAAAGACCAAAATATACTCTTTTGCCATGTGAATATTCTTATATGAGGATTGTGAGATTGAAGGGAAATTTTATCAAAGTACATCTAATAAGCATCGGCTACTTTTAGAAGCTACATTTTACTTAGCTTTTATATCTAGCTTTAAGTTGAAGCTGTTTTAGCTAAATACTTTTAGTTTACAAACACCAAAGTTGGTATAAAGCTGAAGTTGAAATTTGAAGCTGGGGAGAAAAGGCAACCTTTGCGTTATTAGTATCAATCTTCAGGCACCGGGAACTATTTTCGTAGTTTTCATGAAGAAACTATTCGTTGGGAATTGGACATTTCCTATTGTGTCCATGAAGGCCTTCGAGGACTGTGATGTAATAATATCTCATATGGACAGAGGCTTGGATTAATAGCTTGCCACCTGTCTAGTTGATAAGCATGAGTTGCATAGGTACTGGTGGAAACTACAAAACAATGACCTTTTTTTTCCTTCTGTTTTGTGAAAAGGATTAGAGTGCATAATGAACGGCCACAAATTACCCAAGCACAAAGGGTAAGATCAAACTCCATGAAGGCATCCTTTTGCAATAAACAGGTCAAAAAACACACAAGTAAAAAAGTTCATATTATAATATTAACATGAATGAATTTCCAGCACATAACTGGAACCACAAGATATACTAACCTCCACATTGTAACTTAGACGGAAGAGTGTTCCTTATCACACACCTAGGAAGAATCAAGCCTTCAATGCCTTCGGTGTGAATGCTTTGTCCTCATTCTCCACAAGTGAGACCACATGTTGTAGATTTGTCCCTGTGCCACTTAAAAAGAATTTGTGATACTATCTCTAATCTGACATGAAAGCATATGTTTTTTTTAAGGTACCGGAGTAGTTTTAATGTTTTTGGGTCTCGTAGTACTCATGGAAACATGTGTTTCTGGCTTCACAGTATCTACAAATACGATTAAGCCCCCCAACAAGGTTCGTGCTTTTATCTCATCCGCCACCAATGTGTCCACCTGTTGTGGCTTTTGACTATTATTGAACACTAACATCTTAACACGTAATGAAAAAACAATACAATCATGATGATGATAAACCCAAAATTTTAGTTTGAACATGTCTTGGTCCTAAATGGTGTCCACACCATGTCCATAGACCATGGAGTTTCAGCGTGTGACATGTATCTAACATAGTATGGGCAAGGTTTTAAATATCGGATATCGGGGAAATATCAAACGCCCAAAATTCATATCAGATTGCAGGATATTAGGAAAATTGGGGACATGTAGTAAATATCAGATGATGTGCATATGTAACACAATGTCCTAAAATGTAATCTAAACATATTTAATAAAATCTAAGCATATTAAATTGTAAATAATATATGTTTAGGATCACTAATCAATTGTAGAAATTTAGGCAAAAGAGAATATTAAAACATGCTAACAAAGCTTCATAGGGCTGAAATTTTTGATAAAAAAACATCAAAGAAATTTACAGAACTATATTGTTTAGCGATAAACTACATAGAAGGATATTTCGGCCTACGTATCAGCTAATATATTGGCCATGTTGGGACATATTCGCCCAAACATTGCTAAAATGCACTGAAAGATTTGAGAGAATATCGTTTTGGCAAGTCTCATAAAAGGATATATCAGCTATATCGAGGAAATTTAGAACAATGGGTATGGGAAACCCAAACAAGCACCTGAACTTTATAGCTTGACATGGATAATGGAATATCCACTTTATCCATTCAAATCATAATAGATGTTAGCTTGACAGATTATTTGACATTAATTAAGACCTGTGGAAGTCAATGGATCACAAAAAAATAGATCTTTTTTTAATCTTTAAGACAGATTTTAATCTACCTAGTGAAGCTTGATACGGCCTTGGTCACCTGTGTGTGTATTCTTTTTCTTTTTGTACATGGCTAAAAGAACTATAAAATGCGTATCAACAGTTTCTAACTGGCAATTCTCTTGACCATTTATATGATCGGGATTTCTTTTGAGAATTTGCATTTTGTGCACACTCACTTGAAATCTCTAATATCTGGAACTGTTTGTTACCGATAGATGGCACTTTATTGATTAGAGACATGTATGTTTCTTTCAAGGCTTAGAATGAAGTGGCTATCTTTCTCATCTCTACTCTTTCTTTTTTCAGCCTGAGGCAAAGAGAAGCAAGGTTGAATTGATTAAAGAGAAAAGCAACTTTCTTAGATATCCATTGAATGAGGAATTGGTATCAGAGGCACCAAATATAAACGAAAATGCCACCCAGCTGATAAAGTTTCATGGTAGTTATCAGCAGTACAACAGAGAGGAACGTCATACTAGATCCTACTCTTTTATGCTGCGAACAAAGAATCCATGTGGAAAGGTTCCAAACAAGCTCTACTTGGCTATGGATGATCTTGCTGATGAGTTTGGCATTGGCACTCTCCGATTAACCACCAGACAAACATTTCAGCTACATGGTGTCCTGAAAAAGAACCTTAAAACCGTAATGAGTACTATTATTCGAAACATGGGTTCAACTCTTGGTGCATGTGGTGATCTAAACAGGAATGTTCTTGCCCCTGCTGCACCATATACCAAGAAAGAGTATGTTTTTGCTCAGGAAACTGCAGAAAATATTGCTTCCCTTCTTACACCTCAATCTGGTGCTTATTATGACTTGTGGGTAGATGGTGAGAAAATCATGTCAGCAGAGCCGCCTGAAGTAGTGGAGGCTCGTAATGACAATTCACATGGTACAAACTTTCCTGATTCCCCAGAGCCAATTTATGGCACTCAGTATCTACCTCGGAAGTTCAAAATTGCAGTTACAGTTCCCACAGACAACTCTGTTGATATTTTGACTAATGACATCGGTGTTGTTGTAGTTTCTGATAGTGACGGAGAGCCTCAGGGTTTTAACATTTATGTAAGGAGAATTCTTTTATCCTTTTCTTGACATGCATTTTTAATCAGTTTTTTCCCTTAATATTCAGCCTGTATTTCAATCCTATCTGACAACAATTTCAAATTTAGGTGGGTGGTGGAATGGGAAGAACACACAGGGTGAACACCACCTTCCCTCGTTTGGGTGAGCCACTGGGTTATGTACCAAAAGAAGACATATTGTATGCTATTAAAGCAATTGTTGTCACACAAAGAGACAATGGGAGAAGGGATGATCGACGATATAGTCGAATGAAGTACTTGATCAGTGAATGGGGAATTGATAAGTTCCGCAGTGTTGTTGAGCAGTATTATGGGAAGAAGTTTGAGGCCTTCCGTGAGTTACCTGAATGGGAATTTAAGAGCTATCTCGGTTGGCATGAACAGGTTTGGCTAAAATAATACTCCTGTGATGTGCAATTAAATAATTTCCCCTTGTTGTGAAGTTGATCTCAACGGCATGATTTCCACCCTGCATTTCCCTTCTCCCCTAACTTCCCCTTTACCACTATACCAAGCGCCTGTTGTTGTAGATGTACCAATTCAATAACATGTTACAAACGTTTTTTGTAATATCATTTGGTCAATTGAAAATAAACGTATAGATGCATGTAGTTGAAGATGTACTTCTCAAATTTTTTCTGTATTAATTATGTTTAAACTTATCAGAGTTTTCTTACAGGAGAATGGTACCCTTTTTTGTGGGGTGCATGTTGATAATGGTCGTATTGGAGGCACAAAGAAGAAAACATTGAGGGAAATAATTGAGAAGTATAACCTGAGTGTGCGCATTACGCCAAACCAGAACCTTATCTTGTGTGACATTCATCAATCCTTGAGAGAACCGATCACCACAGCTCTTGATCAAGCAGGTCTTCTGGTAAACTTGGTTCTCTTTTGTATGATATGTCTGAATTCCTTCATTTAGCCTTGAAAGAAAATGTGCCGAGTTAATTCTGAGTCTTAACTCAAGACCAATGCAAAGACTTGACTTCAAAAGTCTTGCAATTTTACGAGGTTGACTTGTCTGTAGGTTAGGCTGCATACATTATGTCGGATGGATGAAATCAACACTTGTCTTTTTTTCTCTTTTAGTTACAACTATTATTGCATTGTTTGACAGCAACCTAGCTATGTTGATCCTCTCAATCTTACGGCAATGGCCTGTCCTGCTTTCCCCCTCTGTCCATTAGCGATTACGGAAGCAGAGAGAGGGATACCTCATATGCTCAAGAGGGTTCGAGCTGTTTTTGATAAGGTAACTGCTTGAAACTTGGTAATTCTTGAATTCCATTAAAAGAGATGCTTTGGATTCTAACAATTGAAGCCATAATTATTTCAGATAGGGATTAAAGACAGTGAATCTGTGGTGATTAGGGTGACTGGTTGCCCTAATGGCTGCGCCAGACCGTACATGGCTGAACTGGGATTTGTTGGGGATGGCCCAAATAGCTACCAGGTATTTGGGAAATTCTCGATTCTCTTCTCTACTTAGTGACCATTGAAGAATAATACTGGGCATGGTGGGTGGGCTTAACCTTCATACTAAAATACGATTTAATTACCTGCGAAGGTGTAATGACGCTCCTTGCCCAAAAAAATGAGAACACTGCTTTTGAGTGAAACAGCGAGACAGGAGTTTCATCAATGTGGTCAAAGCTTATGCGCTTTGTTTATTGTTTTTTGTTTAAACAGATTTGGCTTGGGGGAACACCTAACCAGACTACATTGGCAGAGTGCTTTATGAATAAGGTGAAGATCCAAGCTCTCGAAAAGGTTCTGGAGCCATTATTCTACAATTGGAAAGTAGAACGCCAGCAGGGTGAATCATTTGGACAGTTCACAAACCGAATCGTAAGTATTATATAAACTTTTCTGTTCCTCAAGTTCTGTTGTTATGACATTTTATTCTAATAACACCACATAATTTGCTGTAATAATAGACTATAAAAAACATAAATTACCATGGTCATCTGCATCTGTATGCATGTCACTATTAAAAAAAATTCTTTACCACATTACGGCAATAAATGAAACTTGAATAGGCTTCAAAGTTCTATTAAGTTGGTTGAATGTAGTTATATATTAATAATCCATTAAGTTTAACAAAAAGAAAATTTGATTATACATGAAAGAAAGGTGAAGGGAAAAAAGGTTAGTACAGCGTGGAGTGCAGCATTTTTCGTTGATTCTGGATTTTTTTTTTTTTAGTATGGTTTCTGATGGAGCAATTGATGGTGTTTTCGACAGGGTTTCGACAAGCTGAAGGAGGTGGTAGATAAGTGGGATGTCCAGGTAGAGACACCATCACCTGTATGAAGTTGAATTAGTGAGTTGTCTCAGTTTTTTGGCGCACAGCAGAAAGATTCTGTTTGTTTGTGTCTTGATCTATTTGTGAGTGCAAGTTTTACGGAGAATGTATGAAACAGTACGTGCTGAGTATCGATCTATTTAAACATTTACCCTGAGTAGTAAGTTTACTTGTATCATCTAGTGTAATATTGTTATCCCCCTATCAAATAAAGAACGAAGATGTTTGATAAGTTGAGGGTTCTGCCTCTTTGTGCCAGAAATGCAGGAATGCATAGATTATCTCTGCGTTGTATTCGATTTCTTAATCTGTTATTGATTATGTGGTTTTATAATGCTCATCTTTTATTGTTTACTTGTTGGCTTGGCTTGATGGAAACTCTAAATAATTTCGCAGATACGCATGCGCGTTTCCAGTTATACAATGAGAAAATATTGGACTTTCACCTGCAAACACTGCCGAAGACTTGCATTTTCTTATATCTATAGATTTTATTATTCTGATGATGTGATCTCCGTTAGCCTTGCTTAAGTCATTTTCTCAAGAAATGATGCGGAATCTGCTTGGTTTCAGGTTGTTTTTGCCAAAGTGATTATTGTTTATGTTGCAATAAATAAAAAAAACCATCGTAACGAATCAACCAGCTTCAAGTGTAAGTTTAGTTGTTTTTGCAAATGACCACGGCAATTGTAGTCAAGTTTCTGCGAAGCTGGAAAATAGTCATCCAGTCAGCGCATCTAAAGTTAGGTTAATGATGGTCTTAAACTAATATTTCCATTTTGATGGCTCCAACCATTTCTTCATCTAGAGATCAAGTTCTTCTGGAAGTTGTACCTATTATCATATAAAAAATATATATTCTAATTAGGGGGTGTTTATTTCACCAAAAATTTTGGCATTTGGTATGGATTACAAGTTTTGAGATCAAAAAGTGAGTTTTTTTTTTTTGTATTCTGGGATTCCGTATATGGTGTTTGTTTTAAGAAAATTTTAGAATATTGAATCCCAAAAGTGCAAAAAGTGCCCAATTTTTAGAATTTGTCAAATCCTCTCAATTGGAGAGGATTTTGACAAATCTCATAAATGTGTGTGCTTACCTCTCAATTGGAGAGGATTTGACAAATCCCAATTTTGTCTTTTTGTGGGAGATAAACTTACCAAGATAGCATATTCATCATATTACAAAATTTTGGCATTTGGTAATGCTACAATTTGAGCTTGAAATAAACAAAATATTACAAATTGTAGTATTCCAAATCCTAAAATATTAAAGAAACAAACAACATTTTAGAAATCCCAACCCATAGCAAAACACATATGAATTTCAAATCTCATGATGAAATCCATATTCTAAAATTATAGGATTTGAAACAAACATTCTCTTAGTGAATTGCTTGGTCCATATCCATTGGATTTATGCAGCTCTTTCTTTTTCCGGTGTTTGCTGTCTAAATCGAGACAAATGTTGAAGGGGATGGATCTGTTGCCTGTTAAGTAATGCTACTAAGAATAGAATCTCTTTAGACAGAATATATCTCTTAGCAACTTATAAGAATCCATAGGAATTTATTTTTTAAAAAATTACATGTGGTCATGTTGATAAAATGGAGTTATCCTCAATGTATATGATTGGTTGATTAGTATTTATTGACCGTGGGGTGATAATTTACCAATCCCACTTTGCAATTGGCATACAGCTTTTAGTCTTCCTATTTTTGCACTCGCTTTCTTTTCAACAGAGAAAAAAAGATCGTAGATCCGAGTCCACTTGGTTAGATCCTTTGCGTATGGTTGTTAAATTGCCAAAAAAAAAAAAAAAAGTAGAATAGCATAAGAATTGGTGACTATACACAGATGCGTGGCTTGATTATAAGTAATTTTTTTTGACAAAGGAACTTTAACTAGCACCCTGGGCTCGGCAGGAGCAACCCACTCCAGAAGGAGGGCTTCACCCTATTACCTGGGCTTCACCAGGCGGGTTCACTTTATTTGGGTGGGGGTGGGGGTGGGGGGTGGGGGGGGGGGGGGGGGGGGGGCTCATAATCATGGGTATCCCAAGGAGGCCCCGTTGAGCGCTGCGGAAGCCAAACAACTAAACCAACGTGCTACGAGAAATCAAATCAAACAAACGTCGAGAGAATGCCAAACGAATCAAATCAATGCCACAAACACAAACAACTAATTTTAACGTGGTTCGACAAGTTACCTACATCCACGGGGCAAGAAGGGGATAGTGTTTTTCACTAATAGAGAAAAAGAGTACAAACTGAGATTACAAATCACTCAAACTCACCAATTAATCTCACAAAAAATCTCTAATTCTCTCCAAAAAAAACCCTAACCAATAGCTCAGAAAATATCTCTTTTTTGTGCTCTAAATATCCCTAATTTTCTTCTCAATTCTCTCTTCCAATTGTTCCATATATATAAAAATCCAAAAATTATAAGCATACTAGGAATTCTAAAACAAAAAACAAAACAGATTAGGAATCCTAATAACCTGTTACCAAAACAGATTTGGAATCATGTTACCAAAACAGATTAGGAATCCCGATAATCTGTTACCAAAACAAATTAGAAAATATATTAGGAACCTGCTATCCAACAATTCTCCACCTCGACGAAGTTTTCCCAAAACTGAGCCGACACCAATACCAACCAAACGTCTCACTTGTTGCGTCCAGTACGAAGTGGAACAAATCCATGACAACGGACATAATCCACAACAAGTCGAGAACCCAAACGAGAATGCGAACAAACTCTAAATATCGATATCAACTCACCAAACCGGCTGCATCATAAATGACTGCATACGTATCCTCTTGCCCAAGGAATCAAGCATTGACGTAGTTCACCCAAACGGCCTCCAAAGGCCATCAATCAAATAGAAAAGTTTGCAACTCTTCACCAATATCACCAACGGATCTATAACTGATAACGCTCCCAATGGCCCCAAACTGAAACAAATCAAACACATCCACTTGAGGTGAATCAATAGCCGTATCCAAAACAGGTCCATCAGCTGCACTCGAATCCAAAACCAACTTATCATCTACATCGAAACCCAAATGATCTCCAAACTGTGTCACCTTAGCTAGAATCCCAAACGATGCAGTATGATCTGGAGTATGTGGAGTAATCTCCACCCAATGTGAAGTAACATCACCCTCCACTCGCCGTGATATCCTAATGATCTGATCAACACTCTCCACCTGCCGAGAGTCAAACGTGACATACCTGCTCAGAACAAAATTAGAAGCTCATAACTGATAATCAAACGAATCTCTGAATCCCAAACGTGCAATCGGATCAAATCTCACATCCTTGATGTGACCAAATGCTGGGCAACCAAATATCCAACGCAACCCAAAATCTGAAGCAGCTCCACCAGATCCAAAATCTCCACACGCAGCAGTCGGCAACCTGTGACCAAGATAACCTAAATATGTTGAAGCTCCAAAACCAAAACCAATACTCAACAACCAACGCCGATCCCCCTCCTGTAAGGAACGACCTATCAAAACTGTCATCTTATCTCGTCCCCCCAATGTCTCTACCTCAATGAAGTATCTCAAACTGCCATGAGCTCGGCACAAATGCAAGAAAGAAACCCTAACAAAGCTAGAACGACGGGTTACCTTTCTGTCAATACACTTCTTCCAATTGTTATTAACTTCTAGGATTTGACACCAACGGGACCTGGTTGCAACCCACTAATGCCTAGAACAATCCCCAACTACGAAAACCAAATACCAATTACCTCCCAATGACGCCTCCTTGGAAGGCTCCTGTAGGTATGAATTTTGATTTCCCGAAACAGAGATTTCATTTGTATTGATAAGAATAGCTTATTACAAACTAATGAGTCGAAAATTACAACAGAAGCGGAGGGAATGCCCTTCTTGTTTAACGTGGGGACTTTCGGTAGCTATAGGACGCTTCGCTCAGTTCTCGCACCGAGTCTGCTTCCCTTGGACGATTCGATCGAGGTTGTTAGCGAGCTTCAGTATGCAGTAGAAGCTCGTGCTAGCCGAGTTTGAGTTTCCGAGTTCGATGGCGATCAGAGCCCGAAGCTATGAGAGGATGCTACAATGCAAAAGGTCATGCAAAGAGCTTGTCGTCAACTCCGTCGAGAGTCGAGATCTAGTGGTTCAGTTAACTGATTGAATTAATCAATTAACTATGAGCGAACCCCTTTTCTGAAGCCAGGAGAGGTTCTTAAATAGAGGAGAGACGGTGTGGCCGCTCCTTGAATCATGGGATATGACTATGTACTGTTAGAAGATGCCGCTCACTTGTACCATGAGCGGCCATTTGAGGGGCTCAGAGCACTGTGCTTCACATCACGTCGTGTGGGAGTGGGAAGGCCCATCCTTGTACGTGGGATAGCGGCTGCCCAGTACTTGAGTGAGTTTGGCCAGCTTGTCGTTTGCAGACGGATTCAGCTCTTGACTCGTGCAGGCGAGGCGAGATTCCTGCAGGCGGACTTGGCGATTGCATGGGTCTGACCGATCACTCGTATTGTGAGCGGCTACTTGATAGGCTCGGAGTACTGTGCTCCTTCCCTTCACGTCGTGGGGAGTGGGAAGGTTCATTCCTGTACGTGGTATATCGACTGTCAAGTACTCAAGTGAGTCTAGCCAGCTTGCCGTTTGCAGGCGGATTCAGCTCTTGACTCGTGCAAGCGAGACGAGCTTCCTGCAGGCGGACTTGGCGACTGCATGGGTCTGACCGATCACTCGTACTGTGAGCGGCTACTTGATAGGCTCGGAGTACTGTGCTCCTTCCCTTCACATCATGGGGAGTAGGAATGTCCACTCCTATACGTGGCGTAGCGGCTGTCGAGTACACTGTTTGTAGGCGAACTCGACTCTCGACTCGAGCGGGCGAGTCGAGTAAACGGGCGAATTTCACGGGCGAGTCAATCATACAGGCAAGTCTGTGATGACCAAATGTAAGCGAATTTGGTGATCGCGCGGTTTGAGCTCGTGCTAGCGAATCAAGCCCATGGGTGAGCCCCCATCCTCAAGTCGTGCGAGCGACTTTGAATCACAGGCGAATTTTACGTTAGTCTGCAAAGGTAATTTTTACAGTCTACAAGACCCCCTTCAAAGTTTTTAGACCTTAACCAACTTGCGTGTGGTCTGGAATACTTTGAATAAAGAAGTCTCGGGCGGGTTAGGGCGAATTTAGCCTTCTTTAGGATTTTTAGCAAACCCTCAGCTATCAACGGGTTTGACTTGCCTTTACCGATTACCGTTTGGATCGGGCTAGCCATACTATTCCCCTCAGTATGATGAGTTGTTGAGTAGTTTCTCTTAGGTTTAATGCTAAGATATCTGCTCTAACCCTTAGCCGTTTAAGGCGTGGGTTTGAGTGAGGCCATTCCATCGGTGGTTCAAAACTCTAGACGAGTCGTACTATCCAGAATTCGTCTTCAAAGGCGAACAAATCGTTCAGGCAAAATTCATTTTTGCAGGCAAAATTTGAAGTTGTGGGGTCGAGCCATGTCTTTGCAGGCGAAACCCTTCCTTCAGGCGGAATTCGATTTGGCGGGAGGTGAGCCACGTGTTCGCCGATGAAGCTTCGTGTTGTCCAGCTAAGGCGGCGTAGGTCCGTCAGGTCGCATTAATTATGATTTGACGATGCGACGTTAGCTTCATGCACCTCTCTCGATGATGAATCGTGGCCGTGGTTTTCAAATCTAGTCGTTAGATTCAGTCGTAGATTTCGGTTTGGGTCCCAGGTTTTGACCGGCCCATTTCCTGTTTCGACGGTTCCTTCGTAACCACAAAAGAGAATGACCTATCAAGAGTAATCTGGACCGTCGATTTCGATCGTGGCCATGTCTCTTAACCGTCAATGCTTCGCCTCTTGAGAGCGATCGTGCTCAGGAACTTCTGCTCGCGTGAAAATTTTCTAGAGAGAAAGAACTCCCACTTCGTCCCCGACTCTTAGACATGGCGCCGAAATCCAAGAGATGCTTTCCGAAGGGAGGAGGTCCTGGATGCTATTCTGATCGCGTCGCCGCTGGTACGATCGCCATCGTGCCTAAGACTCACTTAGGTAAGTCGAAAGGTTTGTCTGACGACTTTGTATTGATTGCCGACATTGGGTCGGGGGATGAGCATCGCTCGTCTTCCTTAGTGGACTCTGCCATTTTTTGGCGGTTTCCCCGATTTGGATAAAATTGGCCTTTTTCAGACGGATTCTGCATTCAATTTGTAGAGGGTGACTTCTGCCTTTATAGGCGAAGTCGGCCTTTATCGGGTGAAGGCGAATTCGTTCTTGACAGGCGAGTTCGAATTTTGTCTGGTAAAGACGAATTCGGTCTATGCAGGTGGATTTACATTTGTCTGGCAATTTTGCCCGTTTTGGTTTAATAGGCGGATTCGCCCCCCTAGGGCAGACTCAATTCTAATTCTTCGGTTCTACCTTGCAGTGATCTTTTCTGACGAAGCCCTTCCGAAGGACGTGGCTATTGGTCTCGCCGGAGGTATAAGCTATACGGCGCCTCCCCGATTCCCTTTCCTGGATCCGGTGCCCGTGTTTACTACCGATAGGCCGGATGGATTGATCAAGAGAGTCACTGACAGGCACCATTTGACGTTGCGTGAGTTGACCACTGACGTGGTGTTGGCAGACGAGGCTAGGACAAAGCTCAAAAAGCCTCAGTTTTTGTTTGGTGATGCCGCGACTGATCCTTCAGCTCTATTGCTCAGGGAGAGCAGGTGGCTCCGCGTAGTGGACGAGGTCCACTACTACCTTCCCAGCTTGCCAAGAGGGTTCTCAATTGTTGAGTTGCTGTCCCTTGCAGTCCTAAGAATGATGAACTGGGATCTGACCCTAACTTTAGACGGGGTGACTTGCGGTGTCTTCATTGGCTCTACGGCTGGGTACGGGGTGGACAGCTCCTACAAACGTGTGACCGCTCTACGTCTTGGCCTACCGTTCAACGAGTTGCCCACCGGGGAGACGATTGCGGTCGCAGAAACTTTCCGTCATCGTTTCTTTCTGGCTGGGGGGAAATTTCCTCCGAAGGACTTCAGAGCCCCGGGGTGGATCTACTCTACACCTGGTAGCAGCACTTGGTGGTCTAAGATTACTGACTACGTCTTGGCCGAGAATTCTGATCTCATGGACTCAGAGCTGTACGTAGCTATTTGGGCCACTCGACATGGTCTAAAAATCAATGCTCCTCAGTTCCACAACATCCTGGAACTGTATTGTTCGGACAGCGGTACATTCTTCAACCCTAACGGTGAACTCAGCATAACCCTCCATGAGATGTACGACATATCAAGGTTGCCTTTAGGGAGCTTCCCCTACGAGGAGTATGTCCCAGGTCAGGATGAGATTGACCAACTTTCGACCCGGTCCCCCTGGTGGTTGAGACGCTATGGGAGTTGCTCTGTCACTACCATATGTGTCTCAATACCCTGGGGGCAGTAGACCATAAAGGCAAGAAGAAGAGGGCCCCGGGGATCAGCCATAAGAACTGGGCTGACTACTTATTCCCGGAGAATGATACCAAGGGAAGGCCTACTCTACCGCTGGACGAGTGTGACCAGGCCGAAGTGGAAAGGAGGATGACCGAAGGGGGAGCTACCGTGACCCTAGAGCATGATGAGGGTGTGTTTAAATTCGGAACGGTTTTCCACTCGTTCCATCACCAAGCCAAGTCCCCTATATCTAGAAAGGCTCTACTCGCTGGGTACCTCATGTTGTGGTTGAAGAGGTGCGTGGTTCCCATACATTCCTTCGCGGCGCTTCCGGTGGAGGTTGTCTATCCTATAGTTTGCTTAGCCCACGGGAATTCCTACACATTGGTGTCGGCAATGGTGGCATGTATCCATCGGGGACTCCGTACATTGATGGCCCAATTTTGTCATGTGTCGAGTGTCGACGAAGGGGAAGGTGAAGTCATTAGGACTCCTAACCCTAGAGTGGGGCTGCCATACACTTACTTGATGACGTGGTTTGTCTACCATTACGAGTGCTTGATGAGTGCCCCAGCTACTCTTCAAGGGGAAAAGTTCGTTCCGTTCGTCCAGCGCCTGGAGAGATGCTCGTGGAAGTGTAAAGACAACCCTGACATGAGAAAGACACTGTCCCACTTCGGCCATTACAATTTTCACCGTTTCTTCCCCTACTTTAGTGAAGGAGGGTATGGCGAGTCTCATAGCGATGTATCGACGGTGGACCACTATACCGTTCTTTCCTGTGGCACTTTTTGATGGTTGGTGAATATTCGACCGGGGTATCACATTCTGCGAACAGGCCCCGTGTGCTACCTCGAGCCGTACATTCCTTACAAATTCACCCGCCAGTTCGGGTGTGACCAGCTGTACGTGGGAAACATCAACCCTTACTTATATTTCGAAGGAGGGTTAGTGGATGGCGCTCGGGGATGGTTCTGGACTCACGTTGGTGGTACCCACGTTCATTTCGAGCTACCTACAAAGGATCATGATCTGCACCATATGCTCCTATATTGCCGGTGGTATCGGGGCGCTATCGCTAATCCTGAGGGCTTTCGGTTCTAGAGTTCCTGTCTGATGGAACACGGGCATCGCCCAAGGGGAGCTCCTCGTCCCTCGAGGCGGAAGGGCTGCCAAACTGCTAGAGAGTGGTTCTCAGAAGATCTTGTTAAAGACACCAAGGGCTTTGATGTAGGTTTAGATGAATCCGTGGCACTTGAGGCTTAAGCTCCGTCCCCTGGCCATTCGCTGGATCCCACCGGTGGGCAGAGAGAATCTGGTGAGCTAGCCTGAGCGGGTGAACGTCTGGAACAGGTCTGGAGTACGATAGCTGGACGGATGAGGATGCCCCTCCTATCTCCGGTTAGCTCACTTCTCTCTAAACGATAGCGGGAGACTGCGGCTGAAAGTTCTAGAATGGAGGCGGCCAAGAAGGTCCGTCACGAAGAGACGATCGAGGCTGCCAGAGCGGCGGAAGGTCGGGATGATGCTACTCAGGTGATCATTCCTAGAGTGACTGCTCCTGTGACTGGGGCTGCTACGCCTGCTCCCTTTGTCGCATCGGGGATAGTCCCGGCGACTTCAGAGGATGCTCCTCCACGGTCTGGTGTGAGGCCACAGATGGGGGCTTCAATGACCCCCACGATCATACCAGAAGGTAACCTTTAATGCCGTACCCTCGGGTGTAAGGTCGAATCTGCACCCCTCTGCACCCCCCGACATTTGTGTTGACTTTATGTAGGTTCAGTTGAGAGAGTAATCTCCATTCCTTCTGTCGAAGAGGAGGGAAGTAGAGAAAAAGAGGGGCTTGGTGGTTTAGGTAAGAGTAGGATCTAGCGTTGTCAATCCGTTCATGCTGAACAGTCAATGGGGCTCTTCTCGAGGGTATTTACTAACCTTCCTCTTGTATTCGCAGCTGACCCATCCCATAAAGCTGTTGGTAAGGAGGGTCTCCCCTCTTGGGCGGGCCAGTCGACTAGAGAGATGGATGAATCAGAGGCGGAAGATGATGTCTCGATTCATGAGATGATGTCGAACGAGGAGAAGGTATCGGCTCATGAAGAGGTGATAGACCGCCAAGGGGAAATCCCTATTTCTGAAGAAACATTGGTCGGGGGTGGGGCGCCGGCTTAGGAGTCTCTGACCCAAGGGGATACATCCACTCGGCTAGCGATCGCTTCCTCATCTTTAGTGACCGTCGGCGTTGTGGCCGCTATCCCAGTGTCATCGATCGACGCTTCGGTCTTGGCGGTATCTGCCACTACTCCCACCGTCATGACTACCAGCACCTCGATCATGACTTCGGTTATGGTATCCTCGGCAGATGAGGCTATCCTCTCTCCTTTGGAGCGTTCGTACCAGAGGAAGATAGACCGAACCCTTGCTAACTTCCAAGACACTCTAGCTGACAGCGTCAAGCTCGCATTGGAAGAAAGCTGCCCCTTTGAGGAGTTCAAGGATCTTGATTATTACATGGCTTTCTTGGTCAAGAAGCTTGGTGCCACTGCGGCTAATCCGTACTTCCAGCGCTTGGAGGAGGTAGAGCAGGCCATCCGACAGTTGCTTACCCTTCGCACGACGAGTTCCGAGATCGTTCATCTTGCGACTGGCGAGGTTCAGGCAGTATTGGAGGAGCGCGATCACAGACTAAACGAGTTAATGTCATTGGAGGCGAGGTTGACGGAAGAGTTGGAGCATGTCAAGACTGAGAACGAACGAGTGAGCCTAGAGCAACAAAAGGCTGACTCCCGCCTCTCTTGGTTGTCTTCGGAGATAGCGAAGACTAAGCAAATCATTGCTAACGCGCATGCCTCACTAGCTAATCAGGAGAAGGCTCGCGAACAGCTGACAAGGGAGTTGGAGGAACTCGAGTCTTGACGGCAACTGGTTGTTGGTTCTATTGAGGAGAAAGACCGAGCCCTCAAGGAGGTTAAGCACACTGTCCAAGACTTGGTCTCGCGCTCTGAGGAGGATCTTCATCGAGAGATCTTGAGGAGGCTCGAGCTCAAGCGTGCTGAGGAGATTCGCGAGGTGGAGTCGCGGCTGAGAGATTTGTAATTTGCTTTTGATTCCATCGTTGTATTCGAATCTTTTTTAATGAATGGAATTATCCTTTTGTTCCTAGTCATTATTTCCCTTGTGCACGCCCCACCCTTTTTTTTGTCATTGTTCAACATGGATCCGCACCAGTCAGAGTTTGGCCGCAGGGGGATCCTAGCTACGGGTGGATTCCAGGTGTTGGCGGATTCCAGCTACAGGCTTATTCTATCTGCATGCGAATTTTGTCTGCAGGCAAAATTGGGACTGGCTCGAGTTCCAGAGTGGTGTTTGAGCCTGATCGGCTCATACATCAGACGAGCTCGAACCATATGAGTTCAAATGACGAATTTGACTCTTAGTGGGCCACGTATCAATTTATGCGTTAATACGCTCATCAGTTAAGACGACGTGAGTGCGTCGTTTTGCATTAAAGATAGCGTAGTGGGTCTCTTCGTTCTCCACACCCGATCTGGGCCGTTGGTGAGAGATCGTGTCTAAAAACCGCTGGATCTTGACTGCTTACGTGGGATCCAAAACCGTTCGGCCTTATTTTCGATTGTTCGGTTTCGAACGGTTCGATCGAACGGTGGACAATCGTCCAGGCCATGAGTATTTAACGCCCCTCCCCCTTGTTAAGGAAGGTTATAGTTTTCTTGTTGTCTTCTCCGAAGAAAATTCACGCTTCCTCTCGTTGCACTTGAAACGGCGCCGAAGTTGAAGAGAGTCACTTCGAAAAAAAGAAAGGCGGTGTCCTCCTCGGGTGCCACCGAGGCCGCTGCCGCCGAAGGTACCTTTTTGTTCAGGTTTTCGTGCAGTTCGATTAGAGGGTCGCAAGTCAAGTCGATGCTTCTCGCTTTTAACCCCTTGTTGTGTTGCTGTCGTGTTGTGCAGTTCAGGACGAAGCGTCGACTACTGAAGAGTGTGCGGTCGAGCCTATTTTGATTTCTGACGATAAATCTGAGGGAATCGCGACTTCCTCCACCTCAAACCCTGTTCCGCCGTCTGGAGCCGAACCTTGTCTTAAGGTTCCACCCATTGCGGCGCTCGCTCCGGGTCAAGAGCCTGTTTTCTCTGATTCCTTGTCTATACAGGCTCATGCTGAGGAATTTGAGAACGTTGTGAAGCAGGTAATTTCCCTTGTCAGTCTTAGCATGGGGACCTACGATGACTTCAAACAGTCCCTCCTGGATCGTGTGGCCGATTTTAGGCGGTTGGGCGAACGCCGGCTTGCCACACATTGTGTACAGAGGCTGCTTTATCTGGAGTCACGCCTGACGAGTCTAGAGACCTTGTTGCGAGAGGATCCGGAAGCTGATGTGGAACCCTTCCTGTCTCGCGCTCGGCGTCGGGAGGCCTGGGAGAAGGAAGTTTGCTCCAGGAAAATAGCAGATTTAGAATCCCATGTCGCCTTTTGGGTGGGTCAACAACGCTCACTGGAAGAGCGGATAGGCAACTTCACTTCCACCGTATCCCGTCTGAGGGTCGAGCTAGAGCAGGCGGAGACGACCCTGAGGGGGCTTCAATCTGAGAGTGTAAATGTCAGCAAGATTGTTGAGGAGGCAACTCGAAACCTCCAAACACTACGCCAGGAAGACTCTGCTGCCAAATCAAGTTTTGAAGATCGGGCTAGGAAAGAGGCTGAAGACAAAGCCCGGGAGGACCACGCGAGAAGGGTAGCCACGGTTAAAACAGAGCTTGCGTCCTTTAGTTTATTGGACTAGGCTCTTAGGTCTAAAACCATGTTAAGACATTTTGCTTCATTTTGCTTTGGACGTTGTGTTATAACTTGTTTGATTGTGAAGTCATAACTTTGTTCAAATATATTATCATAAGATTGGATGAATGTTTTGCTCTTTTGGTTTTCCAAATGTGTTTGTGCATGTACCCCTCCTAATCGCTGTTGCCTCTTATCTTTTGGCTTTTATCTTTCTCTGTGAGCCTGTTGTAGGTGGGCCTTTACCTATAGGCGAATTCAAGCTATAGTCGGATTCCAAACACAGGCGAGTTCAAACCGCTGGTGAATTCTAACTACAGGCGAACTTAAGCCGCAGGCGAATTTTAGCCATAGGCAAATTCTGACCATCGTCAAATCAAGCTGAAGATGAAATTAATGCTGATTTGGGGGTAACCACGTGTTTGATCACGGTCTCGAGTGACCGCCAGCTGGACTGACATTGGCACGTCTTCTCGCATTAAAGGCGGTGTAATGGACGGCTCCGCCGCCCAATTCGGACTGTTGGATGATGGACACGTACTTAGTCCGTACGTCATACATTGCCCTCTTTTCTTGTCCGAGGGGGCACTGTGTTGATTGTCTCCCTCTTGTTCAAGATGGCACCACGAGCGAAGGCGTCTAGTGCGAAGAGGATAGGGGATGATGCCTCTTCTTCGACCCTCTCGTCTGACCGTGATCCGGAGCCTAAACCCTCGGACTCCGTTCTGGCCTAGTTAGAGGAGTTGGAGAACGTCATGAAACGAGTGATCTCACTCGTTGAATAGGGTTGTGGTACTTTCGTGGAGCTGAAGCAGTCCCTCTTAGACCGTGTGGCCCGCCTCCGTTGCCAGGGCGACTTTAGGCTCGCCCTACGCTGCTCAATGAGACTCATCGATCTGGAACTACTCCTGACAAAATTGGAGGACTTGCGACATGCGGATTTAGAGTCCAAAGTGAAGCTATTCTTGGCTCTAGCCCATCGTCGCGCCGCGTGGCAACAAGAGTGCCGAAGGCGAAGACAAAGAGGCCATTATTGATCATCTGGGTCTTCAGCACCGCCTATTGCAATCTGACATGGAGTCTATCGCTTCTTCGATCATTTTAGGTATGATCCCGCATGCAGAGGGAGAGTCAGTCTTGATGGGCTTACGCATTCAGAGCGAGACCGTGCTAGGCGGTCTTGTCAGGGAGAGGCGTAATCTTCCACTGCTGCTTCAGGAGGATGCCGCTGCTAACGCTTCTTTCAAGGCGTGGGTCCAGCAGGAGGCAGAGGACAAAGCTCACGCCATGCATACGGAGAAGATAGCCGCAGTCAGAGCCAAGCTTGCGTCTTTCAAATTCCTAGAATAAACTCGTAGGATAGGAGTAGATTCAAGATGTTCTGTTTTATGTTTTGCTTCTCGAACGTAATGTTATGACTCTCTTGGTTATAAAGTCATAACTTTGTTCAAATATACTATCTAGAAGCATCTAATGAAGTTTGTACTTTCTCGTTGTGCACATACTCTTTTCATATTTTGTTGTGTTGCCATTCAGCGTCTCGCTCAAGTGACGGGTAGACTCAATTATCGGCGATTTCATGCCGTAGGCGAAGCTCAGGCCTGTGCGAGTTTATGCTACAGGCGAACTGACGAGTTCATGTTGTAAGCAAGACTTAAGCTGGTGGCGAGTTTTGCGCTGCAAGCGAAACTCGAATTCTGGCGAGTTTGCGCTGCAGGCGAAACTCGAGTGCTGGCAAGTTTGCACTGCAGGCAAAACTCGAGTGCTGACGAGTTTGCGTTGACAATTAAACTCAAATGCTGGCGAGTTTGCGTTGACAACTAAACTCAAATGCTGGCGAATTTGCGTTGAAAGCTAAACTCGAATGCTGGCGAGCTTCTGCTGCAAGCAAAGCTCAAGCGTAGGCGAGTTTGTGCTGCAAGCAAAACTCAAGCATAGGCAAGTTTGTGTTGCAAGCAAAACTCAAGCGCAGGCGAGTTTGTGCTACAAGCAAAACTTAAGCGTAGGCGAGTTTGTGCTGCAAGCAAAGTTTAAGCGCAGGCAAATTTGTGCCACGCGTCTGCCCACGGACCTAATTGCTTGCTAGCTAGGGCGATGTAGGCGCGTTAGTCCTCATTAATTGCGAAATGACGGGACGCTTCGCCTTCCGCGCTTAGTCCGAACGGTCGGTTTGGAGTCCCAATGGCGAAGCTTTTATGGGCGTCGAACTCGAAGTGTCGCTAGAGATCTTAGCCATTCGATCTACTTGAGGTAGCAAATCCTAGCCGTTCAGCTCTTGGCTATATAATGTGCTCGCGGTCTCTTCGGTAGAGTTCTCGTGTTTATGAAAAAAAAATTCGCCAGAAGAGAATCGCAGAACTCTCCCTGCTTTACTCAATGGCCTCCGAATCAAATGCTTCGAAGGGTAAGGAGGTTGCCTCCTCCTCCGCTACCGATTAGTCGACTGACTGAATCAGTCGACCAATCAGTCGACTGATACGCTAATTTTAAGTTTTTCAGGTTTCGGGTCTGTTTTGTTTTGGTTCGGGTTTGGGTCGGGTTCAGTTGTTCATATATATTCTCCTTCACCCGAAATCACCCCTCTCATCTTCAGATCTGAGAAAACCCTAGCCCCCTCTCCCCTATCTCAAACCCTAGTTTTGTTCTTGGTGAT
Source organism: Asparagus kiusianus (assembly GCA_022839385.1). Classification (NCBI taxonomy): domain Eukaryota; kingdom Viridiplantae; phylum Streptophyta; class Magnoliopsida; order Asparagales; family Asparagaceae; genus Asparagus; species Asparagus kiusianus. The sequence goes on along the minus strand of BQKN01000121.1, from coordinate 493,229 downwards.
TTGGGGAAGAACTAGGAGGATTTTCGTCGAAATCTTCACGTTGCAACGAAGGGGAACCACTCTCTCTCAGATCCAGGAGTTGTTCATCACGCCAGAGGTGAGTAACATCTCGCTCAACCTTGTCCTATTTTTCTAAACATTTTCAATGGGTTTTTATGAGTTTTGATGAGCCAAAAATGTAATTTTTGTACAAAGGATTGATTTTTATAGCATATAGTAGGAAAATATGTGATTTCAGAATGTTAAAACACTCACCAATGTTTTGTGAATTGAAGATCTAGATCTAAAATGTTTTTATAAGAGATTTAACATGAGTTTTGTTTTAAAAATGTTTTAAAACATGAATGTACATGATTAGGGTTTTGTTTATGTAATTATACATGAAATTTTCGTTTCAGTTTAGTTCATACATGTTAATATCAGTATCTTTATGCTTGGGATTGATGAGGATGATTTTAGATAGATTGTATGATAGAAATCAACCTGCACAGAGTTTCTGCAGTCAATCGGTAGACTGATCAGTCGACCGACGGGCCGAATTTTTCAGTATCAGTCGACTGATCAGTCGACTGATGGGTTGATTGTGTTTTCTTAGCTCTGCAGTTGACAGATCGGTCGACTAGTGAGCTGAGGCTGTGCTGCCTGAGCTTATCGGTCGACATATGAGTCGACTGACGTCATCAGTCGACACATCAGTCGACTGATGAGATGTTTTACAGATTCTTGATCTGTTTGAGTTGCTTTTTCGGGGTCGCCTCGATGACCTGATACTAGTTCACCATGTTAATGATTTATCAGTACATGTGGGTTGACTTTTGACACAAGTTTAGACATGTACATCGAGATGCGTGTGAGTTTAGATTATGTATATCTTTCCGCATATATTTTTCTCTGTTGCACAGTCCTTGTGTTGGACTATAATCCATAGAAGTCCTCGTGTTGGACTATAATCCATTTCAGTCCTCGTGTTGGACATTTGCCACTTATTCCATGTGTTTGGAAACGACGGTATCTAGTTCCTGTATCGGACATATTTCTTAACCCTGTATATGACTTTCTCACAGGAGTTTATGACATGACGCTTATGTAGATTATGACATGATATTCATGTAAGTAATAACATGATATTCATGTAAGCTATGATATGGCACTGTACTTATGCTCTGAGATTAGTTGTATTTCTTTATTTATTGTTTCTGTACTAGAACCTCGGGTTTGGTGTTTAGGGATTTACAATTTGAGATACAATGTATATACATGAGGGTTTCATTGTTTGGATTATTTTGCACGACGTACCTATGCTCGTGTTGTAAATTTCTAAATACTAAAATCCTCTTTAGTAAGATCAATGATTTTAGATCTATTATGTATTATCTGTATTTTCTTATACAACGAGCCCTGTTCCCTTGGGGTTGGTTGTGATGTTGCTTGGTAGCGCTTTGACCCTCGTTGTCCCTCCCCCTTTCAGGTAACGAGCCAGGAACCCGGAGAGTCGCAGGTTGATGGTGATGCATTTTAGCTTCAGCTGTCTACTTAGTTATATTTTCTTTTGGAGTTCCACAGTAGACTTTTGTTTAAACATTTGAGAGTCTTATTCTAGAAGTTGTAAAGGCTGTGTGCCTTATTTCCTCTTGTTAAATATTTGTATTTGAGACTTGTTGAGTTTTCCAGTTATCTATTCAGACATTGACTATGTATTTCTGTATGTTGGATGATGAGATATCTATCTGGTTGTTATCATTTCATCAGTTATCACTTGTATTATCTTTTACTTGCTTTTGTACATACACCTGTTGTTGACTCTACTAGAAAGATGTTAATTGTGATGGTGAAACATGTTATTGCACGGTGTGGTGCATGGCAGGTTTGACATTCTTGGTTTCACCTTGGACTGTAGCCTTGTGTGAACCCAGGGGCATCACAGGTTGTATCAGAGCTCTAGTTCCAATATCCTTAGGATCATCCTGTGTCGAGTCGTGGAGCTAGGATAGAGTTTCTTAGGATTCATGTATAGAGTCCGTAAGGATTTCCTAGTATGAGTGAGGACGATATATGCGTATATCTCAAAATTTGAGAAATTTTTTTTATGACAACTATTTTTGTATAAGTTTAAAGTATTTGTGCAAATACTATATGTTGTGAAAATTGTATTGTGATATGCTAATTATAGAGGTCTACTTTGACTCATAAACTCTTATTTTCTTATGATTTAGTTTGGGTGATTGTGGACCGATTGACGAAGTCGGCACATTTCATTCCAGTGAGGACTACCTATATCGCCGAGGCATATGCGAGGATATTTATCCGGGAGATAGTTCGACTTCATGGAGTTCCAGACACGATTGTATCGGATCGAGGTTTGGTGTTCACTTTGCACTTTTGGAGGAGTTTTCAGGACTCTTTTGGCAGCAGACTATCATTCAGCAGTGTTTTTCACCTACAGACGGATGGTCAGACAGAGAGAGTAAATCAGGTGTTGGAAGACATGTTGCGGGCTTTTGTCATTGACTTTCAAGATAGCTGTGAGGATCACATTCCATTGATAGAGTTCGCTTATAACAACAGTTATCAAGCGACGATCGGTATGGCTTCGTATGAGGCATTGTACGGGAGACCTTGTAGATCAGCAATATGTTGGGCAGAGCCGGAGGATAGCTTGATGCTTGGACCGGAGCTGGTGAGGCAGACTACCGAGAAGGTAGCATTGATCAGGAAGCAGATTCTAGCCGTTCAGAGTCGGCAGAAGAGCTATGCAGATAAGAGGCGAAGACCCTTGGAGTTTCAGGTTAGGGATTCAGTTATGTTGAAGGTATCACCTATGAAGGGCGTGCAGCGATTCGGACGACGATGGAAGCTTACGCCGAGATATATTGCACCATTCCAGATTTTGGAGCGCATTGGAGTTGCGTCATACAGACTAGATCTTCCAACATCGATGTCTAGTATACACAATGTATTTCATGTTTCTATGCTCAAGAAACACTTGCATGATGAGGAACAACAGCGAGTATTGGATACACTAGAGATTGAGCTTCAGGAGGATTTGACTACTGTCGAGATTCCGGTTCGTATTCTTGTCAGAGAGGACAAGAGACATTGAAACAAGGTAATTCCCTTGGTGAAAGTTTAGTGGAACCGAGGAGGCATTGAGAAGATTTCTTGGGAGCGCAAAGAGGATTTGCGTCACGACTACCCACACCTGCTTGAAAAGGTAAATTAAAATTTTTATGTTGTGTATCTTGTATGATGTTTATATCTTTGGTTATATTTACATTTAACACTAGAATGGGAATATTTGCGCTTAATTCTTAATCTTTTAGAACACATGATATATATATGGGGGGTTCCTTGTTTGGATTTTTCACCCGATGTACTAGTTCCACTAGATTAGGGTTTGAGCGGGAATATTACCATTTTAGATCGTTAAGTATAAATATCTCTATATGTTTATCTAGAAGTTCATGTTGTGTGATGCGTATGGTTTCCGAATTTCGAGGACGAAATTCTTCTAAGGGGTGAAGAATGTAGAACCCCGTAATTTTTATAATGTTTATATGTGAATTATTAGTAATAAATAATTCTTTTATGATAAATAGCTTGAGGTCATTGATGTACATGAAAACAAGTTATATGAGTTGATATGAGAATATGGGTGTAGAGTTTTGTGCGATGGTTTTGCAAATAAGCAAAACATGCACGAGAAACTAGAATTTGCCAGATCAGCCGACCGATCAGTCGACTGACTGAATCAGTCGACCAATCAGTCGACTGATACGCTGATTTCTAGTTTTTTAGGTTTCGGGTCTGTTTTGTTTTGGTTCGGGTTTGGGTCGGGTTTAGTTGTTCATATATATTCTCCTTCACCCTAAATCACCCCTCTCATCTTCAGATCTGAGAAAACCCTAGTCCCCTCTCCCCTATCTCAAACCCTAGTTTTGTTCTTGGTGATTTGGGGAAGAACTTGGAGGATTTTCGTCGAAATCTTTACGTTGCAGCGAAGGGGAACCACACTCTCTCAGATCTAGGAGTTGTTCATCACCCTAGAGGCGAGTAACATCTCGCTCAACCTTATCCTATTTTCCTAAATGTTTTCAAAGGGTTTTTATGAGTTTTGATGAGCCAAAAATGTAATTTTTGTACAAAGGATTGATTTTTATAGCATATAGTGGGAAAATATGTGATTTCAGAATGTTAGAAAACTCCCCAACGTTTTGTGAATTGAAGATCTAGATCTGAAATGTTTTTATAAGAGATTTAACCCGAGTTTTGTTTTGAAAATGTTTTAAAACATGAATGTACATGAATAGGGTTTTGTTTATGTAATTATACATGAAATTTTCGTTTCAGTTTAGTTCATACATGTTAATATCAGTATCTTTATGCTTGGGATTGATGGGGATAATTTTAGATAGATTGTATGGTAGAAATCAACCTGCATAGAGTTTCTGCAGTCAATCGGTCGACTGATCAGTCGACCGACATGCCGAATTTTTCAATATCAGTCGACTGATCAGTCGACTGATCAGTCGACTGACGGGTTGATTGTGTTTTCTCAGCTTCGCAATCGACAGATCGGTCGACTAGTGAGCTGAGGCTGTGCTGCCTGAGCTTATCGGTCGACATATGAGTCGACTGACGTCATCAGTCGACTGATGAGATGTTTTACAGATTCTTGATCTGTTTGAGTTGCTTTTTAGGGGTCGCCTCGATGACCTGATACTAGTTCACCATGTTAATGATTTATCAGTACATGTGGGTTGATTTTTGACACAAGTTTAGACATGTGCACCGAGATGCGTGCGAGTTTAGATTATGTATATCTTTCCGCATATATTTTTCTCTGTAGCACAGTTCTTGTGTTGGACTATAATCCATAGAAGTCCTCGTGTTGGACTATAATCCATTTCAGTTCTCGTGTTGGACTATAATCCGTTTCAGTCATCGTGTTGGACATTTGCCACTTATTCCATGTGTTTGGAAACCACGTGAAGGAAAATCATGCTACATACATGCAAAATACGCAACGGAAGACTCTATGTATAATTATGCTAAGCATGTAGAGAGCATGAAATACATAATAGGACCATCCTAATTAAATCTAACATAATCCCTACATTAAAGAGGGCATACAAGAGTTAGAAAGTCATACTTTCGAAGCGTGATTCGATGGAAGATCGAATAACCCCTAGCTCTTGCTCCTTGTAGTAGAAAATCTCCTCGTAGTAGATCTCCAAGTCTTCAAGTGGGCTTGATAAAATGGGAGTCTTCTTGAGACACAAGGCAAGATATCCACCCCGGGGTACTTTAAAATCCTACTACTTCCTCTTACTCAAGATTGCTAGAATTTAGTAAGAGGAGAGCTCTCTATTATTCTCTTATGGAAAAACCACTTAGCCAATTTTTCATTAACCTTTCCATAAGAAAGAGAGCTCATATTTATAGAGCGAAATGTGTTCATGACATGAATGACTCATCCTATGAGTCATGCAATGAATCATCAAATATCAATGATTAATCTAGTGAGTCATGCAATGAATCATCTTATGAATCATTACATTTCAAAACCATGTGCTAATAAACCATGTGCTCAAACCATACCACTAAATGACTCATCTCATGACTCATTATACATTGTATGTGTATTTCATAAATGAGAATACCAAATCAATATTGTATTTCATAAATACGATATTTTGTAATTTTTCAATCATTAATTAATAAGTCATCATATGACCAAAAAGTCAATGAGTTGACCAAAAGTCAACTGTTGACCAAAAAGTCAAAAAAGTTAACTTTATAGGAAAAATACCAGAATTCATTTCTTAAGCACATAGCATTCCGATTTTATCGATATACATAACCGTTTATGTGTATCCGGTAAAATCATATATGCGTATCAATCATACACATCACTCTATAAATTGTGTTTCATAGGATTCAAGTATGCACTTGGTGTGACTCTAGGGCCCAACTTAAGAACTCGGCAGTGGATCATATCCACAAGTACAACAGAGGTGCTAGCTACACATGAAGACTACCCGGGTATAAGTTGTGATAAATGTCTGCAAGATGCTTACACAATTTTATCAGGACCACTCAGTGATAATGTCATACAGTCCGGTCTCTTCGTCAAACCATGTCAAACTATTAAGCCTAGGATATGGAAAACTGTCAAACCCTAATAGCTCAATTATTGTTTGTAGATATTAAACTCATAACCTATAAGATCAAACTGACACTCAGTTTATCTTATTTAACTCGGCCAAGGATTTCCAGGTTATAGTTATATCAAACAATCTTATGACATCAACCACCTATACCGGGAGAGACGAATCCCATCTTGGCATCTCAATATCTACTTATGCCTCGGGATGTACCCAACAAGAACCGTTATGCACAACTCGATGAGAACTGTGGTTAGGTAAAAGTCTAAGTACACCTATACTGACATGTAAGATATTGCACTCATGCCTCAGGTCATGAGACTACTATGTACTATATCACTTGAGAACTTCTATTTGGCAGTTAAGTATAATTACCAACTAGATGTTCTCAGTGAGTCGTTCAGTCAACTCATTCACTAATGAGTCACCTGTATACTATATCTTGGTGTCTCACATCAATGATCTAAGAGATGGATCATCGTCCTTCCAAAGAAGAAATAAAGTATACACTAGTCTTACCAAAGTGATGATGTCCCATTTCAACACCTCATCGACTAGGAACATTTTAGAATATACGTTAGCGACAAATCAGATCTCTTCATTACGATCATATCCGAAATGTCTGATAGTCTAGTATCATTCTAAGGACTTTATCTGTATTAAAATACCAGATAAATATGACCAAAATAGCATACTATTATTTTAAACAAGGATGTTATATTCATATAGGTCCTGTTACAATATACAATTATTGCCTGCAGGGCACCTATATCCAACACCACGGTATCTAGTTCCTGTATCGGACATATTTCTTAACCCTATATATGACTTTCTCACAGGAGTTTATGACATGATACTTTTGTAGATTATGACATAATATTCATGTAAGTAATAACATGATATTCATGTAAGCTATGACATGGCACTGTACTTATACTCTGAGATTAGTTGTATTTTTTTATTTATTGTTTCTGTACTAGAACCTCGGGTTTGGTGTTTAGGGATTTACAATTTGAGATACAAGGTATATACATGAGGGTTTCCTTGTTTGGATTATTTCGCTCGACGTACCTATGCTCGTGTTGTAAATTTCTAAATACTAAAATCCTCTTTAGTAAGATCAATGATTTTAGATCTATTATGTATTATCTGTATTTTCTTATACAACGAGCCCTGTTCCCTTAGGGTTGGTTGTGATGTTGCTCGCTAGTGCTTTGACGCTCGTTGTCCCTCCCCCTTTCAGGTAACGAGCCAGGAGCCCGGAGAGTCGCAGGTTGATGGCGATGCATTTTAGCTTCAGCTGTCTACTTAGTTATATTTTCTTTTGGAGTTCCACAGTAGACTTTTGTTTAGACATTCGAGAGTCTTATTCTAGAAGTTGTAAAGGCTGTGTGCCTTATTTCCTCTTGTCAAATATTTATATTTGAGACTTGTTGAGTATTCCAGTTATCTATTCAGACATTGACTATGTATTTCTGTATGTTGGATGATGAGATATCTATGTGGTTGTTATCATTTCATCAGTTATCACTTGTATTATCTTTTACTTGATTTTGTACATACACCTGTTGTTGACTCTATTAGAGAGATGTTAATTGTGATGGTGAAACATGTTATTGCACGGTGTGGTGCATGGCAGGTTTGACATTCTTGGTTTCACCTTAGACTGTAGCCTTGTGTGATCCCAGGGCGTCATACCAGATCCCTTGAGGGAGAGGCGAGGCTAAAAAGGCTTGAGCATAAGAAGGTGCAGGCTTATCGGGCAGTCGAGGCGGAAGAGAAGACGCTCCAGATCCTTCGCCAGGAAGAGGAGGAATGTGAGGGTGCTTTTGCTAGGCTTCAGCAAAGGCAGGAGGCGAAGACCTGAGCCAGACAGGCGGCAGAGCTCGCGGCTGTCAAGGTAAAAATCGCCAACTCTAGTATTTTAAAATTGTTGTAATGTGTCCCTCTCTTTGCTAAAAACTATTTTGTAGTTTTGTTGATGCTTGATGCATCATAGTTTTAAAAACTTTATGTCTGTAAACTTGGCCTGGAATGGCCTGCTACGCTTTTGTTTATTTACTGCTTTTCATGCACTGTCTTTTCTTTATTTTTTGTGTTTGATCTTCGCTTAGGACTATTGCTTAGTGCATGATAGCCACTGTGTTGGACTCGCCTGTGCTGCTTATCGCCTGAGTCGAGTCAGTTATGCCATTTTTCGTAGTGTGGCGAGCCTTCGACGAGTCCATCTTGGACTTAGTCGCTAGGATCCCCTTTTGCTTTTGGTTGTTCACAGCGTGGTGTCGGGTTGAACCCGCCTTTCGTGTTGTAGCTCAAGAAAACCCGAGAGGGTAACACTTAGCCTGAAACAAAGAGCAATTGCTTGTGTACGCATCCAGCTTAAGACCCTAACAATGACTTGCCATTTGGCGAGTTGCTGTTTGAGAGGGCGGTTGGGACATGTCGTCTGTTAAGCCATCTTTGATAATTATCATCGTCCCCGAGGATGATGACGTGAATGATAACCAAATCATTCAGGGATGTAGGAATATGACGATCGATTGTTGTAGGAGCCGTTGCATGGTAGGCTGCTACCCATCGGTTATTCTAAGAGAATATTAGAATACCCGGGATAGGTCAGGTAGTTCAGGGACGTAGGAGTGTGACTATTGATCGAAGTAGCAACAAGTCACATGGTAGGTTACTACTTAGGTTGTGTTACTCGTGGGAATAACGGGGCTAGTTATCAGAGGTGATCGTTAAATGATAGGAAGATTCGTCGCGATATGAACGACTTAGGGGGCTCACCATCCTATTGGAGAGGACTGGTAAGTTAATTTTTGTCAGAGGCGATAGTTAACGTGACGGGAAGATTTGCCACGATGTGAGCGACTTTGGGGGCTCACCATCCTATTGGAGAGTATTGGTAAGTTGATTTTTGTCAGAGGTGATAGTTAACATGATGGGAAGATTTGCCGTGATGTGAGCGACTTTGGGGGCACACCATCCCATTGGAGAGGATTAGTAAGTTGATTTTTGTCAGAGGCCATCAGAAGTGAAGATTAACTTGATAGTTGACCTTGGTCCTAACTGTTGGAAAGTTTGACCGGGTAGGGCTCTGGGTTCCCCCTAGGAACACTATTGTAGGCGTATAAAACTGCCTATAGGTCCCTTAACACAGCTCGACGACGCCAATTCGACAAATGGACCATCGGGCGACATATCCAAGCACGACCGTTAGCCTGCAAACACCGAAGCCAAACGATACGCGACGAAGCGAACTAACGAGGCAACGAAGCTAACGAATTGCACGCGATCAACGAATGCATTCGCGTGCGGAATCAATCCAACGGTTCGGGGAGTCAACGAGTCGTCCAACCAAGAACGGACTCGAACGAATCGCGATCAAATCAAGATCAGTTTCGGACTCAAACTCAGAAGTGGAATTACTGCCAAATCAGGAATCGGATCAAAACGAATCGAATCCGAACAAGTTAACCACAAAACCCGAATCACAGGCACAAAGAGGAAAAAAACAACCGAATGATGGAAACCGGAACACACCCGGGGGACTCGGCCAAAACCGAGCCAACCCGAGGTGGCTCGGCCCAAGCCGAACCACCTCAGGGTGGCTCGGTGGCTGAGCCACCCCAGGGTGGCTCGGCATGAGCCGAGCCACCCTAAGGTGGCCGGCAAACCCCCCTCCCCCTTTTTGTGTTCTGGCACGTGCACGAGCACAGGTTTGTTTGCCTATAAATAGGCCAAGGGTTCTTCATTTCAAAAGGTTGGATTTTGGAGGAGGCGAAGCCCTGCAGGATTGAAACCTCAGATCTGATAAAGATTAAAACTTTAAGGCTTCAAGGATTTGTCCATCCGGATCTGGTGCTCAGCGATCGACAACGCCAAATAAGGCAGGAGTCCGAGAGGACCGGATCAGGAGATCTATGTTGCTATACTCCGGATCTAAGCTTGGTTCTTAGATCCCGAGATTGAGCGATTGTTTCCTTGGTGAAACAATCCCTCCGGCTATTATCTCCCTTGGTGGAATAATACCAGTTATACTGCGTAGATCTGCCCGGATCTGGATCTAGCGGTGGTCCACGGCAAATAACCCCGGCGCAGGCAAAGAACCCACCAAAGCGAGTGACCGCAAAACAGGAGCTCGCGATTCGTTCGACAAAGAAGGAAACAAGTTGTAATTTTTCTTTATTTGTATTTTGATTTTCATTGTAACCGGCTCTTATAAAAAGACCGGATCTTTGTAATTCGATAAACGATTATTAAAGTGTACAATGATATCAACAATGAAGAAAGCAACGAATTTTCCCGCGAACAATCTGGCGACCACAGTGGGAGCCACCGATCTCGCCGACGAGATCGTTGCGTCGCAGCCGCGGATCTTGATCCCGGTCGAGGAGGAGGTCGAGTACGAATTCGACCAACAGAAGTTCGAGGAGTATCTGTCATCCTCGTCCGGATCCGCCTCCCCTCGCAAGTCCAAGAAGTCTTCAAAGTCCCCCTCCAGGAGAAAGATCCGTTGGTATGAAGAAGTTGAGAATACCAACGAAGATCTCACCCCAATTGATGCCGAAGTTGCATTGGGTGAAGCTCCACCAACCTCCAACCAGGTCGGATCTGCTCTGGCCAACTCTTCTGCCGTAGAAGGCGTGATGACTCTCTCGAAGAGAGCCCGCCAAAGGCAACGTCAACGGCTTGCGAAACAATTCGCAAAGGCGATGGAATCCGTGGACGGAGTCTGTTACAAGGCGGATCTGAAGAGCAAAAGAGGCAAACAGCCTCAACAGCAGATGAATGGCGCCTCTTCCAAGCCGCCAACAACAGAATGGGTCCGTGTCAAACGGAACCGCTCAACGCTGGAAGAACGCATTCGCAAGCGCCGTGTATTATCAGCGCAAGCACGGGCTCGAGTCGAAGAAGCCCGTAGGAAGCTGCAGAATGGAGTGGCCAAGAAATCGCCACCAACTCGCAAAGTATGGAGGCCTAAGTCTGAAGCGACGATTCAGACTAAGGAGCAACAACTGCAGCCTTCGAAAATTCAACTCCCGGCGAATCAATCCAAATTGCCGATGACTTCCACAACTGCTCCGGGAGATCCCGCAAGACCATCCCAGAAAAGGAAGTCAGTCTTGGAGCGCCTCGGTCCACTTCCCGAGGAGCGAAGCAAAGCTCCAATCCAAGAACGTTTGGGTCCACTGAGATAGCTCCGAACTAATCAACATGCTGGGGGTCGACACAACCCTCAACATGACAAGGAGTTCACGGCACCCAAGCGCACTACCTTGCGCATCGAAGTTCGGGAGCATGTTGAGAATTCACGCCCACAAAGGCACGTTTCGAGGCGAGTGACTCTCGAAAGTCCAAATAAGGTAATTCGCTCTCAGAAGGAAACGTTGTCATCCGATGATGATAATGTTATACCTGAGAAATCGTGCCAACACACGATAGGTTACTCCGATCAAATTGACGAGTTGTACTATCGTGCTGGGGGTACGAGCAAGACAAGAAAGAGAAGCCCTTGAAGGCTCGAAACTCAGTGCCCATGTGCCAAGCTCATTCGGGTAGTACTGTCTGAATGCAACTGCATCAAAGCAGTCCCCGAGAGAGTCTCTGTGTTTGAAAGGCTCAGCACTAAAACGCCAAAGCCAAGGCCTACACGTTCCCGACGAAGGAGAGCGGTGGTTGAAGATGGAGAATTTCCAAGGGTCACCGCTAACGTGACCAGCAAAAGGACATCGACACGGGATGATTTCGAGTCGATTTTGAAAGCGTCACGGCGCCTAACCCGTCTGCAGTCCGGAGCCATCGCACGAGGAACTTATGGTAGGGTTCGGATAAGTCCACCTTTAGAGGATGAGGAATCAGATGCATGCTCTGCGGTTGCGTCTGATAACACCGTATCCAGCGAAGGAGAACCCCGCGAGTCGCTGATGATAAGCGCAGAACAAGTGGCCAAGATGCTCGAAGATGCTATGGCCAAACAACAGGAGAGCTTCAGGCTCGAGATGCAGATGGCCATGCAGACCATGAAAGAGATGCATGACCAGCAAATCCAAGCGCTGACGAACTTGCAAGGCGAACAAAGCCACCGCAATCGAGTTGTTCAGGAAGTTGAGCATACGGATGCGGATGACGCTCATAATGCCAGCGACCCTCCCATCAACGCAGGGGGTGGTAGTGAGGATGCCAACGAAGATACAAGTGAAAACTTGAAGATCAAGAACCTCGAAAGCAAGATCAATACGTTGATGTCCGCTCAAGAGGTGAAGAAAACGGGCATTCCTTGTCCATACCCGAGAGAGTGGGAATCAATCCCCTATCCGACGAAGTTTAGTCTAATCAACTTCACGCCGTTCGATGGAAGGGGTTCCCCCACCCAGCATTTGATTTATTTCAAATCGCACCTGGGTGTTATCTCTGGCAACGAGCCTCTGATGGTGCGGTCATTCGTTGGCACTCTTCGCGGAGCCGCCTTTGATTGGTATCGCCGCCTCAAGCCAGGAAGCGTGAATAGCTGGGACGACATGGAGATAAAGTTCCTCGCTAACTTTTTCGACGACGACACCGAGATATCCATCGGAACGTTGCTCGACGAGAAACAAAAGGACGGGGAGTTAGTCGAAACCTTCGTCAAAAGGTTCCGGAACAAAGCGTTAAATTGCCGGGACCCGATCACGGAGGAGTTCATTCTCCAGACCTGCCACAACAATCTTTCGTTGGATGTGTTGGAAGCAATGGGAACAGCGCCGTCCAACACATGGAAAGACTTGAAGGTCAGAGGGGAACAAGCTGAACGCTTCCTCCGAAGGAAGAAGGCCGAGAGGAGTCAATCGATGACTAATCCTCCAAACTCAAACTTCGCCTCCTGTGGTAAGGGCAAAACACCTGCAGCGGCTATTGACGCTAATCAAACGTCGCAACAGCAGTCCCGGAGACAACAGAAAACTTCGGATCAAAGGCCTCAAAAAGAGTACTCCTTTAAGGACGAAGATGTTCCAGCCATCTTCAAATCCCTCCTTGACAATAACAAGATCAAGCTCCCACCGATCACGAATCAGGAGGAAGCTGACAACACTGCGGATCCGAAGTACTGCGCATACCACAGGAGGATCCTTCATCCCACCAAGGCCTGCTTTACTCTAAAGAACAGTATCCAGACCTTGGTTGAAGCCGGCGTCATAACGCTGGAGTAAGCCAGTCAAGAATGGCGAAACTCCAGTGGGTGCACGAGTATAAACTTTATCCCAGAAACTCCGACCGGTATAAGAGTATAAACTGCTTCCCAAAAATCCAACCAGTATAAGAGTATAAACTGCTTCTTTACACTCCGAAGAGTATATGAGTATAAACTACTTCTCATTCCTCCGACCGGTATAAGAGGTTAAACTGCTCCCTGATACTCCAATAGGTATATGAGTCTAAACTATTTCCTTTCGTCCACGGGAAGTTCCTGGAGAGTGCCATGCGTGGTATTCTTAAGGATAACCCGATTGTACAGCTGATGCAATGATACACCCAGTTTTGCAAAGAAAGCTGGGGGTGGATAATTCATGTAACGGGAAGTTCCCGGAAGAATGTTAAATGTAATATTCTTAGGGATAACCCGGTCATATAACTGATTGTAATGTCAAACCCAGCGTTGCAAAGAAAGCTGGGGGTGGATAATTCAGGTAACGGGAAGTTCCCGGAAGAATGTTAAATGTAATATTCTTAGGGATAACCCGGTCATATAACTGATTGTAATGTCAAACCCAGCGTTGCAAAGAAAGCTGAGGGTGGATAACTAATGTATCGGGAAGTTCCTCGAAGAATATTACACTTAATATTCTAGAGGATAACCCAAATTCATTTTCCAAAACCCCTCACTGATCAAATTCAATTGACAGTGGGTCCATAAAAAATGCTTACCTGGCCCTCTTGATTCTTTCCATGAACAAGAGGTCCACTTTCAGTTCGGAGCCCCCTTTCGATAAACGAAAGAACTCCCTTCCCTTTCTCTTTGGTTAAACCTTCTCACGGTCATAACCGAAGTTGAAATTTCACTTTGATAAACGAAGAATTCTTCTTTCGATCAGATAACTCATCCTATAAAAGGTAAGTTTATCTAGATCTTCCGGATTCTCGGAGTGGAGATCCCACTTCTAGTTTCCTTCTTGCACTGGAAATAGAATATAAAATTCTTCCTTTCCAGAAACAAGGAATAGAATATAAAATTCTTCCTTCCTTGTTCAGGGAATAGAATATAAAATTCTTCCTTCCCACACCAACTCTTTTTCCGAAATTTATCAATTTAGGATTCATCCTAGGTATTTTATCCCGAAACCTAAGCAGGGATAAGTCTGCGCCTAACACGTGCTGCCGGTTTAGTCTTTTTCCGCAGAAAAAGACACCAGAGTTTGATTCTGAGGTATTTTATCCCGAAACCTAAGCAGGGATAAGTCTGCGCCTAACACGCGCTGCCGGTTTAGTTTTTTTCGATTGAAAAAGACACCAGAGTTCGATTCTAGGGTATTTTATCCTGAAACCTAAGCAAGGATAAGTCCGCGCCTAACACGCGCTGCCGGTTAGTTCTTGACCCTTAAAAAGAACATCCGTCCGCATATTCAATATTGTGGCAGGTTGTTATTAATAACACCGAAATCCATGCCTTACACGCATGGGGAATTTCATCCTGAATCCTAAGAAAGGATAAGTCGACGCCTAACACGCGTCGCCGGTTTAGTCTTTTTCCGATTGAAAAAGACACCAGAGTTCAATTCTGGGGTATTTTATCCCGAAGCCTAAGTAGGGATAAGTCAGCGCCTCACACGCGTTGCCGGGTAGCCTATTCCCGTAACAATGGCGAAGTCTATGTATTCGACATCATAGCACAAAGTCTCAGAGAATTCAATCTCTGAGCACAACGTTACATGCGAACGGATTTAAACAATCCGCATGCTAGCCCGACTCAAACGGTAGTCGGTAAAGGCTAATCAAATCCGTTTAAGGCTGGGGGTTAGCCAAAAATCCTAAAGTCAACGCCTAACACGCGTCGCCGGGTAGCCTATTCCCGTAACAAAGGGTAAAGTCTATGTATTCAACATCATAGCACAAAGTCTAAAGGAGTTCATTCCTCTAGCACAACATCACATGCGGAACGGATTTAAACAATCCGCATGTAAGCCCGATTCAAACGGTAATCGGTAAGAGCACGTCAAATCCGTTGAAGGCTGAGGATTTGCTAAAAATCCTAAGTCAACGTCTCATACACGTTGCTGTTTAGTCTTTTCACAGGAGAAAGACGAAGTCTACGTATTCAATATCGTAGCACTAAAAGGGTTAACTCTTTTAGCTTAACGTCACATGCGGAACGGATTTAAACAATCCGCATGCTAGCCCGACTCAAACGGTAGTCGGTAAAGACTTATCAAATCCGTTGATGGCTGAGAATTTACCAAAAATTCTATAAGTACGAGTCATTGACGCATCAATTCTATGGATTGGTCTCGTGACTCGAGTATCCGCCACGCTCCAATACCTTAAGAGCTTAAACTGTGTATACTCCAGAAGACGTACGAGTATAAACTGTGTCAGACGTCGAACAATACGTCGTAATGAAGCCTGGACGCCGGACAACGCGTCGCAATGAAGCTCAAACGCTGGACAACGCGTTGTAAATAAAGATTCAACGCCGTCGATGATCAGTTCTACGTTGAAGCAACCAACTCGAGCTAAAAATCAAGAAATCAAAAATCGACTTCAAGTTCAAAATTCTGACAACGGTCAGACAATAAATGCAGCACCGGAATCCTCACAGACGTTCAACAAAGCACTGAATAGCCTGAAGGAATTGAAGGAATCCAGAACAGAAGTCATTCCAAAGTCCCATTATACCGACTAAAGGTTGGGACAATCACATCCAAAGTATTCCAGACTCTTTTATAAAAGAACGAGACTGAAATACTTTGGAGGGGGTATCTGTAGGTGTATAAAACTACCTATAGGTCCCTTAACACAGCTCGACGATGCCAATTCGACAAATGGACCATCGGGCGACATATCCAAGCACGACCGTTAGCCTGCAAACACCGAAGCCAAACGATACGCGACGAAGCGAACTAACGAGGCAACGAAGCTAACGAATTGCACGCGATCAACGAATGCATTCGCGTGCGGAATCAATCCAACGGTTCGGGGAGTCAACGAGTCGTCCAACCAAGAACGGACTCGAACGAATCGCGATCAAATCAAGATCAGTTTCGGACTCAAACTCAGAAGTGGAATTACTGCCAAATCAGGAATCGGATCAAAACGAATCGAATCCGAACAAGTTAACCACAAAACCCGAATCACAGGCACAAAGAGGCAAAAAACAACCGAATGATGGAAACCGGAACACACCCGGGGGACTCGGCCGAAACCGAGCCAACCCGAGGTGGCTCGGCCCAAGCTAAGCCACCTCAGGGTGGCCGGCAAACCCCCCTCCCCCTTTTTGTGTTCTGGCACGTGCACGAGCACAGGTTTGTTTGCCTATAAATAGGCCAAGGGTTCTTCATTTCAAAAGGTTGGATTTTGGAGGAGGCGAAGCCCTGCAGGATTGAAACCTCAGATCTGATAAAGATTAAAACTTTAAGGCTTCAAGGATTTGTCCATCCAGATCTGGTGCTCAGCGATCGACAACGCCAAATAAGGCAGGAGTCCGAGAGGACCGGATCGGGAGATCTACGTTGCTATACTCCGGATCTAAGCTTGGTTCTTAGATCCCGAGATTGAGCGATTGTTTCCTTGGTGAAACAATCCCTCCGGCTATTATCTCCCTTGGTGGAATAATACCCGTTATACTGCGTAGATCTGCCCGGATCTGGATCTAGCGGTGGTCCACGGCAAATAACCCCGGCGCAGGCAAAGAACCCACCAAAGCGAGTGACCACAAAACAGGAGCTCGCGATTTGTTCGACAAAGAAGGAAACAAGTTATAATTTTTCTTTATTTGTATTTTGATTTTCATTGTAACCGGCTCTTATAAAAAGACCGGATCTTTGTAATTCGATAAACGATTATTAAAGTGTACAATGATATCAACAATGAAGAAAGCAACAAATTTTCCCGCGAACAGCTATATGTAGCGCCTTATATAGGGTTTCCCGTAAGTGGTGGTTCATACTCACGAGTACGTCGGAATACGTGAAACGGGAAGAGTTTAGCCTCGTGTACCAGTTGGAGGAAGTGAGGACCAGTTTAGACTCATGCACTCATGGGAGTTTGGAGGGGTAGTTTATACTCTTGCACCAGTATGAGTTTGAAGGAGAACTAAGGGTAGTACTTTTTCAAGAACTTGCCGTTGATAGGCATCATGATCTTATTGCCGTTCGATTTGACGAGGCGATAAGCTCCATTCGAATAGACTGTCTCTACTATGAATGGTCCTTCCCATTTGGGCTGAAATTTACCCTTCTTCTTAGAAGCAAGAATGATTGGTCGTTGAACGGCGAGTACCAATTCTCCTTCCTTAAAGGATTGACGCTTAACTTTCTTGTCAAAAGCCTTAGCCATTCGGGCTTGATAGAACTCAATGTGTTGTTGAGCTTCCAGCCGCCTGTCATCCAACGCTTCAAGTTCCACAAGGCGTCATTGATGATTGTCCTCGGTCATCATCCCTATAGCTAGGGTGACACGGAGGGATGGAATTTGAATCTCTAATGGTAACACGGCCTCATAGCCATATACCAACGAATAAGGCGTGTTGCCGATCGGTGTACGAACCGTTGTGCGATATGCCCATAAGCTCTCACCCAGCTTCTCGTTCCAATCACACTTGTTGTTGGAAGTCAGCTTGGTTAGGATCTTAACGATTATTTTGTTGAAGGCCTCGGCCAAGCCATTCGCCGAAGGGTTGTAGGCCGTAGAGGAGAGGTTCTACACTCGGAACTTGTCGCAAAACCAGGTGAACGCATGACTAACGAATTGTGTGTCGTTGTCGTGGATGATAAGTCAAGGTACGCCGTATCGGTATATGACATGATGTTTGATGAACTTAATCACATCATTGGTCTTGACTTCTCTTAAAGGGATGGCTTCGACCCATTTAGAGAAGTAGTCAGTGATCGCGAGGATGAAGCGATGACCTCTCGCTGAAGGCGGGGATATTGGTCTGACGATGTCCATCCCCCATGCTTCGAAGGGCCATGACGCCGTTGTCAGGTGTAGGTCTTTAGGAGGTTGATGTAGGTAGTTGGCATGGATTTAGCACGCTTGGCAACACTTTGCGTGAGCAACCGCGTCGTTGACCATCCCAGGCCAGAAATAACCTATCCTCCGTAATTGATCCCAAAGCTTGGGTCCGGGCTGGTGAGCTCCGCAAGTGTCGTCATGGGCTTCGCGCAGAGCCTCTCGTGCTTCTGTCTTTGAAAGACATCGAAGCAACAAGCCGTCATATGACCTTCGATACAACGCCTTTGTAGTCGAATCGTAGTAGAACCTTGAGGCACGCCGACGAACAGACTCTCGTTCTCTGGCATCTTCGAGCAGCATATCGTATAGGACGTAATCGATGATCGGAAGACGCCAATCTTTCGGGTTGGGTTGATCCGAAACTTGGTGAGTGGCGTTCGCTTCTGGAACGTCCTTTAGTCGAAAGAGCCTTCGGCTTGCCACAGTGACCCATTGAGTCATTTCTAGTGGCTGGGACAAGTTAGCTGCCAAGGATGCGAGAGCGTCCGTGTGCATGTTCTTAGAACGAAGCACGTGCTCGATGTGGAAGCTTTCGAATGACTCCACTAGCTTGGTAGCTGCTTTGTGAAGCGGGATCAGATCGTCGTTTCTAACTTCGTATTCCCCCGTCATTTGCTTGACGATGAGTTGAGAGTCGCCATAGGCCTCGAGGTGCTTTATCTCTAACTCTCTTGCCAACTCAAGTCCGATGAGTAGCGCGTTGTACTCAGCCACGTTGTTGGTGCATGGCTCTATTAGAGAAAAGGCTCGGGGTAGTACGTGATTATGTGGGGAAGTGAGGACTACCCCCACTCCTGCAATGATAGATCCGCTCGTGCCGACGCGAGATATGCCGTCGAAGAACATCCGCCAGGCTTCCACTGGGGAGGTCATGTTGACTTTGGAGGGCTCATTTGGCAAATCTTTGAATAAGTCAGTTTTCGCCCCTAGAGGATGACTAGCCATGAGATCACAGATAGCCTGTCCTTTGACTGACTTCTGTGGCATGAAGTGAATGTCGTATTATGACAGCAGGAGCGCCCATATGGCCAAATGCCAGTTTAAGGCTGCAGGCTGCGTCATGAAGACTCGGATGGGGTTCATCCGGAAAATGACGTGGATGGTTTGGCCAACTAGGTAGTGTCGCATCTTTTGGATGGCAAATACCAAGGCCTAACACTCCTTTTCGACCATAGGGTATCGCTGTTCGGCACCCTGTAGAGTTCTACTCAGGTAGTAGATGCCCTGCTCGTGGCCAGCATCGTCATTTTGTGCCAAGAGGGCGACCAGAGAATGATCCATAGCTCGTATGTAGATGAGGAATGGTTTTCCTAAGATTGGAGCCCCGAGGACAGGTGGGTTCGAGAGATAAGCTTTGATCTCCTTAAAAGCCCGTTGGCAAGGCTCGTCCCACACGAAGGAAGTATCTTTCTTCATCAGTTTGGAGAATGGTTGACACTTACCCGAAAGATTTATAATGAACCTCCGGATGTAAGCCAATCGTCCCTGAAGGCCCCTTAGCTCCTTGAGGTTTCAGGGTGGCTGAAGCTCCTGAATAGCTCGTACCTTGTCTGGGTTAATTCGGATTCCTTTCGTCGTGACCACGAAACTAAGGAATTTATCGCTGGACATCCATAAGAACGACTTCGTAGGGTTCATATTGAGTTGATGAGTCCTCATGAGTTCGAACATCACTCTCAAGTCTTGGAGATGGTCATCTTTACCACGACTCTTCACGACCAAGTCGTCCACATAACATTCGATCATCTTTCTCAGATGGTCTCGAAAGATCATGCTCATGGCGCGTTGGTAGGTTGCACCATCATTTTTGAGCCCGAAAGGCATGACCGTGTAGCAGTATACCCCCATTGTAGTCCTGAATGAAGTGTGTTTTTCATCCTTAGGGTGCATTTTGATTTGATTGTCCCCTGAGAACCCATCCATGAAGGACATCCTCTCAAACCCGCACGTGTTATCAATGATGACATCCGTGATGGGCAAAAGAAACTCGTCTTTAGGGCACGCAGGATTGAGATCCCTGAAGTCAATGCAGATGTGAATCTTATTGTTCTTCTTTAGGACAGGAACAATATTAGCTACCCAGTCGGGGTGTTGTTCCTCTCTGATGAAGCCGGATTCGATCAGTTTCTTCACTTCGGCCTTGATTGCCTCCATGATTTGTGGACGAAACTACCTCTGGTGTTGCTTGACTGGTTTGGCATCTGAGCCGATATTGAGGCGATGCATGGCGACCCATGGATCGAGGCCGGGCATGTCCTCCTAATTCCATACGAAGACATTAATGTTTTCTCGTATGAGGGTGATGAGATCTTTCTTCTCTTGAGGAGGTAGACTACCACTGATGAATATGGACTTGGGGTTCGTCTCATCGCCCATGTTCACTTGGAGGATTTCGTCTTCGGTCGGTGATTCATGTTGCTCGAAGCAACTATTCCACTGAGCGTTGACGTGGCGGTCCTATATCTCATCATAAAACGGGACCTGCCCGTCCCCTGCTATTTTAGCAGGATCAATTGCAGCCATGTTGACCGTAAGGTTGTCGAACAAGTCCCCTGTGCTGACATATGAGTCCCATGCTGAGGTTATCGACGATCAATCCCCCGAACACGCATAGTCGGAGTCCTCATTGAAATAACAGAACAAATCCAATGAGGAAGAGGAGTAGCCTAAACCTCTCCGAGTCCTGTTGAAGTAATTTGAGGGTTTGCCTTTAGGCACGTAAGTAGGTCAGATGACCGTCTTTCACCCCCGGTCGTAATTTAGGCCCTCTGGGCGAGTGAGGTCGTACCCTATGTTGCTCATCATGCGCTTCGTGACCTGACTGTACTGCAAAAACTGAGGCGTGGAGTCTTCATCTTCAGACTCGTCCCACAATGTGTGCAAAGGGTGATCGATTCGTCCAAAGATAATATCTTTTTGATAGTTATCCCGGGCTGGTACGACGAGTACAGCTTGTGATGACTTGATCGGCTGTGTCTTCGCAACATACGACGAGCATATAGGAAAGTGCAGGGAGCGGTCGTTATAGAACTTCGACATTAGGTCGTTAGGCGCATCATCCTCGGACGTTGAGCAAGACGACAAATAAGCAAAGTTGAACTTCTCATTCATGATAATCTCCTCGCCTGAATAGTGTTGGTTATATTGTGACTTTCGCAGCCAATTACAATTGATTCGAAATCGTTCAGGACCAAGCTGTCACCATACTCGGGCTCGCTATCCGCCTCGTTGCCACTCTTAAGTTTCTCGATCTGTGGCTCGTCGGGGTCCTGGTACAACAGAGAGTCTGTGAAGTAGTTCTCGACGCCTTTGAAGGATTGCTTGTCGGCTACTACTATTTTCACACGATCATAGTCGTCCACGTATTTTAGGCATTGATGTAAGGTAGATGGGACTATCCGGTTACTGTGGATCCACAGTCGTCCCAAGAGCATATTGTAGGATGGCTCGGGGTCGATAACGTAACAGGTCACCTCTGTCTTTATGTCGCCTATCCGACACTTCAGGCGTATTTTGCCAAGCGGTTGGGTTCCCGTGGCGTTAAAGCCAAAGATAGTCGCGGTTGTCGCGAAAAGGCGCTTCGAGGGCACCCCCAGGTGTTTGATCAGTTTCAGAGGTACGATGCTAAGTGCAGATCCTGGGTCGACTTGAATTCGATCCACTTTTAAGGAACCGACGTACCCCGTGAAGTACAGTGGTCGATCATGAGAGGTGCTTTTGATGACCATATCCTCGGGAGTGAATGTGATGCAAGGGACCCACCTCTCGGTGGTCTGGCAGCATATCGCATATTCTCATTCTGTGTATTCTTCCCTCGAGAAGTGGGTGGCAAAGACTTCCGAGTCGGCCAATGCTTATTGTAGGGCTTCTCGGGTGGGTCTGGATAACCGCAGGAGGTCATACATGGTAATTTGCACGGGGTTTCTCTTCAGCTGCGCGAGTACGTTGAAACGAAAAGAATGATTACTCGAGCTTGGTTTATCGATGCCCGGAGGGACTGATGCAGGTGGCCTTGCGGAAGGCCCTGCCGGGTCTTCCGCTCTCGCGGGATAGTCTTTGGTGAATTCCTTCCCTGCTCTAGTGGCGAGGACGGTGGTTTCCTCCTCGGAGTCGGTGAGGGCGGTCATTGCTATCTTATCTCCACCCAGGATGGCGGAGATGACATTGTAAGGTTTGCCCTTAACATTTTTCGAGGGCTTTGAGGTCCATTGCTTATCATTGAGGAGATCCGGATGGACCCACATCACTTGTCCTGACGACAAAATCTGAGGTACTAACCCTTTCCCTCTTTGATTGTGAGGGTCGTCATTAGTGATTTTTAGGACTGCCTTGGGGATAGGGGTTATCCCTGCCGGAGCCTGAGCCTCTGGGAGATCTGTCCCAAAACTCAAGGTGATCATATTCGTGGTCACATGCTTTTGTATCTTCTCCTTCTTTAGTACTCCTGCATCGTAGAGTGCCTGGAGCTTATCTTTGAGGATATAACACTTGGAGGTGTGGTGACCGAGGAATCTATGATACGCACAGTAACTCGGGTCATTGGTTTTGTTCGCCTCCTTAGGCTTTGGGACCTACGGTAATTTAATTTGATTGCTCTTGAGTAGAGTGTTGAATGTCGCCACTACTTGGTCTTCCTTGAAGTCGTATTGCCGCGGGGGGTGTTGCTCAAATTGCCTGGGCTTCGATCTTTGAGCCGTTTTGGGTGCCGGAGCAGAATCAACGCCCATGATCTCTTTTCCTCTTGTTTGAGGGGGATTCTTTGACACGATCGGTTCCACGGCTCCCTTCTTAGGATGTGGCTCTTTAGCTTCTAACTTTTTGATCATGTTTTCCACCTGCTCACCCTGACGAACAAGTTCTTTCCAGGTCCGGGTTTCCACCGTGCCGACCTTAGATAGAATGTGGATTGAGAGATTATTACGACACATTTCGATCAGTGTGGATTCGAAAACTTGGTCCTGATAGTGGACCGATCGGTTCCTGAATATCTTCACGAAGTCGTTGACCGATTCTGACTTCCGCTGCTTTTCGGCAAGGAGGGTGGCCATTGACACTTCTGTGTCATCGTCGAAGAAGTGAGCCAAGAAGAGCCTTTCTGCGTCGGCCCACGATATGATGGAGCCAGGCTCCAACTTACGGAACCATTCAAAGGTCACCCCTTGAGGGTACCGATGAACAACTGGGTGAGGATGGCGTCGTTCCCTATAAGGAAACCAATTTGTGCCATAAAATAGTAGATGTGTTATGAGGGTGAGCCATTGCCATCAAATTGCACCAAACTAGTCGGCTTGAACTTCGCTAGGTATGGGACTGTATCCCACTCGACAGGATAAGGTCGGATTACCCCCAGCTTATTCATGTTTTGCTAGAGTTTCAAAGCGTTGAGTTAGCTTTGGAACTCATCGAACCTCTTGTCGCGGGCTCTACCCCTAGTATGCGACGTCCCTAGCGGTGTCTTGGAAGAGTAATCGGATTGTAGACCGATATTATCCTCCGTTTCAGTCGCTGGATGATGGGAAGATACCCACTCCTTACTCCCCCCACCTGCCATAGTAAGGCGTGTTGGGTTCTTTTCTTCTTCTTCTTCTTCTTGTTCAGAAGCTGCTCTAACATTTCTCTTAAGGAGTCGATGGTTGCCTGTTGTTCTTTGAACTTTTGGGCCACCGTCTGTTCATGGGTGGGTTCAGCCATGTGTACACTTGCCAGTGTGTCCTGACTTAAGTGTGATGTTTGGCATGTGGCTACCGCTGAGCAAACCTCATCTTCGCCGTCGGAGGGAGGTGCTAAGGTTGAGTAATCAAACCCGATGCTCACCCCCGTGCGACTACGGGTACGCTGGTATATGCCACCTTGTCCATTGAACAAGCCGAGGGTTAGGCCCCAGGACGGAGTCTGAATCTGGGGAATCAGAAAGTACGGTCTTACCCTTGTCCGTCATATTGATTGTGGCGGACGGGAGCTCCAGATCATCGACGGCGCGTCCTTTTTGGTGATGACGCCTTCGACGAGAAGGTCTCGATCGGGAAGGCCGTTGAGAAAGCCTCTCGAACACTGAAGGTTTTGCCGTTCCTATACATTGACAGATGGCGAGTACTATTTGGATAATCTTTTCACAGTGGCACTAAGGACTCGCCTCATGTATGGTGCGTTTGCGAGTTAGGTAACCCCGGAGGTCTTCTGCAGATGGTTGGCAACAACCCCCAACATCAGACGTATCGCCCGAATGATCGCGCGAGATAGTTTTCGATGCACTCCCTAGTGTACACTGGGTGGAATGGTTAAGTGTTAGAGTTAGGCGAATTTACCTTGATAGGCGAGTCTTCGCGCTTGGGCGAACTCCAGCATGCAGGCGAAACTCAACCCTTTGCTCACGCAGGCGAGTTTGTGAGGTATCGTCTACTGCTTTGCCTTTGTAGTCAAGGCTCTTTCGCTCAGTACGCTTACCCGTTGAGTAGCCGTGGTGAGGCTCGCCCGCTTTCAAGGGTTCATCTACTCGGGTAGGCTCGCTCGTTCTGGGTGGTCCGTTTGCATCAGGGATGTGACCTGAGAAGCAAAATCCACCTAGGTGGGTGGTCTCGTCCATTTTGGCAGGCGCGCCTGATTTGGAGAGCCTTCCAGTGCCGGGAGGGTTGTCCCTTCGTCTTACACTCATCGAACCTGGATAATAACTCAGGCCGTCGTATGAGGTGAAGGCTCGGGCCTCCTGTTAGGCGAGGGCATGTCTTTGCCGCTGGCGAGCTCTTCTGGAGAGAGGAGCGTCCGTACGGATTACGGCCGCGTGGTCTGCGCTGAGATGAACCGCCGTTTCCTCCTGAGCGGGTGTCCGTGATGGTCATTTAGCGACCCATCTGGCAGGCTTTCTCCTTGTGCTCTTGACCTCTGGCTTGGCCTTGATCGATTTGGAGGGAGTAAGCTCCCCCGATGTGACTCGGATAGAGTCTCCAGGCGTAGAGGCTTTGACTGTTTGAGGTCGGCCTCTACGCACGACTTTGTGGCATTTGCGGGATGCATCGCCACCAGAGGAGGAAGAAGACAAGTACTCTTCGTACTTGACTTGGTCAAACTCGGTTTCTAGGGACTCCACAATCATCCCAACAGCAACCTCATCGAACTGAGCTACCACCCTTTTGGTTGAAGAAATAGATTCTCCCACTGTGGTTGCCATCTTCTGTAGGTGTGAATTTTGATTTCTCAAAACAGGGATTTCGTTTGTATTGATAAGAATAGATTATTACAAACTAATGAATCGAAAATTATAACAGAAACGGAGGGAATGCCCTCCTTGTTTAATGTGGGGACTTTCGGTAGCTATAGGACGCTTCACTCGGTTCTCGCACCGAGTCTGCTTCCCTTGGACGATTCGACCGAGGTTGCTAGCGAACTCCAGTACGCAGTAGAAGCTCGTGCTAGCCGAGTTTGAATTTCCGAGTTTGATGGTGATCAGAGCCCGAAGCTATGACAGGATGCTACAATGCAAAAGGTCATGCAAAGAGCTTGTCGTCAACTCCGTCGAGAGTCGAGAGCTAGTGGTTCAGTTAACTGATTGAATTAATCAATTAACTATGAGCGAACCCAATTTTTGAAGCCAGGAGAGGTTCTTAAATAGAGGAGAGATGGCATGGCCACTCCTTGAATCATGGGATATGACCATGTACTGTTGGGAGATATCTTGCGGCTCACTTGTACTATGAGCGGCCATTTGAGGGGCTCAGAGCACTGTGCTTCACATCACGTCATGTGGGAGTGGGAAGGCCCATCCTTGTACGTGGGAAAGCGGCTACCCAGTACTTGAGTGAGTTTGGCTAGCTTGCCGTTTATAGGCGGATTCAGCTCTTGACTCGTGTAGGCGAGGCAAGCTTCGTGCAGGCGAGGCGAGCTTCCAGTAGGCGGACTTGGCGACTGCATGGGTCTGACCGATCACTCGTACTATGAGCGGCTACTTAATAGGGTCGGAGTGTTGTTCTCCTTCCATTCACGTCATGGGGAGTGGGAAGGTCCATTCCTGTACGTGGTATATCGGCTATCAAGTACTCAAGTGAGTCTAGCCAGCTTGTCGTTTGCAGGTAGATTCAGCTCTTGACTCGTGCAGGAGAGCGGACTTGGCGACTGCATGGGTCTAACCGATCACTCGTACTATGAGTGGCTACTTGATGGGCTTGGAATACTGTGCTCCTTCCCTTCACGTCATGGGGAGTGGGAAGGTCTACTCCTATACGTGGCGTAGCGGCTGTCGAGTACACTGTTTGTAGCCGAACTCGACTCTCGACTTGAGCGGGCGAGTCGAGTAAACGGGCGAATTTCAATCACTTGGATGATCCTGACTCGTGCAGGCGAGTCAATCATACAGGCAAGTCTGTGACCAAATGTAAGTGAATTTGGTGATCGCACAGTCTGAGCTCGTGCTAGCGAGTTAAGCCTATGGGTGAGCCCTCATCCTCAAGTTGTGCGAGCGACTTTGAATCGCAGGCAAATTTCACGCCAGTCTGTGATACGAGTTGCCGTGCGAGCACCTTTGATCGTGGAATTATCAAAGGTGGGTTGAGAAGAGGATGATAGAAACACAAGCACAATTCAGTATATGGCGAAGGAAAATACCTTCTCTAGATTATGAGTATGAAAAGATTACAATCTCTCTCTCACAATCTACTAGAATCGAGAACAAACTCTTAATTCTCACTAAACCCTAATACAATGATTAGAATCTCTCTTAATTACCTCTCTGAATCTATCTGATTGTTTAGAAACCCTAAAACAATCCTTTATATAGGCGTACAAACATGGATAGTAATTTGGTAAATAACCAGACCCAAAACCAACAGGAATTCGTGTGAACAGAAACCTAAACGAACCAGGAAACCATCGATGAGTCGACTCATGACTAAGATGAGTCGACTCGTTAGAAACTGGACAAAACTCAAAAACCAACGATGAGTCGACTCATGATACTCATGAGTCGACTCAACCTGATGAGTCGACTCATGACTGTTATGAGTCGACTCATAGGTTGAAAACTGGATACTTTGATTCTTCTGCTCGTCATCTCGTTCCACGCTTCCTCCTACGTTCCCTTGTACTGTTTGACACCTCTATTCTCATGTTATCATGAGAATCATCTATCCTTAAGCTCTCATGAGGATCGCTAAGTTCCGAAGAGAAGATATACCCGTATCATGGGTCCCCTCTTTAAGAACTTGAAGTCCCATTAGAGTTAGAACCTTTTGCTGAGGAAACTCTCGAGCTCCTCCATCTTTTCTGCACCACCTGGCCTTGCTAGGAATCCGGTCTCGACGTCCGATCAGAAACAACTCATTCGTCCCGCGTCTCGTCGTAGTCACCGTTCGCTCTAAGTTGCAATCCTTTATCGATGGCTTTTCTAGAAGTCTAATGCACAACGAGATAAACTTCTTGCTTGCATTCACTAGTCTCTTTGCTCATGTTACCATCCCCAAGCTTGTCTCCTTCGGAAGAGATGCCGAAAGAAATCTGAACTTTTCACCATCCTTAGTGAAGGTTTACTTCTGAGCTCGCCTCTCGTAGATCGCATATATATCCCATAAGTACGGATTGCCCAGTAGAATCTGACAAACATCCAATGGAACAACATCGTACGTGACCTCGTCAATATACGACTCGTGGAGCGCAAATCTGACAGTGCATTGATCAACTACACTCAGTTTCTCCTCCTTCTGAATCCACCCCAATGGATAGGGCTTCAGATACTTGACCGTCTTCAGACCCAGCTTCTATACCAATGCCTCGGATATCAAATTCTTCTCACTGCCCGGATCAACAATGCCATCAACCAAACTGGTCTTCACTTGTAACTTAAGAACAAAGAGTTGCTCCCTCGGGTCTTCGTCCTCTTTCGTGGCCTGTTTCCCCGCCATAAGGTTGAGACTGCTATTGGGCTCTGTCATCCTCGGGACTTCATTCGGACCTTGAGCTATCATGTATGTCTTTTTCTCCTCCTTCCTCTTCAACCCTCTTGGCTTCAGATGAGGATACTTCTCCCAGCATCGATCAGCTTCGTGCCCTATCTTCTCGCAGTGACCACAAATTAGCCCTGCTTTCCCTGGATCACCATTCTTCTTCTCCTCCTTAGATTAAGAACCACTAGACTCGTCCCTGTCTGTTTGGAGTCTCCCTTAGCCTCGTTGCCCTTCTTTTGCTTGCCCTCAATGGCAATGGCCTTCACGCTCGCCTCTGTAATAGTCTCGACCGTGAATAACTTCATCTCCTTCCGGATGTAACTCAATCCCACCATATACTTCATAAACACAGAATATTCCTCTGTCGTAATGTTGAGGACCATCGCCTGCTGCTGGAACTCCGTGGTGTATTCTTGAATGGTTTGATTAACCCTTTGGCGCAAGCCGTATCACTTGCACTAACGTTCTTCAAGGAATCCCACCGGGTAGAACTGCTTCCTCAATAACTCTTTGAACTTGTTCCACGACACCGTCTTCTTCTCCTACTTGCAGTAGGATTTTCACCACGTCAACGTGTGCCCTGAAAGCTTCAAATCGCGAACACAATCTTCTCTTTTGACGAATAGCCATAAAGAGTAAAATACGTCTCCATCTGCTCGATCCAATCATCAAATCTCTCGACATCAACACTCCCATCATAAACTGGAATCTCCACCCTGAAGTCAATCTTCAGGTTCTAATAAGAATTCTTACCCCCTTGATGTAATGCAGCCTTAACGGACTTCTCTTCCTCGTCGGAATCTGAATCTACTCTCTCCACATCGGACTCAACAATTTTCTTCAAAGAAGATTCACCTTGTTTGCCACCTCTATGGATAAGAATGACGAGTTATGTGAGAGTCGAACCTATCGTCTCGATCTGCTTCTCCAATGCATCAATCCTCACTGAATTATCCCCTTCAGCCATCTTCTTCTTCCTTAAAACCTGGACTCCTTCCAATGAAATAAGGATCTCGCCAAACTTCTTGTATTATGATCGAGTCAGGACCATACACAGGATGCCCCTTCACCGGATCTGATGCTCTGATACCAACTTGATACGAGTTGCCATGCGAGCACCTTTGATCGCGAAATTATCAAAGGTGGGTTGAGAAGAGGATGACAGAAACACAAGCACAATTTAGTATATCGCGAAGGAAAATACCTTCTCTAGATTATGAGTATGAAAAGATTACAATCCCTCTCTCACAATCTCACTAGTATCGAGAACAAACTCTCAATTCTCACTAAACCCTAATATAATGATTAGAATCTCTTTTAATTACCTCTCTGAATCTATCTGATTGTTTAGAAACCCTAAAATAATCCTTTATATAGGTGTACAAACGTGGATGATAATTTGGTAAATAACCAGACCTAAAACCAACAAGAATTCGTGTGAACTGAAACCCAAACGAACTAGGAAACCATCGATGAGTCGACTCATGACTGAGATGAGTCGACTCGTCAGAAACTGGATAAAACTCAAAAACCAGCGATGAGTCGACTCATGACAGTCATGATCGACTCAACCTGATGAGTCGACTCATGACTGTTATGAGTCGACTCACAGGCTAAAAACTGGATACTTCGATTATTCTGCTCGTCGTCTCGTTCCACGCTTCCTCCTGCGTTCCCTTATACTGTTTGACACCTCTATTCTCATGTTATCATGAGAATCATCTATCCTCAAGCTCCCATGAGGATCACTAAGTTCCGAAGAGAAGATACACCCGTATCAGTCTGCAAAGGTAATTTTTATCGTCTATAGCCCCCAAATGCCTGACTGAACACCACCTAAAAGACCCCTCGATCGATGGATAGAAGTACCAAACTCCACCTTGGTCTTCTTGCTCATACAAATGTGCTCAAAGGACTTCAATCTATAGGTCAAAATACTCTTCAACAAACCATGCACGGCATAACCAACCAATCAAATAACCCAGCCTCAACAAATGCCACAGTCTAGCCAAATCCAAAGAAGTCGTCAGCTCTCTATCAAACATCATGTTCCTAATCAAATAATACAAATTATTCCTCCTGACACCCTTCATCCTAATCATGGACCCCAATGTGACCTTCAAACGTGAATAGACTAAGATCACCCTATAGCCTGTTGCCTCCAAAACTCTAAGTGAAATGATGTTCTTCTTCAACTGAGGAACGAACCTCACTCCAACCAACTCCTGAATCACTCCGTCACTCATCCTAATCCCAACGGTACTGATACCACCAATAAGATATTCATGATCGTTACCCATGAGTACGACCTCCCCTCTTTCCAACTTCTGAAAACTAGAGAACCAATCACTCCTTGGAAAATATGGTAAGAAGTACCCGAATCCAACATCCACTCTGTAGAGTTGGCAACACAAACTGACGGTAGTATAGATAACGAGTAGCTCGAAGAATCTGAATCTGAATTATTACCACTAGCCTTGATAACATTCACCTCTGAAGCTTGAATAGCTTTTCCTTTATTCTTCCCGGCTCGATCAACCAACTTTGGGCATTCGGCTTTCTAATATCCATCATCTTTACAAAAGGTACACTGATTCTTACGAACTCCAAGATGTGACTGCGACCTCCTATCACGGTTTGGACTCTTTGTTCTTGCGACTAATGCCCACGCTACCAGCTCAACTGAAGTCTTCTTATGCTTCTTTCGAAAGCTGATAATTCACAAGTACAGTGGTGACCTTATTATAAGAAAGAGATGCTTTCCCATTAATAAGAGTAAGAACGAAGGTCTCATATTCCTCGTCAGGTAAGAAACTAAACGACAATGCCTTGTTCTCATCTTTAATCATCACATCTACATTCGTCAAACCCGTAAGAAGATTCGTGTAGTAGTTCATGTGATCACCAATGGAGGTCCCCTTCTTCAATTTGAAGCGATAAAACCTCTTTTTCAAATGCAAGCGGTTCTCTACACTCTTGGTCAAATACTTACCCTCTAGGATCTCCCAAATCTTCTTAGCCGAAGTCTCATTGATCACATCATATTTTAAATCTTGAGTCAAACAAGATCTAATCACACCACACGCTATTCTATTCATCTTTTTTCAAACCTTCTCCTCAATGTCGTCCGGTTTCCCATCCAACTCCAAAGTATCTTTTAAATTTTGTGCATTGAACGCATTCAAGACTTCACATCTCTAAAGACCAAAATTGTTTGTGCCATTAAACTTCTCCACATCTATCTTCATAGAGTGGATATTCAAATTTTGGACGATCTTCACGCCGGAAGTACCCTCCACAAATCCTTCTTTCTCGACCATCTTTCTCAAAGCACTAAAAAATATGGAACAAATGAAGAATAGATCCAAAACTAAAAAGATAGAGTTTTTACCAAAATGATCTCACCTTTATCACCAAACGAAACCCTAAACAGCCTCCAAAACGACCTACTCCTCCAAATAGCCCAAGCGTAGCCCGAGTTCTGATACCACTTATTGAGCGCTGTGGAAGCCAAACAACCAAACCAACGTGCTACGAGAAATCAAATCAAACGAACGTCGAGAGAAGGCCAAACAAACCAAATCAATGCCACAAACACAAACAACCAATTTTAACGTGGTTTGGCAAGTTACCTACGTCCACGGGGCAAGAATGAGATAGAGTTTTTCACTAATAGAGAAGTAGAGTGCAAACTGAAATTACAAATCACTCAAACTCACCAATTAATCTCACAAACAAATCTCTAATTCTTTCCAAACAAAACCCTAACCAATAGCTCAGAAAATACATCTTTTCTGTGCTCCAAATATCCTTAATTTTCTTCTCAATTCTCTCTTCTAATTGTTCCATATATAAAAATCCTAAAATCATAAACATACCAAGAATTCTAAAATAAAAAACAAAACAGATTAGGAATCCTAATAACCTGTTATCAAAACAGATTTGGAATCATGTTATCAAAACAGATTAGGAATCCCAATAACATGTTACCAAAACAAATTAGGAAACATATTAGGAACCTGTTATCCAACAGGCCCAAGTCGTACTCACACTCTCGGCCTATCAGTCAAGGTTGGGTCAAACACATACAATATTCAAATCTAGCTTCTCCACTTGTGTGCCACTGATATGTCACTGATCTAAATCCCAATAGTCCACATCATTACTATGGTGGGTTACTCTTTTATTATTCCTTAACATTTTTATCCGCACATATATTTTCTGATGTTCAAATGAATTTCTTTTTGTTTTTTGTACTTACAAGGTTGTATATTCTACCCATATGAGTGAACAAGGGGTCTTTTATAACACGCTAAAATATTAGGAGATCTCTTGCACCACAGTGACCTCATTTTACATCCATGTGGAAAGTACAGATAACGAAGAAAGTTTAATACAAGTGATAAATAAAAAAATTATCATAAGCTGCTAACACCTATAGGTTATTGGGTATATATGCAATTAACTGTTAGCAACATAGTGAGTAACCTAATCACATATTGATGAAAGAATGAACGAAAAAACCAGAGAAATGCAACAGCACATATACATGACGTTAACAAGGTTCTACAATCAATGTGACTTCCTAAATCCATGCAGTACAGGCAGGTCCGATACCACTAATAATCAACAAAGGATTACAATTAATAGTGTATATGTATATGAGGGTGTATATGTAATTGTATATGAGGGTTTATATGCAAATATGTATTCTAGACTAAGATATAAATATAGATTATCACTCCCTTGAAGGTTATGTCGATCCTATTGGCCGAAATCCCCTCTCTTCTCTTCTCATAATATTTCTCATGGTATCAGAGCGGGTCTAAAACCCTAGAAATTTATCCTAAAGAGTCATGACGATCTCTCAACGATCTCAAGCACTTCGAACCCCTCATCCTTGGTGACTTTGACCTTGGTAAATTCGGTCACTAACCTTGTGATCTAAACTCCGACTATGGCCTCCTCATCGATCTCGATTCCAACCTTGATCCCTGTTATCTTGACTAAAATTTCCTCGGCACATCCTACACCCTTAATTGAAGAATCCAATCTTCTTAATTTTAATCATCATCAACAATTGTTCTCTTCCTTGTAACAGCAACAAAGGTTTTCAACATCAACGTATGGACTTCATCTTAACCAGTGGTAACTCGAGCCTTGTTCCCAACCACCACACATCCAATTGGCGTTGATTAGATAGCTTCAAGTTTGCATGGATTTAATTTATCAGGTGGATTTTATTCCAATGCCTTGAACAATGGTGGTTTTATTTCCTTGCTATCTCAAAACTCATATGTTTTCAAACACTGCACATCCAATTGGCATCGATTAGATAGCTTGGAGTTTGCATGGATTTAATATATTAGGTGGATTTAATTCTATTGTCCTGGACATTGGTGGTTTTATTTCCTCGCTATCTCAAAACTCCTATGTTCCCAAACACTACACATCCAACTGGCATAAATTAGATAGCTTTGAGTTTGCATGGATTTAATGTATCAGGTAGATTTAATTCTATTGTCCTGAACAATGGTGGTTTTATTTCTTCGCTACCTCAAAACTCCTATTTTCCTTCTTCCCTAACTGCACCAAATGTCACGAACCTCGTCATCATGAAGTTAACTAACCTAGAAGATTATTTAACCTGATAAATGTAGTTCACTATATTGTTAATATCCCATAATTTACTTGGATTTGTTGGCGGTACCCTCCTCCACCGATGTACATTGACTATGTTGTGTACAATCTCCACTACGTTTTATGGATTCGAATTGATAAAAACCTTCACTCTTGGTTGTTTGCTACCTTGACTTGAGAGGCATTGGTCAAAGTACATGATTTAGCACACTCCTTGCAAAGTTGGGATCGATTGTAGAATCACTTATATACGATAGTCTTGCTCAGGTTATAGAATTGAAACAAAACATCACATCTATCAAAAAGGCTGAAAATCAATCTATGGAGGTTTATTTGCGGGAGATTAAAGTTGTTGATAATTCTCTTGCTGCAATTAGTTTCCCTTTTAGTGATCAAGAACTCATCCAACACACACTTTTTTGGATTGAACAATGATTATCAGTTTCTGATAATAGTGGCGACATACTTTGATACTGTAATTGCCTTCGATGAACTAAAATCAAAGTTAATCATACATGAACAATGACTTCAACACCTAAAGGAGAGAGATCAAGAAGGTACTCGACATCAAACCCTAATTGTCGGCACTAATGTATCAGGAGGCAGTGCTAGTTCTACACCTGCTGTCACGCCCAATTAGACCTGCACATATGAGTGAAACCAGTAGTAGCAACAGTTGCTCTTGGCCTAGGGACCTAGAAATTTGCGTGGTTGGCACAACTGAGGCGCATGGCATGGACAAGGCTATGGTTATCGTAGAGGCAGAGGTAGAAATACTTATGGTGGACGAGGCAAATATGGAAATCAGTAGTATCGTGCACAAAATCAGGGTCCCCTAATGAATCAAGCAAATGATAATATCCCTTTTAATTGTTTTGATACTTTTGACACTCAAATTCCTAATTCTCAGAAATTTACTTATAATTCAGCATCTAATGAGATATTGGGATCTTGTCCATCAATAGTTTTTTGTCAACTCTATTTTAGTCAAGGTCCAACAACTCAATATTGTTCACGATATATTTTTCAAAGGGGTGCTAACAATTCAGCTTCCAACAGTGCAACTGCTTTATTGTGACGCCCCTGGTTTCACACATGATTGCAGTCCAAGGTAAACCCAAAGATGTCAAACCTGTAATGCACCCTCCACTGTGCATAAACACGTTTCACTGTCACAATTACTATCATTCTAGCAGAAACAAAGTATAAAATAGAGAGGGTACAAGCAGATACAACATAGATGAAAATATATGGAATATAATATAGATAAAAGATATCCAACAATATCAATATGTTCCAACAGGAGAAAAGAGAGTACATTTGATAAACTGAAATAAGAGTAAGGAGTCTCTAAAATAAAAAGAGTCAATAGAATAGTACAAACGCACTCAGCCTCCAAATAAAATACATTTCTAAAAGAAAAACTAAAATCATAAAAAGTCCACCGTGGAGCACCAACTAGCTACCTATAAAAGACGGAAATCTATACTCAGTCCCTGTCAATCTACGGCTCTTCGAACCCTTGACTCGCTGCCTGAAAAAGATGAAAACAACAAGCATCAAAGCTCTAGAGATAACATCACCATCGCCCCCAGGGGGAAGGGGTTAGGTGTATAAAAATATTAATCATAACATATATAAATATATAAATCATATATCCTGAACTTAGAAATGTTAAGATTTAGAAATCTACAACACGAGATGAGTACATCGAGCAAAATAATCCAAATAAGAAAACCCTCATATATATACCATGTATCTCAAATTGTGGATCGCTAAATATCAACTCCAAATCCTATAAATAATTAATCAACAAAGAAAAATACACCATCAACATCTCATCCAACAACAAGTTGTATATGTTGTATCGTAGTGTCTCACGCTACCCTCGGGTAGGTGGCACGGAAACAAAAGTACAATCCTATGAAAACTTCGTCAAAGTATACACCGCCACATAAAATGTCAAGTGTTAGACTACGTTCACAAATAGTACTCGTCTGAGTTCTAGGCTTCCTAAATACTAGTGTGAACACCGTACAAAGCACGACATATTTTTTTTCCGCTACAGTAATCCCGGGTTTAACTGCTATAATATTTTTTTTGAATTATTAAATATGCTACAGTATCCCACCTCCGCTATAGTATTCCTGTGTGCTGCAGTAATATTTAAAAAAACCACAATGTCCAATTTCATGTTGCTACAGTAATAAATGCTGCAGTAAATATTACTGTAGCATCGCTGTAGTATGAATAGTGAATCTTAAATTCTCCCATTTGTATAGAGGAGTAGATGTAGAGTGTAGTCATCCGTATTATCATGCGGCTCACGAACTAAGACACTCAGAGTGCAGTGGCCCGCTATATCCTACGGTACATGGACATGCGCACTAAACCCTGAAACAATGATGCATCACGGAGTGTAGTCGCCCGCATTCTCGTTGTGGTGCATAGACTAATGTACTCAAAGTGTAGTCACTCGCGTTCTCATTACGATGCACGGACTAACGCACTCAAGCACCCACAACTATCAAAAATCAAAACAATCGTCATTCCCTATCATGATAACACAAAATATTAGATCACGCACTACCAAAAGCTCGTGTTAGCCTTTTTGTTTTGATGATGTTTAACAAATAATTTACTACTAATGCTGTTTGTCTAGTATTTATATTTTTGTATTTATTATAGACAAACAATATGTTGGAGGATGGATGAAATCAAGCATTCACGATCATATCCTTTGGAGGATGGAAGGAATATCGGTATGAAGTCATTGCACATCAAGTCATATTCAAGATCACGCTTTATCCGTAAAGTTTACCAAGAAGAGTTCATTGAAGATTTATCAAGCTTGGGTAATTTACTTTTAGGATATATTATGTGTGTTTAATACTCTAAGCTCAATATCATATACACACACATACACATTTTGGTTTTTGTTTTTATGTATATATATAGTTATATATATA
>BQKN01000121.1:404657-426475 GCA_022839385.1 Asparagus kiusianus | reverse complement strand
AATATAAATATGATAATGTAAATATAAACAAGCTAGATAATTGAGTTAAGAAAAATTCTCTAAAACAAGAGAGATGGAGATGTGAAGTGGATAGCTCAAACCAAAGATGATCTCCTCTTCTTATGAAACAATCTTCACAAACCAAACTTAAAACCAAAACTAAACGAAACTTAAACCTTTGTTAAACCTTATTTTTAAAACATTCTCTTAAGTTAATAGAATTAAGGATATGTGGGGGTATTTATAGGAACCCCAAAGCCAAGAGAAAACAAGGCAAAAAGACCAAAAACCTAAAAACAGTACAGTCTAGAAATATAGTCGTTACAGTGTTATGAGTCGACTCAATATTGTTCATGAGTTGACTCATAAGTAGCCGTTAAAGGCTAAAAACCAACTTATGGGTTGACGCATAAAAATCATGAGTCAACTCATCATGTATGGGTCGACTCATGAAGTCATGGGTCGACTCAGCAGAAACAAAACACACTTTCTAGCATAGTTTATGAGTCGATTTATGACAGGCATGAGTCGACTCAACCTGTTTGGGTCTACACATGATGTTATGAGTCGACTCGTCAGAAAAAAAATATAAACTATATAATAGTTTATGAGTCGACTCAATATTGTTCATGAGTCGACTCAAGACATGCACACTGTCTGTTTTAAACAAAAATCTGATTTTTTAACCTCTTTTAAAAATAGCAAATAAAATCAGAAAAATATAAAACTTTGGGAAATGATTGTAAACATGATAATAAACATACTATAAAAACTGGTTTTTAAAAAGGACCTCCCAAATGAGAAATATTATTATTTTGCAAAATAGTCCAAAATATGAAAATAAAAACACATGAGTTTTGAATTTTAGTTTAACCATGTTCTGAAACATTACAAAATGATTTTGTAGACTTAATAAAATATGTATATGATTATTTGTTAAGTCCAAAAACTGAGAATATAAATATTTTCACAAAATTGCATATTTTGCAAACTTTTCAAAAACAATAAATATGATTTCTTTGAACTAAATAAAATTGATATTGATGAAATCATATATATGCATATAAGTATGAAACAAAAAATTTATTTTCAATTGTATTCAATTGTTTCATATTAAAACTTGAAAACTATGAAACCAAAACATATATGTATATATATATAGCTATATATATACATAGAAACCACAGTTAAGGGGTGTGTGTGTGTGTGTGTGTGTGTGTGTGTGTGTGTGTGTGTATATATATATATATATATATTTATATATATAACTACATATATATACAAAGAAACCAATAAAATATGTGTGTATATATGATTGAGCTTAAAGTACTTAACACACATAATATAAACTCCTAAACTAGATTACCCATGCTATAGGTCTTCAATAAGCTCGACTTGGTAAACTTGCGGATGAAGCTTGAACTTGGATCTTCAACTTGAATTGCATTGCTTCACTCCACTATTTTCGCCAACCTCCATTTGATATGATCATTATGGCGTAATTCCATCCAACCTCCAACATGTTGTTTGTCTACAATAAATAGAAAACTACAAATACTAGACAAACAATATTAGTCGTAAATTATTTGTTAAACATCATCAAAACAAGAAGGCAAACATGAACTATGCTGTTTTTGTTCATTTTGATGTGAACGATGTATTTGTGCTTTATGAGATCATTGTAAAACACTGTTTTGATGATATTTATGTATGTGTGTTTATGGATCATCAATTAGTGCTTTATAATGTATTCTTTATGTGGTTTGATCAAATTTGTCTAAGAAATATTTTCTTTTGTTGATCAAATGTTTTTTTGAACATACTTTGTTTTTGAGTTTATATATATGAGAGGTTTAATTTTTGAGCAACCCCCGGATGTATTAATCCTTTGTTTCAAATTATGTTTACCGGGCATTCATATGGGTTGAAACAAGTTTTTCTTGTTTTTCTTGTTATGATTTGTTTTTATCCTAAGCATAATTTTTCTTGATCCTTGTGGTTAAAACACAAAATAGTTTGACATTATCTTTGGCATGGTTGTGCATATAGTAAAGTTGTTTCTCATATTCAAATTGATACAAAATATCTCTTAGTGAACATATTTAACTAAATTTTTTGCCAAGAGATTGTTTATAAGAAATGATTGAGTACTCTTGTCTTTTAAACTCAAATATTTTCTTGATCATTTCTTTATTAAAACAATATTTTATGTTTTTTCCATGAACTTTTACTTGAATTCTCTTATGGTCTCATTTATTCATGAATTCTCATGATTGTTTCTTCATGAACAAAATTTGTGTTTTTCATGAGTTTTCGTATTGTTTATGTATTGAGACATCATTTATCTATATGTGTTCTCAATCAAACTTAATTTATGATTGATATTTTATAGATTTTTTAATCGTTTGTTGTTTTATTTTTGATTTTTAATTTTTAATTTTTTTGGTTTTTATGTTTTAGACTCTTGTGACACCTTATCTTCATGATACATGTATATTCACTTAGTCTATCTTTATATGTTTGCCATGATCTTTATTGCATATATTCTTTATGGCTTTTTAATAGAGGGAGCCTTCCCTATATTTTTGTTTATACTCACTTGTACTTTTTGTTAGGGGGAGCTTTCGCTCTCTTCTTTATTATATTGTTTATCCCTATTTTAGATGTTGCCAAAGGTGGAGAAAAATATAAGGTTATATAGTATTTGGTATATAGTATTTGTTTTGATTGTTTTATTTATTTGATTATACATATTAGTAAATTGTTTGTCACCATCAAAAAGGGGGAGATTGTTGGCCTTCTTGTTTTGATGATGATTTAACAAATAATTTATAACTAATATTGATTTTAGTATTTTGTTTTGTGTTGTTTAGTATACATAGGAAAACGAGCTACATGGATATTGAAGCCTATGCAAATCAATTCAACCAATCTAGTTTAAGCTTCAGAAGATTATTTCTTAATATACTTAGTATAGATTTATATAATTTGTGTTAATTCTATAAGCTCAAATATACACACACACTTCATTTGTGAATTTTCTCAAATATAAGGGTTTTTAGGCAAAATATGTTTTAATATGCTTTGGACTATACAAACATTATTAACATCTTTTATTAAGTCAATAAAAACATTTCACAAATTTTCAAATCTTGATTTGAGCTAAATGGCAAAATCAACATGTTTTATTAAACATGTATTTTAGTGTTTTTGAATATTTCTGAGATTTCAGAAATGGTAAGAGCAAATTGAAAATTTTCTTTTCCAACATGTTCATAATCATGTTTATAAACTTTTCCCAAAGTTTTATATTTTTTAGAATTTATTTGCTATTTTTAAAAGGACTTTAAAATTCGTTTTCAAAAATCAATACATGTTGAAAACCTGTTATCAGTCGACAGATGACATTTATCAGTCGACTGAAGAAATATCCTGTAATCTTAAAAAGTTTCTGTTTCTTATTTGGTCGACTGACCAGTCGTCATCACTCACCTGACCAAGCTTATCAGTGGACTGATGAGCTGTTAGCTGCCTATAACGGTCAGCTCATCAGTTGACTGATCCAACTCGTCAGTCGACTGATGGCCTGTAACGACTATATTTCTAGTTTTTGTTTTTTTTTGTCTTTTTTCTTGGTTTCACTTGGGTTTTGGCTTTGTTTCTTCATTCTATATATACCCTATACCATTTCACTTCTGAACTAACTAGAGAATGTTTTAAAACAAGTTTGAAAAGAGTTTTAAGTTTGTTTTAAGAGTTTGTTTACAAAATTAGTTTTGTGAAGATTGTTTTATAAGAAGAGGAGATCAATTTTAGTTTGGGCTTTTAATCTTCCAATCTCTCTCTCTCTCTTGTTATTAGAGGAGTATTCTAAACTCATATCTCTAGCTTGTTTATGCTTCAATTGTTATATTCATATTTGCTAGATTTATTTTAGTTTATATTTGATTTTCTCATTGCTTGCACACACAACCATTGAGCTTAAGTATTTTGACATATTATATAATTTGGGGTGGTAGTGGGTGTAACCTTGAGAGTGAGCCTACATTGTGTTCTCATCTATTATAGAGAACAAATTTATACTTGTGAGCTTTATTGTGAGATTCACTTTGTAATACACATTTACACCGAGAGGAGTGTGTGGTGAGGACGTAGTCGATACCAAGAGGAGTGGCGTCGATAGTAAAGCCTAGAGAGAGGTAGTAAAGCTAAGCACTTGAGGGAGGTAATATGTGAGGACTGACACTTGAGGTTGTAGTTTGTGTATGTACATTGTGAGTGACTTGTATAGTTTTCGGTGAGCTAGAAAACCGAGTGTGTAGAGAAGTTCTAGCTTCCAAACCGGGTGTATCGATAATATAGATTCTCCCTGAGAGTGGCGAGCGGAGATGTAGGTCGGAAGGACCAAACTCCGTGATCATATTATTGTGTTTGGTTTGCTTTTTGAGTCCGCTATTTGTTTATATTGTTTCTTGTTTATTTTTGCCCTTTGCATATATATCCTTGCTTTAATTCAATTGAATATCTATATTGCTAGGATATATTTGTTGATTATTTTTAATTAGCATAAAATCCGGAATTAGATTAGCATTGACCCTATTCACCCCCCCCCCCCCCCTCAGGTGCTTACAGACTCAACCGTGAATAGCTTCATCTCCTTCTGGATATATTCATTCTGACCTGCCATATACTTCATAAAAATAGAGTACTCCTCTGTTGCAATGTTAAGGACCATCACCTGCTGATGGAACTCCTTGGTGCATTATTGAACGGTTTGATTGAACCTCTGGCGCAAGCCGTACCACTTTTACCAACGCTCTTCAAGGAAACCCATCGGGTAGAACTGCTTTCTCAGTAGCTCATTAAACTTGTTCCACAACACTGCTTTCTTCTCCTGCTTACAGTAGCATTTCCACCACGTCAATGTCTGTTCAGATAGCTTCAATGTCACAAAAATAATCTTCTCTTTTGATGAATAGCCATAAAGAATGAAATAGGTCTCCATACGCTCGATCCAATCATCAAGCCTCTTAATGTCAACACTCTCATCATAAACAAGAATCTCTACTCTAAAATTAATCTTCAAGTTCTGGTAAGGACCCTTACCCCCTTGATGTGGAGCAGTCTTGATGGTCTCGACCTCCTCATCGGAATCTGAATTTTCACTCTCTCTACCGGACTCTACAGGGTTCTTCATAGACTTCGAAGAAGATTCACCCTTTTTGTTCCCTCCATGGATGAGATCGATGAGTTATGTGAGACTCAACCTGATTGTTTCAATTTGTTTCTCCAACGCATCAAGCCTTGTTGAATTGTCACTTTCTGTCATCTTTTTCTTCCTTGATTTCTAGACTTCTTTCAAAGAAACAAGAATCTCGCCTAGCTTCTTGTATTAAGATCGAGTAAGGATCATACACAGGATTGCCCCTTCACAGGATCTGATTGCTCTGATACCAACTTGATACGAGTCACTGTATGAGCACATTTGATTATGGAATTATCAAATGTGGGATTGAGAAGAAAATAGTAAAGTCACACAAAAGAGTTCAATTGGCAAAGGAAAATACCTTCTCTAGATTATGAAGAATTTAAAAGATTACAAAATCTCTCCCTCAGAATCTCACTAGAATAAAGAACAATCTCTTTATTCTCTTTATAATCCAATCTGATGTTTAGAAACCCTAAACAATCCTTATTTATTTGTCAAACAAATGGATGGCAAAAATGTAAATAACCAAGACCAACTCAACTTGGAATACACGTCAAACAAGAGTCCGGATTCACCCAAGAAGCCCCATCGGTCGACCGACATGCCTCTATCAGTCGAATGGACAGAGATAGGGTTTTCAACCCTGTAATCGGGCATGCTTTTGGTCGACCGACATTGGTCGGTCGGTGGACCGATATGGCCTCATTGGTCAACCGGTGTCAACCAACCGGTCGACCGGCCAGAGTCTATCTGTCATTTCTTGATTTCTTTTGTTTTTCTACTTTTGACCTCTTTCACTGCCACTAACGGCTCCATCCACACCTCTATTCTCACTCAACCATGAGAATCATCTATCTTCAAGCTCCCATGAGGATCACTAAACTCCCGAAGAAGAAAGAAGATACACCCGTATCAGTCGAAGATGACCTAATTGTTAGAGTGTCTTGGTTTTATCCTGAAGAGGTACCAAGGTCTTTGGTTGAGTGCCTTAGACTTAATGATGGTGCCAAGATTTTTTGTTGTACCAAGATCTTTGGTTGAGTGTCTTAGACTTAATGAGGGTGCCAAGGTCTTTTATTGAGTTCCTTGGACTTAATGAGGTGCCAAGATCTTTTGTTGAGTGCTTTGGACTTAATGAGGGTGGCAAGGTCTTTTGTTGAGTGCCTTGGACTTAATGAGGGTGCCAAGGTCTTTTACTGAGTGTCTTGGACTTAATAAGAGTGTCAAGGTCTTTTATTGCTGTAAAGATAAGATACTACGAGAGGACAGCATAAGGGTTAGTATACAAATGATTTTATATTCATAAAAGATTTTATATTCATAAATAAAATTCATATTTATAATTATTGAAAGTATTTCTTGAGGTGCTCTATGTTGCAGGGATGCTGCAAGATTCTCATGTCAGGACTTCTCAAATGGTAGATGCCTAGGCACAATTCTCCAAGGACGATGCATGGTCCTTCACAGTTAGGAGCTAATTTTTCATGCTTGGTGTTATTGTCAAAAGCTGCTTTTCAAATGAAGAAATCGTCGACATTTAACCTACAGGGCCAGACTTTGCTATTGTAGTGTCAGACGATGCACTACTGAGTGACGACTTGAGAACGGAGAGCATTTTCTCAGAATTCATCAATAAGGTCGAGTCTGATTCGAAGACCCTCTGCATTCAAGTCTTCGTCAAAATGTCACAGTCGGATCGTAATCATGCCGACTTTAACTGGGGTGACTGCTTCAACTCTATAGGCCAACTTGAGGGGTTTCTCCTACAGAGTTCTTGTGAGTGGTGTGGTAGGATCACAGAAGCCAATGCAACTCTTCAACCCAATTTTCTACCGTTGTGCCTACCTTCTTCTTTAGAGCTTAGAAGATGCATTTGTTAGCAGCTTTCGCAAGTCCACTTAGGGTGGGCGACTGAGGAGAAATTAAGGAAAATGTTCCATTTCCACAAAAGCTTCGAAAGTCCCCGCTATCGAACTGGATGTTATTATCCATCACAAATGAGAGAGGTACACCAATTCTGTAGATAATAAACTTTCAAACAAAATTTATGCCGTTAATCTTACCAATCTTAGATAAGGGCTCGGTCTCGATTCATTTAGTGAAGTAGTCAATGGAAACAATTAAGAATTTTAGCTACCCAGAAGCTATGGAGAGAGGGCCCAGCAAATCCAACTCCACTGGGCGAAAGAAATTAGGCTCAGAATGGAGGTGAGCTTAGTGGATGTTGCTCATGGAACAGCTGAGAAGAATTAACACTTCTTGCACAGAGAGACAAGCTTTTTGGATTTGGCCAGTATGGTGGGCCAATAATACCCTTGGTAAATGATCTTCTAGTCAAGAGTTCTAGCCCTAGGGTGATTCATGCAAGTCTCTTCATGAATCTCTTGGAGAACATAATAGGCTTCAGCAGGCCGAAGACACTGGAGATAGGGCCCCACACCACTGTTGGAGTATGACAACCGATAGAGTTAGGTATCGAGCATGAGATAAAGGTGAGCGTTCCTTTGCAAAGTCCTAGCTTCAGCGACATTCTCTGATCGGGTCCCTTGTGTTAGATACTGAATGATGGGATCGATCTAACAAGGCTTAACGGGCATCTCAGCTTGCATGACAGCCTCTAATGCATTGATGATGCTAGGGCACTCGAGGGTATC
Source organism: Asparagus kiusianus (assembly GCA_022839385.1). Classification (NCBI taxonomy): domain Eukaryota; kingdom Viridiplantae; phylum Streptophyta; class Magnoliopsida; order Asparagales; family Asparagaceae; genus Asparagus; species Asparagus kiusianus. The sequence continues at coordinate 418,612 of BQKN01000121.1, read as the reverse complement.
AATGTACACTAGCCTCGAACTGGTTGATCGGATCCTGGATAGATCATCCGCCCAAGATGTTAAAGGCACGAGGGACTTGGGCAATTTTGAAATCACCAACTTGGCTAATAGATCTTTAACCACCTTCAAATGTTGGACCATCCTATAATCTTTGGTCACATACTCTCCATTCACCTGATGGACAACAAGTTAGGAGTCAGCCAAAATATAAATGAGGTCAGCTCTTACTGCTAAGGTGGCTGGAAGACCTGCTAGAAGTGCTTCATATTCAGCCTCATTGTTAGAGGCTAAAAATGCAAAAGTGATGGAGTTCTCATGTGTTGACCCATCAGGGTTATGCAAGACTACTCCTGCTCTGCTGCCGGTCTTGCCAGAGAGGCAAACTCTGGTGAGCTATATTCAAGTGTACGTCGTGTCCGAGAGGTAGGTACCTTGACTGCTTGAGGCGATGAAGGCTTTGGTTCCGCAGCCAGTAAGGGTGCATCTGATTCATCCTCCGGAGGGGTTGACTCAATAAGGAAGTCACTAGGGCCTGGGCCTTAATTATCGTCATTTGATCGAATTGTACATCGTGCTAACTGAGCTTGACCGACCAGGCAACTATTCTTCCTAAAGTGGTAGGGTCCCCGACTACCTTCTTCAGAGGCAAGCTAGTCCGCACAATTATTGAATGTGCTTGGAAATAGGGGTAGAGTCTTCTCCAGTGGTGATGAAGATGAATGAAGCCTTTTTTATGAGAGGGTGGTTAAGTACACTTGTCTTTAATATTTGGTTGACATAGTAGACTGGCTTCTGGGTGTTCTCCTCTTCTCGAACCAGAGTAGAGATGATGACTTCATGAGAGACGGCTAAGTATAAATGCAAGGTCTCCCCTTTTCTAGGTTAACTTAGCAGCGGCTTAGTGCTCAAGTATATCTTGAGATCTTCAAAGGTTGTGCTTCGCTCGACTGTCCAGCTCTAGCTTTCCTTAGCTCCTTGCTTCCTCTCAGAATCTTAAAAAATGTAAGGCTCTTCTTAGCTGATTTGGAGAGGAAGTGACCCAGTGTGGCTATCTTCTCGTTTAACCTCTAGTTATCCTTCAATATGCGAAGATCGAGTAGCTGATTTATGGTGGCTATCTTCTCAGGGTTGATCTTAATGCCTCTTTAGGTGATCATGAACCCAAGAAACCTTCTCGATTGCACCCTGAAAGCATATTTAGCTTGGTTGAGCTTCATATGGTAGGGCCGAAGGACGGAGTGTTAGGTCTCATGTACATAAGCCTATTGTCTAATCTAGTTTTGATGATTAACAAACAATTCCTAATATCATTTATCAAGTGTTTGTATTTGCTTGTTAGGAATTCTACATAAATATCCTCCATTGAAGGTTAGTTGGATTTGCGCCTTCACGATGATATCTAAAGGAGGTTGGAGGAAATTGGAATGAAGCCGTCACAATTCAAGTTAAGATTCATTATCGCTTCATCCGCAACCAAGTCGAGCTAAATTGAAGACCTATTATTTGGGTATATTAGTTTAGGAGTTATACTTTATGTGTTATGCTTAAACAAGTATATTATGAGAATATCTTACTTTTGCTTTCTATTGGTTTTATGCATGAGAAATACAAATTGTATATTCATTTGGTTTCATGCATGTTTTATATACTCTTTGTGTAGAATGTTTTGTCATCATAAAAAAGGAGGTGATTGTTAGGTCTCATGTTTATGAGCCTATTGTCTAATATAGTTTTGATGATCAACAAATAATTCCTAACATAGTTTATCAAGTGTTTGTATTTTCTTGTTAGGAATTCTACACAAATATCCTCCGTCATTGGTTGGATTTGCGCCTTCACGATGATATCTAAAGGAGGTTGGAGGAAATTGAAATGAAGCCATCGTAATTCAAGTCAAGATTCATCATTGCTTCATCCGCAACCAAGACGAGCTTATCGAAGATTATTTGCTTGGTATAGTGTTTATAGGTTTGGTATTTAATTTATATGGTATACTTAGAGCTCAAACCATACACACACATTTTATTCGTTTTCATTGTTTTACACGTTTGTTTCATATTTATCCCATTATACATCTTTTTAGGAAAATTACGTGTTTACAAATTAAAGACATGACTATACTATTTTACATCTTTTATAAAGTCTATTATTCCACTCAAAAGAAGTTTCAAACTTATTTGGGAAAATATTTTGTCAAAATCAAGTGTTTTGAGATTTCGTATTTTCACCGATTTTGTAAAATAATGAGTTTTCACAAACGGAAAATGATATTTAAAATTCTTTACTAACATGTTTTTCTCATGTGAATAAACATTTTCCTAAGTTTTATAATTTTTGGAATTTATTTACTATTTTTAAAACACCTTTGAAAATCAGGTTTCTGAAAAATTAAGTGTTTGGATATGTGTCTTTTGGTCGACCGACATGCTCTCATCAGTCGACCAAAAATAGGTCATCGGTCAACCGATGGTGTTACACCAGTCGACCAATCAGAGTGTTTCAGCATCTGAGTTTTTAGACTTATCAGTCGACCGATCACATGCGATTAGTCGACCAATGAGCATCCACTGGTCGACCAACACAGTATCATCAGTCAACCAATTTTTGCTATTTTACCAGATTAGCCAATGGTCATATTATCAGTCAACCTATACATGTCACCAGTCGACCGATCGGGGATTTTTCTGCATAACAGTTAGTTTTGGCTGATTCTTTTAAGACTATAAATAACCCTTAGCACTTAGTTTTTGAACAAGAGTTTTCACAAGGTTTTAAAGTGTGTTTACACCAGTTTAAATATAAGTTTTGATGTGTTTGTTTATGTGAAAAATTTTCACAAAGAGGAGAATCAAAATTTCATTTCTGAGGAGTTCAACCTCAAAACCATCATCTACAATTCTTTGTCTTTTAAAGAAGTTTTTCTAACTCTTTCTTCTAGCTAATCTTATAGTTTGATTCTCATATTTTTATGTTAGATTGAATTAAGTTTAATTTTGTTATTGTTCATTATTTATACACAACTATTTGAGCTTAAGTATTTCACATTTAGTATACTTGGGTTGTGGGAGTGTATCTTTGAGTGAGCTTCAATTTTGTTCTCATTTGTATTAGAGAACAAATTCATTTATTTGATCTTTTTGTTGTGAAACACGTTGTAATACACCAAGATACTTAGAGGAATGGTTGGGAGAAGAACGGGGTTAATTCCAAGATAAGTGGCTTGGTTGTAAAAGCCTAGGGAGATGTAGTAATTCTAAGCACTTGAGGAAGGTGACACGGGTCGGCCAACATTTAGAGGAGTGTAGCGTGTGATTATCAACGTATGATTATAAATTATTCAGTGGGCTTTTTGGAAACCGAATTGTGTAGTTATTTTAGATAGTGGAGAATCTCCTCGAGGTGAGGAACAGAGACGTAGGTTGAGGGTTGACCGAACTCTATGATCATATTGTGTTTGGCATTAGCGCACTTATTCTTGTGTATATTTTTATATCGTTTATTGTCTCATGATTATATCGCCCTTTGTTTAGTTCTATATCCTTGTATATATCTCTTGTATACTTCATATTGCTAGGATATTATTAGTAAGTTTTAAATTGGCATCGTATTTGGATTAGATTAGCAAATACCTTATTCGGGGGGGGGGGGGGGGGGCCCTTTTTTTAGGGTACTTTCATTTGGTATCAGAGCTTGGTGCTCTTGATTTGTGGCTCAATTGCCTAGAGTCAAAGATCCAAGTTTTTATATCTTGCTAATCTAGTTTTGTTATTTTTGCTTGCTTATTTCTTATGGACATGCATGGTGTACCTGGTGTAGGCTATAACATTAATAATGTTCAACTTCAATAATTTCCCTTATGCTCAATGATGTGTTAGATTTAAACTATTTGTTAGATGTAAACACATCGATTTATGAGAAGTTATTGATTATGCTTATATTGTGCCCACTTTGAAGAAATTTAAGTGGGACAATAATGATAAAAGAATGTTTACTATGAACAAGTTATTATTAGATTTTTTATTTAAAGCTTTTGAACTATCTATATCTAACAAACTTGTTCATTTTGATAGTGCTTACACGTTATGGAAATATATAGAGGCACATCAAAGTAACTTGGAGGAAATTCAACGTTTTTCAGTGGATTCCGCTTCAAGTGAGAGTGGAGCGTCATCATGCAAACGGTCACTAGGCGATTGCCCTAGTGAGGTATGCGAGCCGAATCCAATAGTGAATTATGTATAGTTAAACTCGCATGTGCGTATGAAAAATTAGTGAAAGCCTATAACAAATTGTATCATAACTTTGTAAATTTAAAAAAAAGCATGTTAACTTAAAATCCGATCATTAGTTTCTAGCATCCAAATTTGATATCATTGCTAAGGAAAATAAAATTCTTAAAGAAAACAATGATAAATTAAGTTTAGAAAATGATAATTTAATCACAAAGATAACTAGCTTATCTCATGCTGAAAATGATGCCATGTTAGAGGTTGATACAATTAGAAATGAATTTAATTCTTTCAAAAATGATCATGATTGTTCTACTTCTAATGCCAATGCAAACATGCAAATTGATGAGTTGAATCACATGAAAAACTGTATTTCTTCTTTGGATTCAGCCTTAACAAAATACATTGATAATAATAAGAAACTTATAGATATGTGTTCTAAGTCTTGTACCAATGTCTCAAAATCACCCACACACTATGCACACATGTATAGTAAAATTTACAAATGTACTATTTACGATCTTAAAGGCCATATTGCTAAATTTTCCTATGATGCACCAAAACTCAATAATGTAAATATTTTTGCTCCATGTACATCTCATAAAGTTTCTTCATCATACACACACATGCACTAAATATACATCATAAGCATTTAAATGTGTTTAAGTGTGATTTTTGTGGTAGGTTTGGCCATTTGGCAAAATTTTGTTTTGATTTATAAAAAATTTCAATATTACAAAATGTGTCAAAAAGACCACAATTATTTAAATATGCTTCTCGTGCACATTCACACGGTCAAAAAAAATAAATGCATCTATTTCATTGTACTTGTTGCAATAGGATGTGTCATTTGCGTGAATATTACTATGACCAGACCCGTGCACAAAATACGCCTAAATAGGAGTATAGCCCAAGGGCATTGGACTTTATTGATAGGGGTCATGTCCCTAAACTCTTCAGTACCAAGAGTGTTTTGATACCTAAATATGTTTGATTTTTTGTAGAACAATTTTTAGCGTTTTTCATTTTTGTGATTTTTGTTTAGATTTTCTTTTGTAAAAATTTTCACAAATTGTTCAAGTTCTTTTTACAAAATTTATGAAAGAAAATATTTTCATCTTATTTAGAAAATAATTTGATAGATATATTCTCTTTTTGAACATAATATAAATGATGTTTTAAAGCTTTTTGATAGGGAGAGCCTTCCCTATCGCTTTCCTTGTTTATACTCACCATGCATTTTTGATAGGGGGAGCTTTCGCTCTCTTGTTCTTATTTTCCCCCCTATTTTGATGTTGACAAAGGGGAAAAAACAAGTATATTATGAGTATATCTTGCTTTTGCTTTCTTCTAGTTTTATGCATGAGGAATATAAATTATATATTCATTTAGTATCATGCATGTTTTATATACTCTTTGTGTAGATTGTTTGTCATCATATAAAAGGGGGAGATTGTTAGGTCTCATGTTCATGAGCCTATTGTATAATCTAGTTTTGATGATTAACAAACAATTCCTAACATCGTTTGTCAAGTGTTTATATTTGCTTGTTAGGAATTCTACATAAATATCCTCCGTCGAAGGTTGGTTGGACTTGCGTCTGCATGATGATATCTAAAGGATGTTAGAGGAAATTGGAAAGAAGCCGTCCGCAATTCAAGTCAAGATTCATCATCGCTTCATCCGCAACCAAGATGAACTTATCGAAGATTATTTGCTTAGTATAGTGTTTAAAGGTTAGGTTTTTACTTTATGTGGTATACTTAGAGCTCAAACCATACACACACATTTTATTCGTTTTCATTATTTTACACGTTTGTTTCATATTTATCCCATTATACATCTTTTTGGGGAAATTACGTGTTTACGGATTAAAGACTTGACTATACTATTTTACATCTTTTATAAAGTCTACTAATCCACTCAAAAGAAGTCTCAAACTTGTTTGAAATTATTTTGTCAAAATCAAGTATTTTAGGATTTTGTATTTTGACCAATTTTGCAAAATGATGAGTTTTTACAAACAGGAAATGATATTTGAAAATGTTCTTTTCTAACATGGTTGTTTTCATGTGAATAAACATTTCTCTAAGTTTTATAATTTTTAGAATTTATTTACTATTTTTAAAATACCTTTGAAAATCAGGTTTTTGAAAAATTCAGTTTATGGATATTTGTCTTTCGGTCGACCGACATGGTCTCATCAGTCGACCGAAAATAGGTTATCGGTCGACCAATGGTGTTACACCAGTCGATCGATCAGAGTGTTTCAGCGTCTGAGTTTTCAGACTTATTAGTCGACCGATCATATGTGATTAGTCGACTAATGAGCATCCACCGGTCGACTGACGCGGTATCATTAGTCGAACGATTTTTTCTATTTTGCCAGATAAGCCAACATTCATATTAACAGTCGATCGATACATGTCACCAGTCGATCAGTCGGGGATTTTTCTGCATAACGGCTAGTTTTGGCTGATTCTTTTGAGAGACTATAAATAGCCCTTAACACTTGGTGTTTGAATAAGAGTTTTCAGAAGGTTTTAAAGTGTGTTTACGCCAATTTTAATCCAAGTTTTTGTGTGTTTGTTTATTTGAATAAATTTTCACAAAGAGGAGAACTGAAATTTTATTTCCGAGGAGTTCAACCTCAAAATCATCATCTACAACTCTTTGTCTTTTAGGGAAGCTTTTCTAACTCTTTCTTCTAGCTAATCTTATATTTTGATTCTCATATTTTTATGCTAGATTAAATTGAGTTCAATTTTGTTATTGTTCATTGTTTACACACACAACTATTTGAGCTTAAGTATTTTCACATTTAGTATACTTGGGTTGTGGGAGTGTATCTTTGAGTGAGCTTCAATTTTGTTCTCATTTGTATTAGAGAACAAATTCATTTATTTGAGGTTATTGTTGTGAAACACGTTGTAATACACCAAGATACTTAGAGGAGTAGTTAAGAAAAGAACAGGGTCTATTCCAAGATGATTGGCTTGGTTGTAAAATCCTAGGGAGAGGTAGTAATTCCAAGTACTTGAGGAAGGTGACATGGGTCGGCCAATACTTAGAGGAGTGTATTGTGTGATTGTCAACATATGATTGTAAAAGCTTTTGGTGAGATTTTTGAAACCGAATTGTGTAGTTATTTGAGATAGTGGAGAATCTCCTCGAGATGAGGAGTGAAGACGTAGGTCGATGGTTAACCAAACTTCATGATCATATTGCTTGTTTGTGTTTGACATTTGCTCACTTATTCTTATGTATATTTTCATATCGCCTATTGTCTTATGTTTATATCACCCTTTGTTTAATTTTATATCCTTGCATATATCTCTTGTATACATCATATTGCTAGGATATTGTTAGTAAGTTTTAAATTGGCATCGTATTCGGATTAGATTAGCAAATACCCTATTCACCCCTCCCCCCCCCCCACCCCCTCCTAGGGTACTTTCACGGAGAAGGTTTCATCAAGGTCAACTATGTGGGTCGGCACCCGATTTGACTTCACCAGGATGTTGTCCATAGAAGCTTCCACGTTTTGGCCAATCTGAGGCTTGAAGATCTTGGTGACGAGCCACTAGTAGGTGGCGCCTACATTCTTAAGACTGAAGCACATCACCTTATAGCAATAGGTCCATTGGTCTGTAATGAATGAGTTCTTCTCTTGATCATGCTCTGCCATACGAATCTGATTGTAGCCAGATAAGGTGTCCATGAAGCTAAATACTTCATGTTTTGCACTCCCATTAACTAGCTGATTGATTCAAGAGAGGGTGTAGCTATCCTTTGGGCATGCTTTGTTGAGATCAGTGAAGTCTACATACATCCTCCACTTGTTTAAGAGCCTTCTTCACCAACACCATATTAGATAGCCATTAGGGGTATTGCACCTCCCGAATGAATCCGACTCTTAGGAGTCAGCTGACTTTATTAGCAGCTACCTTTTGCCTCTCGGGTCTGATATGTCTCTTCTTTTGTCGAACCGTCTTAGTGTGCTGATCGGATGTGCGCTCATGGCTCATCATTTCAACGAGGCTAATCCGATCTTGACCTTCTTCAATCCTTCTTGGTCGATCAGTATCTCTTGAAGCTCCTCTATGGTAATCGTCCTCTCTCCCTCTAATTCTTTCTCCATATGGAAGCAAGCTTTTTAGATGGATAAAGTCTCTTGTAGTCCCTTTCCTATTGTCGAGAGTAGATAGCAGGATCTGACCTCTCGTTGATTGATTCTAGCCACACTAACTCCTTTTGGGGCCAAAAATTTTATTATCTGATGATATGTGGAGGGGGCGACCCACAAGAGATGGAAGGTAGTTGTGCCTAATATGACATTCTGGACCAACTTAATGTCCATCACCACAAACTGGTCCTGAACTGTGGACCGTCAGGGATAATCGCCCATCGTTAAGGGAAGTGTGATCATTCCCTCCAGTTGGAATGCATGCCCTGTAAAGCCAACGAGTGGCCCTGGACAAGGCTATAATCAAGACATGTCGGTGCATATCTTGTTGAAGGTGTCGATATACATGACATCAATAGAGCTTCCCGTATCGACCATGATCCTCTTGACTTGGAAGACATCAATGTCAGCCGTAATGACAATAGGATCACCATGAAGTGTCTAAACATCCTTCAAGTCAGCATCGCTGAAGGATATGGGCTCTTCTACTCTTGGCCTCTTGTCGTATACATTCACCTGCAACGTTCGCTTGGCATATCTCTTTTGAGCATTGTTAGAAGATCGTCCAATGTGGGACTACCACTAATAGTGTTGATGACCACCATATGGCTAGGTTTGGTAGGTCGACTATTAGGCGGCGGTTGAGGCTAAGGTGACCAGGAGGGAGACCTCCTATCGGTTCTTACTGGGGCGGCTTCCTTCTTGTCCCTCGGGGAGACAAGCTTCCTAAGGTACCCTCTCTGTATTACGTCCTTAATTTCCCTCTGAAGGATTCGACAATCATTGATGAGATGGTCGTGATCCCTGTGGTATCAGTAATATTACCGAATGTCTCGATTGCAAGGATGTAATTTCATTCGAGGAGGGGCAGAATTGAGTTACCCCTCTTACTGAACCATATATAGAGCATTAATAAGAGAGGTGTTGAGGGCTATGAGGACTGATTTGGGTAGCAAATCCCTCTTTTGGTCCCTCCCGTTGGACCAGTTTGGGCGGTAGTCAGGTCTAGGGGGATGGATTGTCGACTTGGGTCTTGGAAGAAGATCCCTGGCTGACTCCCATAGTAGCTGTGCCACCTAGGCTATTGCGATAGCCATTGGTGTGGCCGGTACAACTAGAGTTGCTAAAGATGGAACTGATACTACCATTAGGGTTGTTGGTGTCGCTACTGCTGTTGTCGCTGCTTCTGTTGCACTGGTCACATTCTTGTAGGCTCATGTATCCTCCATGTCTATATACCCAAGAGCCTTAGCCATCAACTGCACGTAGGTGGAGCATCACTTCTTGGTGAGTGAGTTGGCTAGCTCATTGTTTGATAGGGTGGCCACAATAGCCAACATGGTGACCGCGCTCCCCGAGTCATCAACCTTCAGCCACTTTGCTTGGAACCTCTTGAAATAGCTTTGGAGCTCTCTCTAGGCTCCTACTTCATCTGTATCAATAGATGAGCGAGTAACTTCTGATTGGTGTAAGCCAAGAAGTGGTGCACAAACTACTTGCTGATGTAGGTTGTCTAAAAATTATTGTAGATAGCTTATCCTCATTAAACACTGATGATGGAAGTTATAATTTGACGACTTTCAGAATGCTACAATTTAAAAACTTTCATATAGATCGATGGAAGCTCTAATTCAATAGCCTTCACAATCAACATCAGGAGTTACAATCTGATGACTCTTATATTTTTAAGGAGCCAAGACGAATGTTACAAGATGATGATCTTCGTAACAATCTAGCAAAAGAGACTACAAATTGACGGTCCCTTTAAATTAAAATGCAGATACTTCTCAAACCATAAAGAATTTGGCGAAACAGACGGGAGCAAACCAAACCCTTCGGGTGGGTTTGGTCGGCTCCATCTCATCGAGATAGTCGATTTTCATACATAATTCGTCCAATTCCGACTTATGGTTTGAACGTTATGACATGTTCTTCGCAGCAAGTTATGTTCTGAAGTCCGCATGCAAGGCTGGACTTCGCCTAAACATTAGACTTCCCCTGAAGCTCGTGAAGCTCGCCAAGCTCACCTCTGTGTTCCAGAGTCAAAATGGAGAGTTCATCTTTACGTCCCAACAATAAAACACAGAGCATATCGTTGTGTTCCAGACTCAAAACACAGAGTTCGTGGTTGTATTCCAGACTCAAAACATAGAGTTCGTGGCTGCGTTCCAGACTCAAAATGCAAAGTTCGTGACTATATTCCAGACTCAAAGCGCAAAGTTCGTAGCTGCGTTCCAGACTCAAAACGCATAGTTCACTTTTGCGTCTCAGATTCATAATGCGGTGCAACCATTGCGTTTTCAGCCTTAGGCATATGCCCAACTCTATGTCTCAAGTCTAAGACGTAGAGTTCGGGCCCAGAATGCTAATTTTGGTATTTGACTTGTTCAAACACAAGCTGAACGGTTTCAAAACTATTTTCCACAATTTGAGGGGATCACTTCCCCTTAGGAACGAATAAAGGGGGCGGTTATACCCCTTAATCTCCTATAAATAACAGAAAACTCAACTGAGTTTGAGATCTCCAATTGGATCGACTTTTTGCATCCGCCATATCACATAAAGAGAGATCGGCATCTGTGTTCTTAGAGGTCTTGGAGCGTTCTTCAGCAATAAAGGTCTTAGAGCTTGGTGCTTGGCTTTAAAACTGATTTTCGGTTCAAATCAACTCTGTTACAGAGTTTAAACTCGCTCTAAAGTTTTAAACTCGTTAAGAGTTATTTTCAAACTTGCCACATAAGTTATCTTCAACATCAATCAAGGGGATTCAACCGTGTTCCATGAGTTTAAGCATTCGGATCATCAACAGAAAGCAAACTCGACTCAAGCATTCACGGGAGGCATTCCATCGACACCAAGAAAAACCCAGTTTTAAATAAAGGGAAGGATCTCCGTCGATCTTTCTCTCTTTTGTAAATCGAGAAACAGATCAAGAAGATTTGTAATTTCTTTTTCTAAGTCTGTTAGAAAGAAGTTGTATCGAGAGAATTGTAACTAATTCTTTTTCTAAGTCTATCGGAGAGAATGATACAAATTCAATTCTCAATTGTCTTCTTTGAATTTTCCCACCAAGCAAAAGATGGTGACTCTACTGGAGACTAGCTTTTTCACTGATAAAGAAGTGATGGCACAATCCAACACCAAGCTTGTGGAATGACTGTTGAAACTTTGATCATTGAGTTTGATCAAGCCAAGTATGAGGAGTTACTTTCCTCCGGATCCCTTAGCCCCAAGGCTATGAGCAAGATCCGCAAAGTTTCTAAGGAGACTAAAGCTCCAGTTATGACTGACTCATCAAAGGACTATCTCCCCTAGGGGTTTCACTGTTCATACAGTCCCCTCTCTGAAGGAGAAGACTTTGCTTTGGCTAAACTCGTCAATCGAGTTGAAGGTTCAATGCCCGTGCCTAAACAACGGGTATCGGGTCACAAGAGGCTTATCATCGTGACTAACCTGATCATTACAGATGGTGACGCCATTGCAAAAGCCTTAAAATGGGCTAAGAAGAACGTCGCTCAATGAAGGGGAAGATCTTGATGATGAGCACAACTTCGAGAAAGCCGATCTCTCAACCAACGCGAGCTTTGCATTTGTGAGCCGAAACACGATCTTGAGCTCTACATTTCTATTTTGAAACAAGAGCCTTATGTTCATGAACCCAAATGAGAATCTCGTGTGAACCAAGTTGAACGCAGCCCTCAGTGGAGTGTTATGCAACCAAAATGTATCCCTCAGGCCTACGTTTTACCTTCAGAATGAAGCCCTCAGGCCTACGTTTTACCTTCAGAACGCAGCCCCCAGGCCTATGTTTTACCATCAGAATGCAGCCCTTGGGCCTGTGTTTTACCATCAGAACACAGACTGTGTTGACCAGCCAGAATGTAGCTCGTAGAGGCGTATTTCACCAGCAAAATGCAGACCTCAGTCTTGCGTTCTTCAATCTAAAAAACTACCCTCGTGTTCCTTCTTCAAGACACGATGTGATTCGTCATGTCAAAAAAGACTAATATGGATTTAAGATCCATGTTCACCAAGAACAAGTCTCATCTACTGATGGACAGGGGGTTCCAGCTTGAAACTCATGTTTAGTAAAAAATGCTTCCCAAGTCTTAGATTTGAGGGAACTTTTATCAAGAGAAAGACCGATACAAGCTACTCATTCATGTTAATATGAGCGGCTTATTTCTGCGGTCCACTTAGAATGTCAATGTGATGCTTTTGTGCCTAGGAGATCAGTGTTCGACCAATTGACGAGCGTTGCTCGACCAAGAAAGCGACGACATCATTACAAGAAGAAGTATTCAGAGGCCAAATATCCTGCAGTTACTATCAATGTAATCGGCAGAGGGAAAGCCTCAGCTCCTGGTTCTGATAACTCTGAGATAAGTCGTTCACCGACCATCAGGTAAATTGCTAACAAGTTTGAAGGAATCTACCGACACACTCAGACTCGAACATGAGTCATTCCCCCTATCGACTATCGAAGGTTAGTTAGATGAACCAATTCCAATGATAAACGTTCAGCCATCGCGGAGTCTCAATCATCAAGTTGTTTCGTTAGACATGAGAGCTTCTCCTACATGGTAGAAAATTCTGAAGATCTCTCAAAGAGGGTTGATGAGTAGGAGGCCTTACTCAAAACATAGCAAGAGACCCTCAATGAACTCCTGGCCCTGATGACTCAAATCATCACAGACAAGGCCAAATCTCAGAAGACAGATTCGTCACCCAGGCAAGAATCTTCCCGGAGAGGAAAATCGTCTTCATTCCGACTTCACACAAGCAAAGGGAAGGGAAAGTGATTAATGATTGTCACGCCCTGGTTCCAAAATGTAATAGTTTGGAGCGTGACTCGACCGACAATGCAAACCATACAGTCACATTTACGCCTCTAGATCATCTTGTATACATATAAAACCAAAACTATACCAAAGAGCATGTAACCAAGAAAAATAAAATGGAATGTATAGATAAAGAAATATCAGAAATTTCCATAGTTCTATGACAAGTCCACAAATCTCTAAAGAGAAAAGAAAAAAAATACACCATAGTCTGGAGAGTCAACTGTGGCTAAAGAAAAACCTGAACCAAATAACTACCTAAAACAACTGAATTAGAGAACTGATAGAAGGAATGATGATCACTGCAGTTGAGCCTGCTCCTCGAAATACTCTTGGTCCTGTGAAGAAAGAACAGTTCCCGAATCTGGGGCATACAAACCCCAGGGGAGTCAGAAAACTCCCAACAAGCAAGTAAAATGAAGGAATAGTGCACGTGTAAGTGTAAATGACATATAAAGGAAAGAAAAATTATAAATAAATAGTGATAAAAGAAATTTACAAACCATAGAGATCAAATAATGTCCATCATCAAACACACAAGCAGATTTATTATTATTTTAAAAGTTATTTGAATTAGAGAAGAATATTTTTATGTATATAAATTAGTTCCTCGTAAACCGTCCCGGGAACACGGGTTCAAGTCAACTATTGGCCCTTTGGCCCCATGTATATATATATATATATATATATATATATATA
>BQKN01000121.1:372514-399657 GCA_022839385.1 Asparagus kiusianus | reverse complement strand
GATTTCGTCATCGAAATCATTCCTAACCCATGAAACTTCATGCTCACACTCAACTCGAGATACATTTTCATCTATGGAAATAGTAGGTTGTAGCAATCTAAGTCCTTCATCATCAGAATCTATCTCAATGTTGTCCTCTATGTCAACATCCGCGAATTGTGGTACATCGTAGGTATCTCTCGGCTTCCATCGACAAACAACACTCCATCCCGAATGCTTCAAGCATTTTGAGTAATATACTTGAAATGCTTGTTCCGGGAATATATATGGTTCGTCTTCAAACTCAAAAAGTTTAGTGTTTACACTAGTCAATCCATATTCATCTTTCCAAGTCCCGTATGTGTCTCTCCATTTTCCATGTCCGGTTCTTGTATGATACCAAACACACTTAAATATATATACTAGTTTGGCTCTTCCCGGATAGCAAATACCAAGTATTCTATCCAAATACCCATAGTAAATCAAACCTTCAGCTCCAATGGCCGCAATTCCACTATTCTGGGTAGTCCGAGATTCTTCTATCTCCTTGATTTCAAATTTGTAACCATTTATACCAAATCCTTTGTAGTATGCAACCTCCAGGCTTGGATGTCGAGCTAGACATCTCAAATCATCATCTAATGTTAATTCTGAGTTTGGATCTTGGACCTGAGAAAATAATTCATCATTCCAATTCTAGGAATATAGAGATAAAATTATAGATTAATACAATGACATATAAGAAATTCTTACATAATTTTTAAACCAGGCACAAAAATTTTCTTGATAATGCTTCTCCAACCGTTCATCATTCCAATTGCGATGCTCTTCATGTAATTCATCCTTATAAATTCTATTCTCAACATGAATTGTTAACATCAACATTATATTATTTTATGCATACATACACATATAATAATAAATGCAAAATAGACTTACCCTCTAACTTCCTCAAGGCAAACGCTATTGAGGAGGATAAATTGATGTATTTGATTAATAAATGCGATTCCCATTGTCGTGTAAGTTGGTTTGCCATGTGTTCCATCACGAATACGCACAGGCCTATTGAGCTTAGTCTCTATGTTTTCATCCAAATAACGAGAACAAAATGTCGTTACCTCCTCCAGGAGATAACCTTCCATTATAGAACCCTCTGGCCGATTTCTATTTCGAATGTAATTTTTTAGAGTGAGAAGGTACCTACAAATACTAGTATTAGATTACTACATAAAAACATACAAAATAGAAAAGTTATATTTGCTGTGTCAAAGAAAAAAGCGAAACACCTTTCTATAGGATACATCCACCGATATTGTACCGGTCCAGCAAGCCTTGCTTCGGTTGCAAGATGAACAGTCAGGTGTATTATAATATCAAAGAATGATGGTGGAAAAATTCGCTCAAGCTTGCACAATATTAAGGGAATTGCTTCTTGTAGCTTCTCCAACTCCTTGTCCTCAATGGTTTTAGCACACAATTCCCTAAAAAAGCTGCAAAGTTCATTGATCACTAAACCAACAGATTCAGGAAGCGAAGCCCTAAGGGATAGTGGGAGAAGGTGCTCCATAATAACATGGTGATCGTGACTCTTCAACCCATCTATCTTGCCTTTTACAGTCTTTATCTTCTTATTAAATGATCCAGAAAACCCTGTAGGAACCTTCAGCTCATGCAATACCTCCAAAAATATTTTCTTTTCTAGTTTTGACATATGATAAACGGCATTGGGGAGTACAAATTTTCCTGGTTTACCTAATTTAGGTATAGGGTGCAACTCTTTTCTAATGTTTAAGTGTTGTAGATCCCTTCGAGCTTGTAGATTATCTTTCGATTTTCCATCTTTACAAAGAAGCAAGTTAAGTATGTGCTCAGATACCCCCTTCTCAATGTGCATGACGTCTAAATTGTGACGCACTGTATTTGTCACCCAATACGGTAGTTCAAAGAAAATACTTTTCTTATTCCATCCTTGTGGCTTTTCCTGTCTTTCCTTTACTTTTCCAAAAATCACATTTTCATAATCATTCCATTGAGCAAGTATGTCCGCTCCAGATAAAGGGACTGGAGCCTTTCGGTGCTCTGTAGTACCATCAAAGTGAACATCATCATTCCTATAGAGATGGTCTTCTTTCAACATACGTCGATGACCACAATAACATATCTTTTTGCTAAAAGGCAACCATGTCGATGTTGTATCCACGTGACAATATGGACATGCTTTATAACCATGTACAGAATATCCTGATAGCATTCCATATGCAGGAAAATCATTAATTGTCCACATTAAGGCTGCACGCATTATGAAGGTTTCCCCTTTATCTGCATCATATGTCTCCACACCATCAATGAATAAAGATCGTAACTCTTCGATGAGAGGTCGGAGATAAACGTCGATATTATTTCCTGGTGAACTGGGTCCATCAATCAAAAGAGGCATCATAAAATATGATTGATCCATAGCCAGCCACGGTGAGAGATTATAAATCATCATTACAACCGGCCATGTGCTGTGTGGATTACCATTAAAACTAAAGGGGCAAAAGCCATCACTAGCTAGTCCGAGCCTGATATTACGAGGATCCTGACTAAATATTGGATGTAACTTGTCAAAATTCTTCCATGCAGGTGAATCTCTTGGATGACTCATTTTGCCATCTTCACTTGGAAGAGCACGATCATGCCAGGTCATTGCCACCGCTGTCTTCTTACACTTGTAAAGTCTCTGCAGCCTCTGTGTAATAGGAAAGTATCGTACTACCTTGAGAGGTATGTCATTCTTGCTAGTATGTGCCTTCTTCTTATATCTGGACACCCCACAAGTAGGACACTCTTTCTTATATGAGTTTTCTTTCCAATACAGTACACAAGCATTGGGACATGCATGAATCTTTTCACAATTTAAACCCAGATTAGACATTATCTTCTGAGCTTCATACCAGCTATCAGGGACATTGTTCCCAAGAGGCATAGAATCTTTTAGGAATTTAAGAAGCATCGTGAATGACTTGTTGCTCCATTTGTTTAGGCACTTAATCTGAAAAAGTTGAACGAACCATGACAGCGTGGAATGTTTTGCATTCTCATAAATCGGTCTCCTAGCATCATTCATGTACTTCTCATACTCATCTACATATTGTTCTTGTCTGGGAGGACTATCTTCAACATGATTAGGGTCACCGAAAGCAACCTCTACCATTTCCTCCATCTCCTCTTCTGGAAACAAGTTAATATCGTCAACTTCTTCTTCTTCTTCTTCTTCTTCTTCGGCATTATTGGGAGTTAGAATTTCTCCGTGATATACCCAAGTTGTATAATCTCTAATAAAACCATACTTAACAATGTGAAGTTCTACATCTTCCTCTTTACGAAACAAAGTATTCCCACAATGGCTACACGGACAAAGAATCATGCCATGTTGGATCTTATCATGTTCACGTACAAAGTTTATAAAAGAAGCAACTCCTTCAATGAACTCAGGCTTTGTGCGTTTTTCACGATTCACATACATCCAGTCCTTAACCCTGATATAGTCACGGGCCATGATAACCTAACCAAGACAGAGTTAGTGATAACAACTCATAAATTAAGCACGCTTGCACTAATTTTCAGAAAATTATAAAAATTATATAGTTTGGTATAAATAAATTTTATTTACTTGTACATATAAACCCAAACGTATGCACTAACACATTATTAATTATTGTTCTTTGTATTCCTCCAAAAGAAATTTTTTTTTCTTTGTTAAATAATATCTAAAGGTTATAAACCTATGATCCTTCAAACTAAAGTCACATGCAAGAATAATTCAATAACCAAGACCATGTTAATGTTACTAAGAAAATGATTCACAAGATTAACAGATCTAGAACCATGTCATAACAAGTATAATCATTTATTCCAGAAAAATCTGAAGAAAGAAATAGAAACACCACCGAGAATAGTAGATCAAATTGGTATAAATATTATTATTGGTGGTTTCTAATCTAATTTAGGCAATATCTTATTTAGTGTAAATATACATCCAGATTTCTATGTGAGTTTAGATGATACAAACATTGATAAAGCTTGTACACTATCTATGAACTTAAAAGGGATTAGTACCAGGATCAAAAAATCTGATAATACAATAGGAATATTGTATAGCCTTAAATGATACTTCAACTCTTAAATCTATAACCACAAAAATTTTATTAAATTACATGAAGTTAGAACTGGAAAAACTATTCAACCTAAATTAGTTTATCTTAGACATCTCAAGATAGATGATGATATTCAAATTTTTGTAAAAACACTAAAACCAAAGGTACAAGTACCAATTGAATACTTTAGAGCTAAAGGAAACATCATGTTAATGGATCGAAAATAAGAGACCGTAGATAAGCTGTGAGAATGAACTTGAGTCTAAACATCATATAGAGTGAAGTTCATCACTTTCATTAGCACGTACATGATTCATTAAAGATAGTAGTTAATCATGAAATTTTCTCAAAAAATGAAACCTTTTTGAAAGTTAAACATTTTCTTTAGATTTTTTCCTTGTCTAATATAGTATATCACTTGGCATTTTATTTATTTTGTATTTTAAATAAGACATAACAGCAACTTAAAACACTAATGAGAACTTAGAAGGATAAACTTAGATATATTATCATTAATTACTTAAAATAATGTTTCCACATGAATCTATTATCCTTTGTTAGTGTTATAACTAGGTTATATAAGTAGATCTTGATTCTCTGTTTCATATAAAACATTAATTCTTTTACTTAATAGAAGTCTTTATATAAGTTAATACAATCTATCCTCTGTTCCCCTTTTCTCTCAGTGAAGATAATATAAATCAATTCAGTATAAGTTGATAGTAATAAGAACTTCAATCAACACTAAAGCAGCATCATTGCTTTTAATGGTGATAACAATTCAGGATATTTGTATATGAAAAGGATCCTAACTTCTGCAAACCCTTAATTAGAGAACTTACAGGTCAAGTGTCCGGCGAAGATGAGGAGGAGGAGAGGCGGCGAGGTCCGATTTGGGAGGAAGAACTAGGGTTTTTCTTTTGGGGATTCGACGGAAAAGTACAGGGTCGACGGCGGCGGAGAATCTTGGGCTCGATGGCGGCGGTGATCTTCGACGGAGGCAGCGAACTGCAATGGTAGCGACGAGTTCAAAAAACCCAGGTCTCGACGGCAGGCTCGACGGCGGCGACGAAATTCAGGTCTAGACGGCAGCGGCGACGAACTTCAAGTCTCGACGACAACGGCGAACTCTCGACGACAACGGCGAACTCCGATCAGACGGGGGGGACCGATTTTTTGATGAGAGAGAGAGAGAGGGAGGGAGGGAGAGAGAGATCGAACAACAGGGGTTTTGGGGGTTTTGGGGGGATTTCTTTGTTTTTTCTTTTTTTCGCGAAAATGAATGGGGGGAAATTTCCCTCCGTTGGGTTGTAGGCAAAATCCAATTTGCCCCAACGGATTATCCCGTTGGGGCATATAAATCCAGCCCCAACGGTTGTATACACCCGTTGGGGCTGGCCATCTTTTTACTAGTGGTGATATGTCCGAAAGTGAAGAAAATAGCTCACAAGAATAAAACCATTTATTCAACATACAGGATATCGATGCATATAAAGCATACTCCTGTCAAGTTCCTATACATGTCACCAGCAAGTGATCTAATCTTGGAAATCAAATATATAAGTGGAAATGAACTTATAACACTATACTTGAATGAAATTAATTATAAATTCTAAAAAAATTATACATATGAAGGAAAAATACAAATATGATTCTAGCATGAACCCTAGGTACAAAACGTCAATGTGAGGGGAAATTCAAGGAAAAAAATAAAACTAAAACTTTAAACAAGAAACAAAACAATGAGAAATATGCTTGCATAATAATCTTGAGAATAAATTCCACAAAAGCAAGACAAAATATGCTTGCCTAAATTTTTAAACTCTGAAATTTTGAATCCCTATCTGTTCCTTCTCCTAGAGTACCCGATTCTCCTCTCAATTTGTTAATCTTTTCTCCCTCTTCTTCTTTCCCTTCTTTTATTCCCGTGAGCTCTCTCTCTTAATTTCACTACCACAAAATAGGTCTACGAGGACGGTTCGGTGGGGACGGTTTAAAACCGTCTCCTTAGCTATCTAAGGGAACGGTTTTGTGACGGTTCCAATCGTCACAATAGAATCTAAGACAATGGTTTAAAATAAAGCGTTGAGTTTGAATTAGGCTTGGGGCTAAATTATGCAAGGAGCTAAAGGGCTGTTTGGTTTGGTGTGAAAAAGGCTGAAACCCTGACACAGTGTCCCATCTGTGTCAGGGAAGTGGGCAAAAACGCCCCCTGAGAAGCCAATTTTGCCCGAAAGTCTGACACTGTGTCAGGCTTTCGGGCCTTTTCACTCTCAAAAAACAAAAACCAAACAGCCCTTAAGGGGACGGATCCTGCACATTTTCATTTCTGATTTTAAGACCGAGCGCCACAATTTCCCCCCTAAATTTTCATTTGACCGCTCCGTAAAAACCCTAAAACCCATTCAAATCCCCAATTCTTCATTCAGCCATCTCCCAATCTCCTCCTTTGCGTCTCATCCTCCTCCGCTCGAACTTCCCACACATCTCCATGCCGACCACGATGGTGTCGAGATCCCTCCGGATCAGCAGCGGCTCATTTTCGTAGGAAAGTAGGTCGAGGACGGCCGGACCCTGGCCGATTACAACATCCAGAAGTAGTTGACGCTCCACCTCATCCTCCGCCTCCGCGGTGGCGCCAAGAAGAGGAAGAAGAAGACCTACACCAGGACCAAGAAGATCAACGCTCTGTTCTCCCCCAATGTTTGTTGCTTTCCCCCCCTCTTACTGAAATTGTTATTTTTATTTCGATGTGTTCGATTAGGGGCAGATTTGTTGAAGATCTATTGTAGGGAGCAGCTGGATTAGGGTTTTGTTGCTCTCTGAAACTTTGCCCAAATTGAGTGAAGATAGAGGAGAGCTTACCAATGAATCATAATCAAGGGGATGAAGCGAGTCCTCTTGTTGTTGCGATTGAGGACGGCCCTTTGGCCGAAGTGGGTCAGTCCTCTTCGAAGAGCCATGCCCGAGATGCTCACATATTAAGTTTATCTTTATTCTTCATCTTCTGTGCTTACGGTGCTGCTCAGAATCTCGAGAGCACTATCAACACCGTGAGCCCCTCTGCTCTGTCCTTTGATTGATCACGAATTGGTCCGTGTTGATTGTTGTTTTTTGTTTGTGGGAGATCATAGAAGGGGGACCTTGGAACAACGTTGATGGGGATACTTTACACTTCGTTCACTCTGTTCTCAGTGGTGGCTTCGCCAGTTGTGAGGGGCTTGGGGACGAAGCGGGCTCTGGTTTTGGGTACCCCATGAATACATGACAAGGTAAATCCTCAAATTTAGATAATTTTTTTCATAATCTTGTTGAAATTAGAACGTTGTTTGTGCATAGAATTTTAGAATTATTCTATTTCAATTAGCTTTTGGATGGATTTTCCTAAAGCAGGTTCCCAACTAACACCAGTGGAAAGATTATTGTCCAATAGTCTTCAGGTTTGTAGTATAATGATATTATCTATGTCTTTAGAATAGTTTTGGCATGTTATACAACTCACTGCCCAAGTGGTAGGAAAGATCCCATCATGTTTTTGTACTGTAAAAAGCAAAGTAAATGAAAAATCTACAATTTTATTAGACAGGATTTTCTTGAAACCATGACTAAGAGTAGGCTGCTTTCTTCTATGCTTAGAGATTTAGAATCTAATCTGAACACAAGCCTAAAATGCTTTTGGCTTCTCATCAATGAGGGAAATAAATGAAAAATATCACATAATTGTTGAAATATACAGTAAAAGACTAAATGGTTTCCTTTATTAATTTCTCTTATATTACAGAAAGAGAAAAATGAAGTATTTCACCTGAGCATGTGGTTTTTCACTGGTAATGCTAATTTAAGCCTCCTGGACTTAGCTGTATAGTGTTCTTCAAGTGGCAGGGGGAAATAAAGTGCAGAGAAACAATTCTTGATATGCGGAGAAGGGGCTAGTAATTGGTACCTGACAGTTACAAAATTGATAAGTTTTTTCAGGATACTTATTCAATGTTCATTTTAGTCCT
Organism: Asparagus kiusianus; assembly: GCA_022839385.1. NCBI lineage: Eukaryota > Viridiplantae > Streptophyta > Magnoliopsida > Asparagales > Asparagaceae > Asparagus > Asparagus kiusianus. Next base: position 391,535 of record BQKN01000121.1, on the reverse strand, counting down.
TACCAAATTTTAGCTAGTGGAGGAACTTGGAGAAGACAAGGTAAAGGAACTCACTTCAAATTAGTGTTATCAGGACACTTCACCTTACAAAATTTTTGCCATGTTGGATACTTGGAAAACACATGACACTCAAACACCCATATCCTATGATCCAGACACTTTTCATGCCATATGGAAAATAAAAATAGGATGCTCCGTATTTAACGATTGGGAAGATTTAAGAAGAACATCTATTAATGGATGTACAGGGGAAGAATTGAAAGAAATGGTTAAAAATATTATATTACTTTCACAATAATCCAAGATCACTTTTTGTTCCTACATCAATACCTCAAATTGGTAAATAAAAAGTTCTAATAGTGCATGTTGCACCTCTAAGCGTGCAATCAACAAATATGCTTCACAGCAAGCACTCTTCTCTACATTATTTGTTTCACGCATGTTTTCAGGAAGCTTGGTGGTATTATGATCATCAGAATGTTGCTGTTATATTTTATTCTTGACCTGATCAGCTTCTGGTTCTTTTTGCTACTAGAAGCACTGTATCCTATATTTTGGTCAGTTCAAATGCTTTTGAAACATAATATGCCTTAAGACACATCTTTCTATACTGAAACAGTTCTTATTTATGCTTTTCCAAGCTTTAAACTTCAAAATCAGATATTTCTTATTTTTATGCTTTTGCTGTTTTGCTAGAGCTCATGAAGTTGTGTTTGCTAATGTTTAGTCTGACTATGTATATACTTTTTTTTGCTACTTAAGAATTATATCCTATATTTCTGTCAGTTTGTATGGTTTTGGAACAATATATGCCTTAAACACATCTTTCTGTTGTAACTGTTCTTATTTTATGCTATTGCGAGCTATAAACTTCAAAATCGGTTAGTTCTTTTGTTTGAGAGTTCTACATGCTGTAGATTAAGATCAATAGAGTTGATATTCAGTTCGTATGATCCATCTAAAAGTTCGCATTGTTAAGGGACCCCCCACCCCCCCCTCCCCCCCCCCCCCAAAAAAAAAAAAATCCAACCACCCAACATACCACTGCCACCATCATGGAAGAAAAGACACATTGTTCATTTTGTACAGGTATACCATGTAGAATTCCCATTTAAGTTATTTTTTAATTTTGGTGATGTATAAACTAATTTTTTTTAACCATTACCAAAAGACAGCCCTAAGCCACATTGTGTCTCGTCAATGTTAGTTTTCTTAATAGCTATAGCCAAAGGGATTCAACAAGGAAGAAAATTTCATTGAGTTTATTGGAAGTCACTTGCAAATAAGATTTCTGTCTTGAAGGCTGCAGTTATTAACTGGTGGGATTGGCTTCTATCTGCATTAGTTTCTTTTCTAAAATTTGTGTTGGGTATTTTAGGAGCTATGGAGTTAATGGGGTTTTATATTTGGTTTAGGCCTCTTGACAGTTTTCCTTTTAGTTTCTGTTTGGTCTTTTCTTTTTATATCATCAGTATGTTTCCCTTTTTAAGACGTCCTTTTAGTTTCTGTAGCCAAAAGGTTGTTGACAGCCTCTATAGCATCAAATTAGGTACTTTCAAGTATCGGCCAATACTTGAAACTTTGTTCTATATTGATTGATTCTTAGTTGTATAATTAGTTGCATGCAAGTTACTAATGGTCTGGTTGTTTTTTAAATCCATGTTCCTTCTGATTGTGTAGACAACAAGTGAGACCAACAAAGCAAATCGTGAAGGTCAAGAATATGTACACACGATGGGGTCAATAAGTTTTGCCAGGATTCGCAAAAAATTGGTATTTCAATTGTTTTTGTTTAATATTATTTATTAATTGCATCTTTTTTTGTTCGTTGTTAATGTAATTATTAATATTTTAACTATCATGTCTTTATTATAGGAAAATGAGTTGGGAAGATCTCCAAGTGAAGCTGAAATGTTTATTGATCAGACCCATAAAAATATGGGTAGACAGATTAAAAGGATTTCTGATAGCATACATGTACATAATATTAAATTGCCTCTTTAACTTCTTCCCCTTTCCTATATTTTTCCTTCTAGCTCTCTTCATATTTGATTCATGAATAATTCGCTTTAGACATTATGGGGACATGCACTAAATTCCCCTCTGCTCATTTATTAGCAATTAACACTTTTTATACCATATTTCAGTATGATATATTGCAAGTGCAAAGTGGCATCTCTTTTTTTATTACGAGAGGAGATTATGTCCTAATAAATGAGTAGAGTTGGATCTGTGCAACTCAATGTACAGATGAAGATGGTTATGTGCAATTTACCTATTTAAATTTATGAGGTTTTTCCTGTTGCAAGCTGAATATATTGGGGGGGTAGTCTTTCTCCTGCTATTCGTTCTTCTTCCCCAGCTTCTCTGTTTCCCTCTCACTTGCTAATAAAAAATGAGTTATTTCCATAAAAAATTGCTCAATTCATTTGTATCTCATATGTTAGTGCTAGAGTCGTATCACAGACATCGATAAACGTCTTACCATTCTTTTGAAACATGATATAATTGTGTTAAAACACTCAAGCTCTGAGTTCTGTGGTAAGATGCACATTTTGAAGGAAGGCATTCAACAGGAACGAGCTTTTGGTCCTGGTAGAATGCAATATAGTTACAGCAACAAACGTTGAATTGTAGACTCTACAGCAAGTTTTAATCCTTTATCCTTCTACCATCCGTGTCTCTTCTATTCTACTTGTGCTTACTCTTAATTTCATTATATTCCTAAATATGATCGTCATGCAATAAGTTATGACTCTAAAGAGACACATACAGTCTATTTCATTCTACTTGTGCTTACTCATCTTTTTATCTTGATGTATGCAGGAAAACATCTGAAGATCCATGTTTGTCGCTCTTTGGGGGATTTATTTGTTCTGTAGATTTAGAACCTAATCGTCTCAATAGAGACATTTTGATTAAGTAGTAGCTCTTTGTTTTAATCATGGAGGATTTGTGATATGTGCTTAATTTGGTTAGTTTGTGTGTAAAACTTGTGAAGAATTATCTCAATCCTATTGCTATAATATTGTTGTTCGTTGTAATGAATTGTTCATTATATTAAGGCTAAAGTTTGGTTACTTTGTGTGTAAAACTTGAACTATTGTTTCTTTGTATGTGATGGACTGATGTGTGATATCTGGGTGATTTATTTTGATCAGTAAAAAATGTAAACCGTCCCCTTTGGTATAAAAATCATCCTCATAGATCACAAACAAAACCGTTCCCATAGACAATATAATTGTCCTCTTAGGTCAAGCTCGAAACCGTCCCCCTTGGTATAAAAACCGTCCCCATAGAAACCGTTCCCCTTGCTATCAAATTGTTCCCATTGCTTAGAACCTAAAAACCGTTCCCCTTGCTATCAAACCGTTCCCGTTGCTTAGAACCTAAAAACCGTTCCCCTTGATATACAACCGTTCCACTTGCTCTAAACTAAGAACCGACCCCTTAGCACAACCGTTCCCTTATGGTACTGTTGGGGACGGTTTACAAATCGTTGCACTAGGAGCATAAACCGTCCCATTAGACCTACGGGCATGGCTGCAAACGAGACGGATGTAGAACCGTCCCCATAGGCCTAGTGTGATGGTTTCCATGCCTAGGGTGACGGTTCACAACCGTCCCCATAGGCCTCAAATGTGGTAGTGTTTGGTCCCGTGAGAAATTTTTGGAAGGGAGTTTAAAGAGAGGAAAGAAATAATTAGGGGACAAAGTGAGTGATTTGTGGGAGAGAATAAAAAGAAATTCGGGGACAAAGTGAGTGATTTGGGGAGATAATTAGGGAGAGGGATTTTAGGGAGATATTTGACTTAGTGGGGAGATATTTTTAAAAAATATCTTTCCCTCAAATCTCTCATGTGAAAGAAGAAAAATCAAAGGAAAAGATGAAGTTGCATACATGGGCTTTCTAGAATGGGCCTTAAGAAAAATTGTTTGTTTTTTTTCAAAACCTTACCTCATGTGGGCCTAAAAAAATTATTGGTAATAAACAAATGGATTATTACAATGATGCTGCTTCTAACCAAAAAGCCCACAACCTGAAATCTTTCTCTGATGAAGGAAGAGAGACTGAGAATGAGTAGAATCTCCAATCTGCCAAAATGGAATAATTGAAAGCCCGCCTCTTTGTCATTGCTAATAAAAGTGAGCTCCAAGACGAGGGAGTTGCTAGGCACTGTTCTACCGAATGGGATACAGCCCTTTCCTCCAAAGTTTGAGGTCCTGATACTAACTTTTAACAGCACGGGATCAACGAATCAACATATCTATCATTTCAAGCCATATACTAAGAATGTGATATCAAACGACGTCATACTAGCTCGATTGTTCATTGGCACCCTCAAGGGAGTTGCTTTTGAATGGTTTAGAAAACTAACTACTGGATGTATCTAAAAGTGGGTGGATCTAGAGAGACTTTTCCTGTCAATATTCTTTGAAGAGGACATGGAAGTCACCATCCATACCCTTCTCACCATTAAGCAGAAGAAGAGGGAGCCCGTCAAAGCCTTTGTCAAGAGGTTTTGAAACATGGCTCTTCGATGCTTGTCAAGAATGACATAGCCTACCTTAGTGGAAACCTGTCGACACAACTTACAGACCAATCTCCTAGCACAAATGAGGATTGTAGAATATCATTCCTAGAGACAACTAAACTCTCAAGGCGAACAGGCTCAAAAAATTATTATCAGGGTCAAAGCCGAAGAACAAAGTAAGCAGATTAATCTGAGCAATGGGACCAAGCCCAATCTTCTCAGTCAGAAGGGGAAGATACTACGGTCACTGAAGCTAATCCTCTTCAATAGGATGGCGGGTCCACAAAACTATCACATTAATAGTTACCTCTGATAGTCAAACTCTTCAGATAACAGCCTACTGTGTGGTATTCCAATCATAATCGTTATACTCCAATGTTACTGTATGATTTGATGGATAGTGGCCCACTAGGCGATGTGCTCTGTCTACCCTTTTTTCCCATGTACTTGTTCAAGACCAGGGGTTGGTTTATTTGTGGTCCACTGGATTACGAGTTATAAAAATTTTCTGTGTTGTTATGTTCAATAGAATACCTCTGTCAACCATAAAATCCATCAAAATTATCACATTAATAATTACCTCTGATAGTCTAATTCCCTCAAATTATCCAGCCAATCCTCTTTAATAGGATGATGGGTCCACCAAAACTATCACATTAATGATTTTCTCTGATAGTCCATTTTCTCCAAATTCCCCCACCAATCTTCTGTAGGATAGCGGGTCCACCAAAACTATCACGTTAATAATTACCTCTGATAGTCAAACTCTTTACATGGTAGCCTACCAGGTGATGTGTCTCTATTCCGACTTGATGGATAGTGACCCACAAGGCGATGTACCATGTCTACCTTTTTTTATTCCCTTGCTAAGTCTTAATCAAGACGGGGGGTTGGTTGCTTGGAATTCCTTGAATTAAGAATAGCAAATCTTCTAAGTTGTCATGTTCAATAAAACACCTCTGTCAATTGCAAAATTCCTCCACTGCTAAGTCTTAATCAAGACTGGGGATTGGTTACCTGGAATCCACTGAATTAATAGTAATGAATCTTTCACATCGTCGGGTTAACATTATACTTCTGATGATCATCATCCCCATGGAGTATGAATTTAGCTTGTATCACTCCTAATTTGTCACGTTAATAATACACATCTGATAATCAACTTATCAATCTTTATCAATAGGATGATAGGTTCTCAAAATTACTTAAATCGCAATCTTCCCCAGCAAGATGCTAAGTCTTCAAAATCTTGTTCAAATCATAAGTATAAATTCTTGTCATGTTAATATCACACATCTGATAATCAACTTATCGACTCTCTCTAATAGAGCGATAAGTACACAAAGTTGCTCCAATCGTAATAAATTCTTGTCACGTTAACATCGCACCTCTGACAATTAACTTAATCTTCTTCAATAGGATGATAAGTCCACGAAGTTACTCCAATCGTATAAATTCCTATCACGTTAACATCACACCTCTGACAATTCACTTATCAATCCTCTTCAATAGGATGATAAGTCCTCAAATTTACTTTGATCGCAACAAATTCTATCACGTTAATATCACACCTCTAACAAACAATCCTTTCATCACATTAAAACTACACCTCTGATGACGTCATGTTAACAAAACACCTCTGACAATCAACTTATCGACTCTCTTCAATAGAGCGATAGGTTCACAATCTTGTCATATTAACAAAATACCTCTGACAATCAACTTATCGAATCTCTTTAATAGAGCAATAGGTCCGCAAACCTGTCAACTTAACATTATACCTTTGACAACCAAATCAACTTATCGACTCTCTTCAATAGAGGATAGGCCCATAAAATACTGTTAGGTTAATATCATACCTCTAACAATAAACCCCCCTAATGAACTTGTTAATTTTCTTAATAAGAATAGCAAGTTTTTATTATAAAATCCCCAGCGAATTAAAGATTTTTAGGAATTATTCTAGTGATAGTAAAGAAAATTTCTGAATTTCACTTTAAGTAAAAATTCATGCCAAGATAATACTACACCTTTGGCACTTCCAACTTTCTTTCAGTGTTTCAAGTGAAAACATAACACAGAAAGAAACAGTGACAAAAGTTTATGTATTCAACATCGTAGCACCAAAAATCCATACCTTTCATGCATTGAGGACTTCATCTTGATCCCTAATTAGAGATAAGTCTACGCCTAACACGCGTTGACGGTTAGTCTTTTCCCGTAAAAATGACAAAAGTCTACATATTCAATATCGTAGCAGGTTATTATTAATAACACTAGAATTCATGTCTTACATGCATGGGGGACTTTATCTCAGTCTCTAATTAGAGATAAGTCTACGCTTAACACGCGTCGTCGGTTAGTCTTTCTCCATGAAAAGGACAAAAGTCTATGTATTCAATATCATAGCAGGTGGTTATTAATAACACTAGAATCCATGCCTTACATGCATGGGGGACTTTATCTAGATCCCTAATTAGAGATAAGTCTGTATCTAACATATGCTGTCGGGTAGCCTATTCCCGCAATAATGGCGAAGTCTACGTATTCAACATCGTAGCATCAAAAATCTATGTCTTTCATACATGGGGGATTTTATCTCGATCCCTAATTAGAGATAAGTCTATGCCTAACAAGCGTTGTCTGGTAGTCCATTCTCATAAAATTGACAAAGTCTATGTATTCGGCATCATAGAACTAAGTCTAAGAGACTTCATTCTTTTAGCACAACGTTACATGTGGAACGGACTTAGACAATCCACATGCTAACCCGACTCAAATGGTAGTCGGTAAAGGCTTATCAAACCCATTGATGGCTGAGGGTTTGTTAAAAATCCTATGAATGTTTACGAGCCCATCAACTGAATGGATGTGAGCCGTGATGTGATGTTTGAGAGCTTTTGCTCATGAGTAGCTTGTACCATCACTACAGTTTCTCTTTGAAGCTCATCCTCACATAGGTCTTGCATGGCAAATCCCTTTAACCAAGATGCCTTTGAAGCAGGTGTAGAGAATAACTTCTTTATGATAAGAAATCAATAGCTCCAAGATTAGAGTTAAGATCCAAAGTATTTCGAAAATTCATGCCAGTTAATCACGAACTTTTGAAAACTTTGGAGGGGGTCTGTAGGCTATCTAAAAATTACTGCAGATAGTTTATCCCCATCAAATACCAATGATAAAAGTTATAATTTGACGGTTTCTAGAAGGCTACAATTTAAAAACTTTTACGTAGATCGATGGAAGCTCTAATTCAACAACCTTCATAATTAACATCGGGAGTTACAATCTGATGACTCTCATATTTTTAAGGAGCCAAGATGAAGGTTACGTGATGATGATCTTTACAACCATCTAGCAAAAGAGACTACAAATTGACAATCTCTTTAAATTAAAACACATATATCTCTCAAACCGTAAGGAATTTGGCAAAACGGACGGGAGCAAACCGAACCTTTCGGGTGGGTTTCGTTGGCTCCGTCTCATCGAGATATTTCAATTTTCATACATAATTCGTTCAATTCCAACTTATGGTTTGAAAGTTATGACTTGTTCTTCACAGCAAGTTATGTTCTGAAGTCTGTATGCAAGCCTGGACTTCGCCTGAATATTGGACTTTGCCTGAAGCTCGTGAAGCTTGTCAAGCTCACCTCTGTGTTCCAGAGTCAAAACGAAGAGTTCATCTCTGCATCCCAACAACAAAACACAGAGCTCATCGTTGTGTTCTAGACTCAGAATGCAGAGTTTGTGGCTGCATTCCAGACTCAAAACGTAGAGTTCATGGCTGTATTCCAGACTCAAAACGCAGAGTTCATGGCTACGTTCCAGACTCAAAACGCAAAGTTCATAGCTGCGTTACAAATTCAAAAGGCAAAGTTCGTGTCTGCGTTCTAGACTCAAAACGTAGTGTTCACTTCTACGTTTCAGACTCGTAACACGGTGTGACCATTACGTTTTCAGCCTTAGGCATATGCCCAACTCTGCATCTCAGATCTAAGACGCAGAGTTCGGGCCTAGAACACCAATTTTGGTGTTTGACTCATTCAAACACGAGGTGAATGGTTTTAAAACTATTTTTCACGATTGAGGGGATCACTCCCCCACTTAGGAGTGAATTAAGGGAGCGGTTACACCCCTTAATCCCCTATAAATAATAGAAAACTCAATTGAGTTCAGGATCTCCAATTAGATCAACTTTTTGCATCCGCCATATCGCATAAAGAGAGATCCGTATCTGTGTTCTTGGAGATCTTGGAGCGTTCTTTAGTAATAAAGGTCTTGGAGCTTGGTGCTTGGCTTTAAAACCGATTTTCGGTTCAAGTCAACTCTGTTACAGAGTTTAAACTTACCTGAGTTCTTAAACTTGTTAATAGCTATTTTCAAACTTTCCACGCAAGTTATCCTCGACATCAATCAAGAGGATTCAATCGTGTTCCATGAGTTTAAGCGTTCGGATCGTCAACGAAAAGCAAACTCGACGCAAGCATTTAACCCATCGACACCTAGAAGAATCAAGTATTAAACAAAGAGAAGGATCTCCGTCGATCTTTCTCTCTTTTGTAAATCAAAAAATCAATCGAGAAGATTTGTAATTTCTTTTTTTAAGTTTGTTAGAAAGAAGTTGTATCGAGTGAATTATAATTAATTCTTTTTCTGAGTCTGTCAGAGAGAATAATACATATTCAATTCTTGATTGTCTTTTTTGAATTTTCCCACCAAACAACTGAGTTGCTCAAAGATGTTGATGGACTTCTTCCCCAGGGAGTTCTACCAGAGCTTGGTGCTTCCCAATAAGGTGATGGGAAAGCACCTGCAGATAATGGCTTCGGGTGCTTTCAACATGCTCATCATGTCATAGTAATTCTAAACATGCTCCATAGGGTCTCCTTGACCTTGTACTTCTCTACTTGGGGCATCTTGAATTACTTATAGGTGGCATTCATGATGTCATCAGTGTGAAGAGTGTTCTCCCCAATGGTTTCGGTGATTAATCGATAAGTCTGGTCATAACTAGAGGCCATGTAGGTAGCTGAGGGGCCTAGAGCGGTACAATAACGCCGAGGATCTCGCTGAGCTCCTATGATGGTGTGCTCCCTTCTATCACGACCAGGGTTGGGACTCTTCCTAGTTACCTCCATGTATAGAGGTTAGCGCTGAGGAGGATTTGCTCGATGGGTCGGCTAGCGTGGAGGAAAAGACGAGTATTCGATGTGGCTTCTCTACTATTCGGCATGGGTAGCATGTAGAGGCAGAGTAGGAGCCTTGAGATAGGCTTCTAGAGGGTGAGTTACTAAAGGCTGGCCCTCTGATGTGGAGGAGCAATGGAGTAAGTGGGCTGAGGATGAGGATCTGATAGAGGAGTTCTGTGGTGAAAGCAGCAAACTGCTGCTGGAAAGTTTAAGTGATCCATTGGGTGGATTCTTCAAGATGAGATTCGGCAACATAGACCGGGTGTGATGCTCCGGGGGGTGGACTGATCAGGCCTGTGCTCAGAATAAGACATGATTGCTCAGAGAAGAAAGAAGGCTCTACGGTGGGTGCCAAACTGTTGATGACTAATATCAAATAATCAGTAAAAGAAGTAATTAAGTTGATGGAGGTCCTCTAACCTTCCGAATGTCCGATTTTGGAGTAGGATATTCTTCCATATACAAGTAGCAAATCGTAAGAGTGCAGGGTTGGGTCCCTCGATTGTTCCTCCAATGATTAAGTCAGTAATATGCTTGAGTGGAGATGTAACTGAACCGTAGAAGTTATTAAGCACAATGGTTAGAGAAGAAGATCTTACCTTATTGTTAAAAATAGTACCCCTATTTATAATGGTGGTAGAAGGGTAGAATGGTAAGTTCAGCCGTGTATGAGATGGTGGCCATGTCAACATCTACTTTACAGGTATCGATCGATGAGTAGAGGAGAGGTCACCTCGATATTTAATACGAAGTGATTGGGGGCAAGCAGTGCCAACATGGTCCGATGCGTCATAAAGACTATTAGGGGCAGAGGAATAATGATACTCATAATGTATTTAATGGTATTTATTGCAAAGTGATTGGCTATCAATGCGGGGGAGGGGCGTGATGCTCGAGGAATTTTATCACCTTTTACTCATCCAGTGGTCAAAAAGTACTGCCCTTTGAGTTGCCTTCACAAGATGTTGGCTGAATGGCAGGTTGAGTAGGTCGATTAGGGAGGCGACCTAGTCAGTGGTCGACATGTAATACCATTTGACTCGTCCTCGCGAGATGTCGGCATGTCAAGTCGTCTGAGCTGGGTCTTGGGTTATTTTGAAGGGCTGGCTTAATTACACATAATGTGGAATACTTGTCTGCCATTAGTTGGAGTTTACTTTTCAGCACTAAAATGACTATAACACCTATCCTTTGGCTTCCAATTTTGCAAAACTGATACATCTATGTTTCTAAATTCATGAGGTGCTAATATTGTTATCCTTCTTTTATATGTTGATGACATTTTTCTTACAGGAAATTCAACAACTCTTATTCATCATTTCATTCGTTTATTATGTCGTCAATTTGCTATGAAGGACCTCAGTGACATTCATTACTTTCTAGGTATTTAAGTTACTCCTACACCAGATGATTTCTTCTTGTCTCAACATAAATATGTTTAGGATCTTGTTGTAGTTTTTTCAGTCACCAACGTATGGCGCTTTGCCAGCAACAGACAGGTGTACCCCTACATGCACCGCTCAGATCGAATTGACGGTCAGGACCACGAAGAATCCAGACTTAACTGGCTCGCCGAGTCGGCATCTCCTTAGGTCGACTCAAATGGCAATACTTGTTGATTCTCTTATTGAAGATGACTCGCTATGAGCCCATTCGACCAGCTATTCGACACCTCATAGGGTTGACTAAAAAGGTATTACTTCTGGAAACTCCTCGCTACAAGCTAAAGGATGACTTCAACCTCGAACCTCCCCGCTGACAACGTGTCGACTTCATATTAAATGCTTGTCAAGCGCCATCATTTCTTTATCCCCTACATTATTTATAAAACATCAGACCATGTCGACTTTGTGCATCGCCCATCGTATCTCATTAATAGCAAAATGATAGCGTCCATCACACAGTTGATCCACAACTGACACTTGTAAAGTAGATGCCGACTCAACCACCAGCTCAGGCTCGGCCAAAAGACTAGACTATCCTTATTGCTTGGCTATGAAAAGGAAAGATATTCCAAATACAAGGGTAAGCAATCTCTCGGAATTCTTCTCCACTCCACTACACTTAAGAACTCGCACAATTCATCACTTTCCCACTCAAATCTATCACTGACTTGATCGTCGGAGGAACAACGGGGAACTAGTCCTCATCCTCTTACGAGTTGCTATTTGTGTAGGAAGAAGCTACTCATCTCAAAACTAGATATTTAGAGAAGTTAGCGGCCCCTAATCAACCTCACTCCCATTACATTATCTGTGTAATTATTAACATCAACAGATCTCTTACATAAATTTCACTTCCATACTCTTAAGCTCATGCATAGCCAATTACAGCTAAGACTACTTTGTCCCTAACTAATGGTGAGTTATTAGCAAATTTTTCTGAATGTAGGAGTATGATAGGTGCTTTACAGTATCTTACAATCACAAGGCCAAATATTGTATTTACTGTTCATATAATATCTAAATTTATGCATGCTCCTCAAACTACTCATTTATTTGTTATCAAGAGAATTTACAGGTACTTGCAGGGAACACTTGATCATGGTCTATCACTTTACCGCGCATCAGGACCGACGCTGGTTGTTGCTTATTCTTATGCGGATTGGGCAGGTTGTCCTGATAGATCCTAGTCTACAACTGGATATGCTATATTCTTTGGTCCTAGTCTCATTTCTTGGCACTCTAAGAAGCAATTTGTTGTGTCAAAGTCATCCATTGAGGCAGAATATCGAGCTCTTTCATACATGGTGGCTGAGACTATGTGGATTTGGCATATCTTGGATGAGCTCGATATTGTCTTCCAACACCCAGTAACTCTATTATGTGACAATATTAGTGCTGCTTACATTATCGCCAATCTCGCTCTTCATGATCATTGCAAACACATCAAGGTTTACTATCATTTTGTTCGATATGTTCCAACACATCTTCAACTTGTAGATATCTTTACTATGGGGTTATTAGCTCAACGATTTCTATTTTTGAATTCCAATCTATCCGTGTGTCCCCCGTACAGATTGGAGGGGGGGCGTGTAATAGTGTATACATATATGAGGGAGTATATGTAATTTTATATGAGGGTTTATACGCAAATATGTTACCTAGACTGAGATATAAATATAGATGATCGCTCCCATGAAGGATATGCCAATCCTATTTGCTGAAATCCCCTCTCTTTTCTTCTCATAGCAATCAAGAAACTCAAATCGTAATCTCACATACATGTTGTCTCCATTTCTCTCTTTTGGATACAATAAATAATTTTGGATTTCGGTGTTAAGTAGTCTCCATGTAAATTGGACTCCAAAAAGCAACAGTTGCACTATATATTTATATTTTTGTCTCATTGAATTGTATATCTTGGATACCTTAATGATGTGTAGTATTAGGATTTAGATGAGTGATATATCAGCGACACACAAGTGGGGAAGCTAGATTTGAACATTGTATGTGTTTGACCCAACCTGACTGTATTTTGTGATGATTGATAGATAATGTGGGAGCTGTAATCAGTGTTAAAATATTTAAGAGTAATTAATTAGTGTTGATCTAGGCAGTGCCAGACTGCTTTAATCCCACAAAGATGATTGCATGGATCAATTAGGTGCTGCATGTAGATAATGCACTAATTATCGCCATCAAGTACTTTTCTAAGGCTGCGTTTGGAGAACTTGGATTTGGACGCTGGATTTTAAATTCAGGGTATTTCAAATCCAAATTTCTAGTTTGGACCTTCAATTAAGCTAAGATTTCAAATCAAATTATTTGAGATAGGAGAAATTAAAAGCCCAAATACAGATATTTCAAATCCCACCCAGCCCCTTGTTATTTACCAAATCCCGATCTCATTTCTCAGCCCCCCGATCCCGACTCTCAAGTTCTCCCTCAGCGCCAAACTTCTATCTCTCCTCTCTCTCCTTCTCCTCTCTCGTCGAAGCCGTAGATCTGATCTAGGGTTTAGGTCTCCTCTCTCCCCCCTGACGACGGCGGCGAGGATCTCTTCGTCCACCAATCCTCGATCAAATCCGAGGGCTACAGAACCCTAGGCGAGGGTGAGTCCGTCGAGTTCAGCATCAGCGAGGGCGACGACGGCCGCACCAAGGCCGTCGACGTCACAGGTCCCGGCGACGACGGCGGAAGGAGGGATGGGGTTTTGGCGGCGGACGAGAGGGGATAGTGGTTACGGCGGTAGCTATGGTTTCAACGGCGGCGGCGGGAGAGACGGCGGCGGTTACGGCGGTTGCGGGGGTTATGGATCCGGTGGTGGTTATGGTGGCGGCGGTGGATACGGTGGCGGTCGGAGTTACGGCAGTGGAGGCGGCGGCGGGGCTTGTTATAGCTGTGGTGAGACTGGGCACATGGCGAGGGACTGCAGTCAAGGCGGCGGAGGCGGTGGCGGCCGTTACGGCGGTAAATTGTTTGCTTTAGCTCACTGTTAGTTTTAACATCTCTCCCTCCCTTCATCTCCGGCTCCATCCCGGCCACCGGCACTCCATCTCTGGATCTATTGAAGGTAAATTGTTCTTATTTTGCACTTTTTTAATTTCATTCACTATTTTGTAACCTTATTCACTGTTTCTTAATTTTTGTTTTTAACATTTCACTACTCAGTTATTTCTTTAGTCCAAATGTATGATTATTATAGTTAAGTTTGCTCAACTTTAGCTTTAGCTCACTGTTAGTTTTAACATTATTTTTTTAGGACGCTGTTAAGGTTGCTATTTAGTTCATTTTGCAATTTTCTATGAATCTGATTCATGTTTTCATCAATTATTATAATTATTTAATTTAAAAAATTGTCAACCGCCTCGATGTCTTGGTGCTAGGCCCTAGCTCAAACGGCTTGTCCGCCTACTGCTTTCTGTTACATTGGCAGATACAGATATATGTTTCTATTACTGGAAAAAATTTGTATTCGATCGTATGTGTAGAGATGACTAGTTATATGACTAGTTAACAAATAATATATGATAAATTGACATATCAGATCCGTTTGCTCACCAAGCAATCTATATTTAAAATGAGGATGAGGATTTTGAGGGAGGGGGAGGGGGGGGAGGGGGGGTGGGGGGGAGGAATCTGATATTGTCAGATTTCCTAATTCACATTCGTTCAAACAAACAGCCTATTTGGAGACACTTATATTGTTTGGAGACACTTACATGGGAAACGGGGCACTTTGCGAGGGAATGCCCTTCGGCAAAGTGATGGTGAATGGATATTGATCCTCAAAAATCTCCCTTTTTTTTTAATGTTTTGGTAATGCAAGTATATTAGATCAGTTTGGAGTTTAGAGATGGGTTTTGATACCTCGGCTCCTATGTTGGAAAAAAGGATTATTGTTTGTTCGTGTTTTGGTCTGTGATGGGTTATGGTTTTATTTTGTTGGGGTTTGTGGTGTGGACTGTGGAGGGGGTAAAGGGGTGAAGAAAGGGATTATATATCCTTCTTGTTGCTCTGTCCTCCTTTTAGTATACATATGGGTTTCTTAGCTTTTGATCTATGAAAGCTTAATTTAATTGGTCAAATGGGTATCCATATTATGTATCCGATTGTTTACATGTTGCTATTTAATTAGATATAGTTTATGATTTGTCATCTTCTTATCTTAACGATTGAGATCTATGATTTGTGGAATGGGATTATGTAACAATCTTTGGGATTAATGTTAGACTTAGGCCACTGACTAGCTTGGTCTTCTTTTGCAGTTGTATCAAGTTTTTTGAGTGGTTAGTTGATGGAGGTTGCAGTTCTTTTTGTGGGGGAGATCTATCCAAAAGTGATGCACATGAAGGATGACGCTAAGGAGCAGAAGCAGGTCGAAAGATGAGTATGTGGATTACTTAGTTTTTTTATTGTTGTTTGATGCGTACTGATAACCATTGAAATTGAAACTGAGGACAGAAACAAAACGACTATGGTAACTTTTAAGACTTCAGACGCTAATGTTTCCCCCATCCCCCATATGCTGGCCAACTCCGATAATGGTTTAAATCTTGTTGAAAGCTACAATGTCGCAACTTTGAATGTATTCATTTGCAGGTTCAACTGTAAGACGCTCCTCAATAAGGCTGTCGATAGACACAAGATCATCAATGATGGTCATCATGATCTGCAGCTTCTTTATGCCATAACCAACAGCCACAAGTTTAGCTGCATATACATGAAAATATATAGTGCATATTGTTTATTTTTATCTTCCATGTAGTTTGAAATTATTGATGCCCAAGCTAGATTCTCATTGGAAGCTTCTCTATTTGTTTCTTGCTTACAACCCTTTGTTCTCAGGGAAGAAACAACACGCTGGAAAAACTCAAGGCCTAGAATCCCTATCGATTTTTCCCAGTCATGAGGTTTCACAACAAGAGTCATCTTGTTATGGTCGAGCTTCGATAAACCTGAAGTCAACTGTTCTTTACACACATTGCTGGCAATTGCATATACAATTCTAGTAAGCAAATCGATATCTTCGGCTACTGGAAGAAGAGATTGACAATGATGGAGGACCGAGATGGAGTTCGTGATGCTGGTGAAGACTATCTCTTTGAGATAGGATTCAGACTGAGACTCTTAAGTTTCTGTCCGAAATTTATTCGGTCATTTGGAGGTGATGGGCTGCACAGCGAAGCGTTGTGACGTTGGCAATGATGAGGTCGATGTTGAGGCCGTAGCAAAACTTTGCGGCGAGTTCGAAGGATTCGGGTCCTCCTGACATATTCTGGATTGTGATTCTGGTAGGTTTTGAGTCTCTGCTTGAGTCTGATATCAATTTTCAGATCTTTCCACTCCTTGAGACTAGGGGGAACTACACGTGGAAATGAGTATAGGTCAGAACCAAAATATCTGCAATTACTGGGCCAATTGGAAAGGAGTGTAGTGATTTGTGGCATACGATTGCTAGTGCAATCAATGCCATTGTGTAATATCTAGATTTTTCTTCAGGTGTCAGTGAGGAGTAGTAGTTTCATTTTATTTGTTATTGAAAAGAAAAGAGAGTTTTTTAAATTCGGTCATTTGGAAGCTTCTCTATTTGTTTCTTGCTTACAACCCTTTGTTCTCAGGGAAGAAACAACACGCTGGAAAAACTCAAGGCCTAGAATCCCAATCGATTTTTCCCAGTCATGAGGTTTCACAACAAGAGTCATCTTGTTATGGTCGAGCTTCGATAAACCTGAAGTCAACTGTTCTTTACACACATTGCTGGCAATTGCATATACAATTCTAGTAAGCAAATCGATATCTTCGGCTACTGGAAGAAGAGATTGACAATGATGGAGGACCGAGATGGAGTTCGTGATGCTGGTGAAGACTGTCTCTTTGAGATAGGATTCAGACTGAGACTCTTAAGTTTCTGTCCGAAATTTATTCGGTCATTTGGAGGTGATGGGCTGCACAGCGAAGCGTTGTGACGTTGGCAATGATGAGGTCGATGTTGAGGCCGTAGCAAAACTTTGCGGCGAGTTCGAAGGATTCGGGTCCTCCTGACATATTCTGGATTATGATTCTGGTAGGTTTTGAGTCTTTGCTTGAGTCTGATATCAATTTTCAGATCTTTCCACTCCTTGAGACTAGGGGGAACTGCACGTGGAAATGAGTATAGGTCAGAACCAAAATATCTGCAATTACTGGGTCAATTGGAAAGGAGTGTAGTGATTTGTGGCCTACGATTGCTAGTGCAACCAATGCCATTGTGTAATATCTAGATTTTTCTTCAGGTGTCAGTGAGGAGTAGTAGTTTCATTTTATTTGTTATTGAAAAGAAAAGAGAGTTTTTTAAATATGGATCCATCATCCATATTTGTTTTGAAAGTTTTTGTTTTCCTGTGACGTACATATATTGGAATTGATATTCTATGATCCAGCTAATGGTAGCATTGTTTTCCTTTTGTTATGAAATTAAATGGTGATGGTTTGAAGATAATAATGTTTTCGGATATCATTGCTAAAAATTTGTTAACAAATAAGCTACTGGAAAATCTGAAGATATTTTGTCAAACGTCGGGGCTTTGTGAAATTTATCCTAACTTTTACCTTAACATAAACCTTAAAACGCCAATTTTGAAATCCAAGTTCATGTATAATAAAGTGTATCCAAACACATATTTCAAATCTTTGATTTCAAATCCTTCCATTTTGGAAAGACATCCAAACAAAAGATTCTATCAAATTATGGATTCAAATCCTAGATTTCAAATCTTCGATTTTAAATCAACATTCCAAATCCAAATCCAAGTTCCCAAACGCAGCCTAAAACTATTCATGCTTAAAGATATTTTAATTAGGATTATCTCCAATAGGTATCCAGTGAAACAATGACTTGAGGGGAGAAGAATCGTTCACCTCTGAGCTTTTAGCTGCCTGGACAGTTCATCCTGTTTCTTCCCCAATTTTAATATCCACAGTTGTTGGAGCGTAAAAAGGGCAAAACTAATATAGTTCTTTATATTGATCATCTTCGCTTTATTTTTTTTGCGTTGGAAGATTAAGAGGACCACTCAATTCACTGACATGAGTTTGAGAGATCAAGGTAAAGTTGTTTGTTTGCTTGAATAGCCGAAGGGAAAACATATGTAACGATTTTAATCGACTCCTGAATTACAAAAGTCAAAAATCATCTCCATTTTCTTCTAGGGTTAAAAGCATTTCCCTCTTCACTGAAAGGGGGTTAACCCTCATTACCTCTATTTATAGTTTTTGTAGCACTTACATCAGGATAATTATCTCTTTTTTATCTGGATATATATTATTTTCAGCATCAGCGGTGCGTTTGTTCCAGATACGAATGTGACATGATACTTATCATATCTATATTCGCTTATCCATCTTGGATACAGATACATGTTTATCTTGGCAAAAAATAAATCATATCCACATCCTTTACAATCGGATACGGATATGGATATATATTTAGATATATAAACGGATATGCATGTGCCTACAAAATGGATGTGAGAAAACTAAATAGGATCGAAGAAAATACACTTCATGTGATACAAAAGATTTCATTAATATGTTCATTATACCTCAAAAGCTAAGATTAGACTTGATCATCAAAATTAACCTTAAATCCATAATCTAAGGATTAAAACTATCGTAACAGTGTGACTAATATGTAGTCGGATATGTCAAATACAGATCTGGATATTTCACTACAGAACCATATCTACAACCACATCCTATCAATTATAGATTTGGGTAACCATATCTGTATCCTAACGTATACGATTACGAATATTCCCGTATGTAACACCCTATAAGGAAACATGTTCTCACTGTAGCGTACTAAAATATTAAA
>BQKN01000121.1:348267-370226 GCA_022839385.1 Asparagus kiusianus | reverse complement strand
TATATATATATATATATATATATATATATATATATATATATAATACTTACTTCCTTTCAGAGCACGAGTTTAGAAAAATCTTTGCTTGGTCAATATTACCCTTCCCTTTTTTAAATATTTTATTTAAATTTTAATCTATTATAATCATAATTATATCCTATCTTAATCCCATGAATTACATATAGCTCAATAATTAATAAAATAAGATTAAAATATTATAACAATAACAAAAAAACCCAAAAGTTTCAAAATTACACAAAATACTCTCAAATAATCAAAATTACACAAAACGCCATTACATATCAAAACTTAAAATAACAAACATTAAATTTGGAAATTATCAGTATCCTCTGAAGAATTTAAAATTTATAATTAACATCCTTAACATTTTAAAAATTATGAAAACACCCTCAAAAGTTTAAATTATAAAAAAACCTCAAAACTTGCGAACAACATAGATGAATTCTAGGCATTACCATTGTTGATGTATGAAATCACATAGTCGAATAAGGGATTAATTGAGTTAAAGGAGGTCATCTAACTCTCAGAATGTCTGATTCTTGATAAAGTTGTTCTTCCCTGCACAAGTAACAAATTGTAATTGAAAATAGTAGTAGTTCTTAAGCTCAGAGAGTAGTAGTCAAAGCTTACCCTGTAATTGAAAATAGTAACTCTTTTTATAATAGGGCAGGAGGATAGAAGGATAATTTCGGCCGAGTATAGGATGGCGGCCACGTTAGCCTCAGCTTTACAAGTGTCAGCAAACGAGTGGATGAGAGGTCACTTCGGTGTTTAATGCGAAGTAATGGGGGGTATGCGATGCCGACGTGGTCAGATGTGTCATAAATATTATGAGGGGCAGAGGAATGATGGCGTCCATAATGCATTTAATAGAATTTATTGTGAGGTGATTGGTCATCAGTGCACAAGAGGGGCTCGGGGCATTTTGTCGTCTTTCTACTCATCGGATGGTCGAGAAGTACCGCATTTTGAATCGCCCTCATAAGGTGTTGGCCGATGAGTCGGCCGAGTGGAGTGATTAAGAAGTCGACTCATCCAGGGAACGACACGTAATGCCTTTCGGGTCGTCGACATCTGACGCATTTCAGGTCATCGACATGTAACGCCTTTCGAGTCGTCCTTGCAAGATGTCGGTGTGTCGAGTCAAGCGAGTTGGCCCTCCGATTGTCTTGAGATGTTGACTTGATTATGCATAATATGGGATACTTATCTGCTAATGATTAGAGATTATTTTCCACCACTTGAAAAGCTATAACAACCATCAAACTTGAACATAGATTCTCCTTTCTCCGCCGTAAAAAGCTCTTTGTTGTATCAATTAAACCTTAGGGATGATAGAGAAAGATAATACATGAATTATTGTAAAAATAACTAAAAAGTTTTAAAAATTACATAAAACACCATTAATAGTTTAAAATTACACAACACATCTTGACTTTTCAAAACATAAATTAACAAACATAAAATCTAAAAATTAGTAGTAACCCCCTAAGTGTTAAAATTTGCAATTAACACCCTCAAAGTTGCAAAAAATTATAGAAACACCCTCAAAAATTTAAAATTATAAAAAAACCATGAAATTTGAAAAATATGTTGATAGATTAAAATTTAATATCATTATCTAAATAAAAATAATTTTATATAATTTTACTCTTAAGTTGGAATATAAAAAATACAGAGGTAGATGTAGACGCACAAAAAAAAATTCATGACAAGCCATAAAGGGTTTAATACCTTTCGATAAGCTTTGGAAGTGAAACTAATTTGAGAATACCTACAGCTCATATACAAGTTAACTTGAAGGTAGGTTTTCTATATTAATTAATTCAGAGATGCACGTCTTCCCCTTATAGTTGTCAAATTTGATAAGATCAATAAGTCCTGTCAATGAAACCTATTATGAGGATGACAGTACCTCATATAGATCAAAACCAATGTGCGGGATAGTACCTCATATAAATCAAAACCAATGTGAGGATGACAACACCTCATGTAAGTTTGAGAGTACATGTACCCTCTGTTAATCCAATACAAAAGCACATGTCTCACCCCTTCATAATAACCAAATTCTCAAACTTGAGGGTACATATCAATTTCAATATATTGGTGTTATCATGTGATCATAAACCTTAGCAATAAAATCTAACTCAATGATACTCACCCTACACACCTAATTTCAGCTTGAAGGTATATAGGCTCCACATAACACCTATTTTAAGAAATAAAAAAAGATAAGCTGATAGATAAATGAGAAGTGAAAGGCAAAGGAAATATTCGTTCTGATAAACGAAAGCAACAATCTTGATAAGGAAGCGTCAATAAGAAAGTTATAATAACTCCCCCAACAATCCCTTTCAAACACCTCGCGATAATTTCACTTTGTCTTCCTATAAATTGAGACATCATTTGCCATTCAGGAGAGAGGATAACAAATGAACGACAGAAAAGATAGAGAAAGGGCAAAGAGATTGAAAAGAAAGAGAGACTTGGAGTTTGAAACAACAACGACAAGGTCCTCAATATTTTTTATTTTGAAAGGGACGAGGGCTCTGGAACATTATTTGGAGACCCAAAGTCTCATCTTCTTTCTTTTAAATTTTGTAATACATTAGAAAGATAATAAAAAATCAATATCTCTCTGCATTTGATTTCTAATGTCTATTTAATTATTTGCTTTCTACTAATCATGGGTTTCTTTTAATAAGAGTAATTAACAGAAAGAAATAAATTTCTAGAAGCACGCACCTCACGATTTTTTACAAACAAAGTGATACTAATATGTATTTAAGGAGTAAATATTTAGGGATTACTCTACTCTCCTTGAGATTAGTGATACGGCTTGGTCAAAAAGAGATTAGCCTACCCAAATATTATTTATCCTCTAATGGATACTAGCACCACCCAAATATTATTTCTCCTCTAATGGATACTAGCACCACTTTGAATTTTTTTTACAAAATATACATGTCGAGTATTCCGACACTTACAGTAGCATTAATTGATAGAAGAATCACTTAAAATTGATAAAAGGCTGTAATATAATAGCTTAGCATTAATTAATTATATTTTATAAACATTATTCTCTGATGATAGTAAAATTCACAGGGTAAAAAAATATTCTCTGAGGTTAATAATATTCACAGGATAAAAAAATACAATAAGTTACATATGGAGAAACTATTAAAAGGTTCAGAGATATCCTTCAAAAGGATCTAACTTTTTTCATTTTAAATGGAAAAGTGAATGAAATTAACCCAAAATCCATAAACTTATATAAATCACTTGAATTGATATTAACAAGAGACATATTTGTCAAAGAAGCGCCAACTGGTTTCCCATTGGAGAACGTATTAAATAACTTTTTCCAATCAAGAAGTATTTTTCATAGAAGATACAAGAAATATTAGTAATTCTTATAAGGTTTTATATTTTATTCTTCAAATACTAAAGAATTCATAAACTTATTATATAATTAAATATAGATGACATTGCAATCGCAACTAACGTGAAGTTATTGATCAACTATATTATGAGATATAACAAACCAGACAAAAGGAAGAAAAAAATAATTGATAAAAGATATCCACATAATACTTACTTAACAAGCCAGACAAAAGGTGGGAAATCACTATAGTGGAAAAAATATATACATATGTTACTTACTTATCATAACTTAAGAAAAAAGTTTACCAATATACAAATTAATAAGCTATTGCACTTTCAAGGCAAAAATAACTACCAGTTATAGTAGACTTGAGTTGTGGCTTTACGCTTGCAAAGGCCGCAACAAGAATGTGGATATAGATGTTAATAACGAGTGTCCAAATGATAAATGTTATAGAATCTTTGATGACTTAGGACGTTGCAAAGGTAACACTGTTTGACACAGTAGAAAATTTTATTAGGTGCACAATACAATAATTTATTGCAAAGAAAAAATAGGTCAATCGTAACTTAACTTAAATAATGAATTAGAAACACACAAAAATTATCATATATGTGAAATTAACATTTATTCTCATTGGCATTTGTGTTAGCCCTTATGTTTTGATAATGTTTTACAACCACCATTATCGGTACTAATTGCTTATTGAGTGAAAATGTAGTCAATATATATATCAAGCATGTTAGTGCCATAAATGGAGGATTGGATGGAATATGCGCTACAACGATGACATCCAAAGGAGGAGGAGGCATAGTGATGAAGAAACGTTCATTCAAGAACACCAAATGCAATAATAAGCTTCATCAAACTCAAGCTATATCAAGACTCAAAGAATTGTATTCTCGTGAGGATATTAGCTAGTTTTTTTATTTTCTCTCTAGTGCTAATGTGACGCCCCTGGGTTCACATACGGCTGCAGTCCGAGGTGAAACCATGGATGTCAAACCTGCCATGCACCACACCGTGCGATAACACGTTTCACCATCACAATCACTATCTCTCTAGTGGAATCAACAACAGGTGTAAGTACAAAGCAAGTAAAAAGTGAATCAACAATACTGGATGAAATGATAGAACATAATACATCTCATCAACGGAATAAACTGAAGAACATAGTCAAGGTCTGAAATGAAATAACCTGGA
This sequence comes from Asparagus kiusianus, assembly GCA_022839385.1. Lineage (NCBI taxonomy): Eukaryota > Viridiplantae > Streptophyta > Magnoliopsida > Asparagales > Asparagaceae > Asparagus > Asparagus kiusianus. The sequence continues at coordinate 365,617 of BQKN01000121.1, read as the reverse complement.
GTTCTTACAAGTCTCAAATACAGTAAGTCTGAGTAAAGGAAATAAGGCGACACAGCCTTTACAACTTCTAGAATAAACTCTCAAATGTCTGAAAACACTACAGTGGAGCTCAAAGAAAATAATACATAGATAATATAAAAAGCTGGACACTAAAGTAGTCCGCTAACCACCTGCGACTCTCCGTGCTCCTGGCTCGTGACCTGAAAGGGGGAGGGACAACGAGCGTCAAAGCGCTAGCGAGCAACATCACAACCAACCCCAAGGGATAGGGCTCGTTGTATATGAAAATACAATAATGTATAATAGTGTTAAATCATCCATACAATAATAATGGGTCTTAGTACTTAGGGAAATACAACACGAGCATAGGTACGTCGAGCGAAATAATCCAAACAAGGAAACCCTCATGTATATACCTTGTATCTCAAATTGTAGATCCCTAAACACCAAGCCCGAGATATAACAGAGGAAACAACCAAAAGAAGACTACTCATCTCAAGATTTAAATATGATGTCGTATCACAACTCAAATAGGTATCATGTCCAGCCAAAACAGGTATAGGTATCAACTCTCAAGGTCTGAACTGGGGTAGTGGTTATCCAACACATGGACTACATACACAAGCTGTCCAACGCATGGACTAAATATATGAACTGTCCAACACATGGACTATATTCAATAACTGCCCAACACATGGACTATATATATGAACTGTCCAACACATGGACTATATTCAATAACTGCCCAACACATGGACTATGTTTATGGATATCCAACACATGGATTAAAATTGATGAGTGTCCAACACATGGACTAAGTACAATAGCTGCCCAACACATGGACTACGTTTATTGGTTGAATTAGGTGCATATACCCAAGCTTCTAACATGTCGCGGTACACGAAACTAAACTCATGTCCGTATATCACCTCACATGGAAACATATAAATTCTGTCTACAAGTATATTTATATACACAGCATGTGATTAAACAGAAATACAAAGAAAAACAGGAACAACTCAGATGAGTCGACTCATGCACACTTATGAGTCAGCTCATGCCTCATGGGTCGACTCGCGACCAATAACGAGTCGACTCAGGTATCAGAGCCAAGCCAACCGGAATTGTGAGAGCTAAGTGCTATGCGGCGCAAAGTTCTACGTCAAGAGGGCGGGAGCCACCTCTTGAGGCCGTAGGAGCCACCTCTAGAATCTCACACGGATGGTACGGTCTTGGATGATATGATTTGGCACAACGAGGACGTTGTGAGTTTAAGTGGGGGAGATTGTAATACCCCAACCCTTGAGAGGGTAATGTGATTAGTATTGATAGATTTGATTGGAATACTCATACCATCAAGATGCATCTTCTTTTCGGGAACCCAGCTCTTAGAAACTCCAAAGTTAAGCGTGCTTGGCCTGGAGAAATTCTAGGATGGGTGACCCCCTGGGAAGTTTTCCAGGGAGCGCGTGAGTGAGGACAAAACGTGTTGAAAAGACATGTGGTGGTTTGTGTGGCCAGTCCATCAGATCTAATAACGTACCGACTCCGGGATTCCGGGGCGGGGCGTTACAGCTAAAATATAGGCAAATAGTTTAGATTTCATCTGAAGCTATTGGGATATCACACACACGTTTTCATACATATAGTTTTGAGTGTTTTTTATAAAATACTATTTTTTTTCACAAGTATGAGGACCTATTTGCAAAATTCTTTTTCCAAACAATTTGGTTTTAGTGTTAAAAACATTTTACAAAGTTTTATAATTTTTAGAAGTCAAATGAATATTTTTTAGATTTTTTAAGTGAGTCAAAAACAGTGTTTTTTGTATGTATTAGTTCGCTGTCGACCGCCACGGTCGACCGCACCTGTGTTCATTCGTCAGTGGGTAGCAAAAACTTTCACGGTCGACCATGAGCTTGAAATTTCCCATGGTTGACCGCCACAGTCGACCGCAGAAGTCTCTGGACTTTTCTCAGTTTCTGGGCTGTCTCGCGGTCGACCGCGAAAAAGGCACGGTCGGCCGCCGCTTAATTCAAACGGTCTTCTGGTACACAATCTGAGCACTAACTGTACACGATCTCAGCGCCGATTGTTTCCAGGTTTTGGGGGAATAGGGTATGGGTTTCAAATAGCTGTTTCTCTTCTATTTAAACTCATACACTTCTTCTTCCTCAGTGTCCCAGCTATTTTAAAATTTTCAAAGAACTGTTTTTACAGAGAGCAAAATTTTCAAACCTGGTTTTCTGAGTTTTTGTGTTCACATCCCAGCTTCAGTGTGATCTTTCTCTTTGCCATAGGGACTTGTAAAGAGAGAGATTTTACACCATTGATACTATTTGAGAGCTTGATCTTGTGAAGATCAATTGTGTGGGAGTGTGATCCAGTGGGGATCAATTGTGTAGTTGTGAGATTGTGAGGAGATCGTTGTGTAGAAGAAGTTCTGGCTTCCAAACCGGATTGTGTAGTGAATTTCTTCTCAAGAGTGGGGAGCGAGGACGTAGGTCAGCGGACCGAACCTCGTAACACATCGTGCGTCACAAGGATAACGATTTCTAACTTTATCTCCTTTACATTAGTTGTTTTTGGTTATAGTGTTTTGCTTGTCTTATTTTTATTGCCCGTTTATAACCTTAAGACCCTAATCACCCCCCTCTAGGGTCCAACAATTGGTATCAGAGCTTGGTCTCTATATTAATTTTTGGTTTAATAACCTTAGAGAAAAGATCTTATAGAGGCTTCAATGAATATGCACATGTTAGAGGGACAATCCACCACTAGACCACCACTTTTCACCGGTAGTAATTTTGCTTTTTGGAAGGCTAGGTTGAGGATTTACCTTCGTTGCATTGATCTTGATATCCTAGAACTCATAGAGAAAAAATATGTAGAAAAGCCCAAAGTCGGGACTATGACCGATGGAGAAAGGCACCAAGCTAATCTCAATACAAAGGCTATGAATGCCTTCATTTGCGGTCTTTCCCCTAACGAGTATAATAGGGTTTCCATGTGTGCAACTGCATACGAAATATGGGTGAAATTGTGTATTACACATGAAGGAACCCCACAAGTTAAGGAATCCAAGATTAGTGGGCTTATGCATGAATATGAGTATTTTAAGATGCTTCCAAATGAATCCATTGATGCTATGTTTTCTCGCTTCACTAACATAATCAATGAATTGCATGGTCTTGATAAGAAATTAACTATCCAAGTGACGAACTACAAGATCCTCTGTTCATTGACTCCTATATGGGAACCCAAAGCTACGGCCTTAGAGGAAGCTCATGATCTCACCACTCTAGCCCTCGATGGCCTCATCGACAAGCTTAAGGTTCATGAGAAAAAGCTCAAGGGAAAGGAGAAGGAGGAAGTGCCCCTACGGGAAGTTGAGGAGCCATCACCAAAGATGAAGACCATTGCTCTCAAAGGAGCAAGTGACCACTCCTCATCATCGTCATCGGAGAGTGAAGTTGATTTTTCTAGAGAAGTGGCTCACCTCTCTAGAAGAATTTCTAGACTCATAAAAATAAACAAGAAATTTAACCCCCGATTTAACAACAAATTTTCTTCACGTATAAGAAAATGCTTCAAATGCAATAAACCGGGTCATATCGCTAAGGATTGCCCCAAGCTCAAGGAAAAATATATGAAGTACAAGAAGAAGAAGGCAATGTATGCCGGATGGGAGGAATCCGAACCAAGTGATTCGGATAGTAATGAAGAAGGAGCTAAACTTTCTCTTCATGATCCCAACATTTGCTTCACGACCTATGAACAAGAGGTAATATGCGACACCGAAAGTGAATCCTTCTACATACTGTTAGCCTTATGTTTTGATGATATTTTACAACCACCATTATCGGTACTAATGGCTTAGTGAGTATAAATATAGTGAATTCATATATCAAGCTTATTAGTGCCACATATGGAGGATTTGATGGAATATGCACTACAACGATGATATCCAAAAGAGGAGGAGGCATATTGATGAAGCAATGTTATTTCAAGAACAACAAATTCATATAGAAGCTTCATCCATATCAAGCTATATCAAGACTTAAGAATTGTATTCTATGTGAGGATATTAGCTAGTTTTTATTTTCTCTCTAGTGCTAGAATGTAGGCAAAGAGTTATCGAATTCACTTGAAGCTATTGGGATATCACACACACGTTTTCATACTTATGTTTTTAAGCGTTTTTCATAAAATACTATTTTTTACAAGTATGAGGACCTATTTGTAAAATTCCTTTTCTAAACAATTTGTTTTTAGTATTAAGAATATTTTACAAAGTTTTACAATTTTCAGAAGTCAAATGAATATTTTACAAATTGTTTAAGTATGTCAAAAAACAGTATTTTAGAACGTATCAGAATGCGGTCGACCACACCTGTCGACCGCACCTATGTTCATTTGTTTAGTGGGCAGCAGAGAGTTTGTCGGTCGACCGGTGCGATCGATCGAGAGCTCGATTTTTCCATCGGTCGACCGCACCCGTCGACCGATAAAGTCTCTGTTTGTTTTTCTCGTTTTCGACCTGGATCGCGGTTGACCGAATATTCCGTCGGTCGACCGCCGTATTTTTCAAACGGTAATTTGTGTCCTTTTTCAGCGCCGTTCAGTACAGATCTCAGCGACGTTTGTTTCCAGATTTTGGGGGATTAAGCGTATGGGTTTAAACAGCTGTTTCTCCTATTTAAACTCAACCTCTTCTTCTTCCTCAGTTGTCCCAGCTTTTGCAAAAACCAGTGACGTTGTTTTTCACAGAGCTAAAATTTCAAAACCTGTTCTTCTGTGTTTTTGTGTGTTCACTTCCCAGCTTCAGTGTGCTCTTTCTCTTTGCTATAGGGATGTTGTAAAGAGAGAGTCTTACACCATTTCTACTATCTTGAGAGTGTGATCTTGTATAGATCAAACTGTGTGGGAGTGTGATCTTGTGTAGATCAAACTGTGTAGTGTGAGATCGTGAGGGGATCGCTGTGTAGACAAAGTTTCGGCTTCTAAACCGGGTTGTGTAGTGGATTTCTCCTCGAGAGTGGGGAGCAGGGACGTAGGTCAGCGGACCGAACCTCGTTAACATATCGTGCGTCACAGGATAACGATTCCTAACCCTATCTCCTCTATTTTGATTGCATTAGATTTCTGTGGTTTGCTTGTCTTATTTTTATTGCATATTTATAGCCTCTTGACCCTAATCACCCCCCCCCCCCCACTAGGGTCCAACAATTGGTATCAGAGCTTGGTCTCTATATTAGTTTTTGGTTTAATCACCTTAGAGAAAAGATCTTATGGAGGCTTCAATGAATATGCATATGCTAGAGGGACAATCCACCACTATACCACCACTCTTCACCGGTAGTAACTTTGCTTATTGGAAGGCTAGGATGAGAATTTACCTTTGTTGCATTGACCTTGACATCCTAGAACTCATAGAGAAAAAATACGTAGAAAAGTCCAAAGTTGGGATTATGACTGATGGAGAGAGGCACCAAGCTAATCTCAACGCTAAGGCTATGGATGCCTTAATTTGTGGTCTTTCCCCAAATGAATACAGTAGAGTTTTAACGTGTGCAACCGCATACGAAATATGGGTAAAATTGTGTATCACACACGAAGGAACCCCCAAGTTAAGGAATCCAAGATTAGTGGACTTATGCATGAATATGAGTTATTTCAAATGCTTCCAAATGAATCAATTGATGCTATGTTTTCTCGCTTCACTAACATTATCAATGAATTGCATGGTCTTGACAAGAAATTAACTATTCAAGAGACGAACTATAAGATTCTTCGTTCATTGACTCCGATGTGGGAGCCCAAGGCGATGACAATAGAAGAAGCTCATGACCTTACCACTTTACCTCTCGATGGCCTCATCGGAAAGCTCAAGGTCCATGAGAAGAAGCTCAAGGGAAAGGAGAAGGAGGAAGTGCCCTCACGGGATGTTGAGGAGCCATCACCGAAATTGAAGACCATAGCTCTCAAAGGAGCTAGTGATAACTCCTCTTCGTCATCGGATAGTGAAGTTGATTTTTCTAGAGAAGTGGCTCATCTCTCTAGAAGAATTTCTAGACTCATAAAAATGAATAAGAAATTTAACCCACGATCTAACAACAAATTTCCTTCTCGTGTAGGAAAATGCTTTAAATGCAATGAACCGGGCCATATCGCTAAGGATTGCTCAAGGTTCAAGGAGAAGTACATGAAATACAAGAAGAAGAAGGCTATGTACGCCGGATGGGAAGAATCCGAACCAAGTGATTCGGATAGCAATGAAGAAGGAGTCAAACTTGCTCTCCATTACCCTAACATTTGTTTCATGGCTCATGAGCAAGAGGGAACTTCATGGCAACGACGTAAGGAGATGTGGTACATTGATAGTGGTTGCTCACATCATATAACGGGCAACAAAGAGTTATTTGCAACCCTATCAAGGATTGAAGGAGGTAGCGTCTCCTTCGGTGGTGGTGAAAAAGGTAAAATCATTGGTGTTGGTTCTATTGGTAAGAAACCCTCACCCGTTATAGAAGATGTTTATTTGGTATATAGCTTGAATCATAATCTTCTTAGCATTAGCCAATTAAGTAATAAAGGTTTTGATATTTCCATTAAACCGGATAAATGCATCATTAGTATGAATGGAAAAATCATTTTTATTGCTAATCGCAAATCTAATGTATACATTTTTGAGATGAATGAACTAGTGAATCAAGATGTGAAGTGGCTTGCGGTAATTGATAAAAACCTTTGGATTTGGCATAAGAGACTTGGACATGCAAACATGGATTTGATATCAAAATTGTCTAAGAGAAATCTTGTAAAAGGGTTACCAAATTTGCACTTCATCAAAGATAGCACATGTGAGGATTGTGCCAAAGGTAAACAAACTAAATCTTCTTTCAAATCTATTAATGAGGTATCAATTTCTAAACCTTTGCAATTACTTCATCTTGATTTGTTTGGTCCTATGCGTGTTACCTCTCTTGGAGGGAAACACTATGTTTTTGTGATTATTGATGATTTTTCGCGTTTTACATGGACAATATTTCTTGCAAATAAAAATGATTGTTTTGAAGAATTTTCTAATCATGTTAAAAGAATTGAAAATGAAAAAGATTTAAAAGTTGTGAAAATTAGAAGTGATCATGGAGGTGAATTCCAAAATGATTATTTCTATGAATTTTGTGCTCATCATGGTATAACTCACATGTTTTCCGCTCCTAGAACACCACAACAAAATGGTGTTGTTGAACGGAAAAATCGCACCATACAAGAGATGGCACGTACTATGCTAAATTCTTTTGATTTGCCAAAATTTTTGGGCGGAAGCTGTCAATACGGCTTGTCATGTTTTAAATCGTGTTTTGATTAGACCAAAGCTTAAGAAAACTCCTTATGAACTTTTTAATGGAAAAACTCCTTTTATTGGTTATTTTCGTATCTTTGGTTGCAAATGTTTTATTTTAAATACAAAAGATTATCATGACAAATTTGATTCCAAAATTAATGTTGGTATTTTTTTGGGTTATGCACCTAGAAGTAAGGCTTATAGGGTCTTCAATAAACGAAGTCTCGTTATTGAAGAATCTATAAACGTTACTTTTGATGAGACTAATGTTGGCTCTCAGTTGTTTTACCTAGGAAAGATGATGATGATGATGAAACTTTTGCACCGGTTACAAGGTTGGAATCTATTAGCATGTTTTTGACATTTGCTAGCTTTAAAAACTTCAAATTATTTCAAATGGATGTTAAAAGTACCTTTTTAAATGGTTTTATAGAAGAGGAAGTATATGTTGAGCAACCCCCCGGTTTTATAGATCATGTTTTTCCTAATCATGTTTACCGGGTTCAAAAAGCTTTATATGGGTTGAAACAAGCTCCTAGAGCTTGGTATGCTCGCCTCTCTAGTTTTCTTGTTAAAAATAGTTTTTCAAAAGGAACAATTGATAACACTCTTTTTGTGAGAAAAAAGAAAAATGATTTTATTTTAGTTCAAATATATGTTGATGATATCATTTTCGGTGCTACTAATGAATCTTTGTGCAAGGAATTTTCTAAGGTTATGCAAGGTCATTTTGAGATAAGCATGATGGGAGAGCTTACATTCTTTCTCGGGCTCCAAGTCAAGCAAACTAAAGATGGGATATTCATTTCTCAAAGCATGTATGCAAAGGAATTGGTGAAGAAATTCAATTTGGAGAATTCTAAGCATGCACCTACTCCCATGAGTACAAGTGTTAAGCTTGATGCGGATGAAAGTGGTGAGGACGTGGACTAAAAACTATACCGAGGTATGATAGGTAGTCTTCTTTATCTTACCGCTAGTAGACCCGATATCATATTTAGTGTGTGTGCATGTGCACATTTTCAAGCATCTCCTAAAGCATCTCACTTAATTACGGTTAAAAGGATCATTAAGTATGTTAATGGAACTTTTAATCTTGGTTTATTTTATCCAAAAAGCACCTCTTTTGACTTATATGGTTTTTGTGATGCTGACTTTGTCGGGTGTAAGGTAGATCGCAAGAGTACGAGTGGAACATGCCAATTCTTAGGAAATTCACTTGTTTCTTGGGCTTCCAAGAAACAAAATTGTGTTGCATTGTCCACTACGGAAGAGGAATACATTGCCGCCGGTTTATGTTGTGCTCAAGTTTTATGGATGAAACAAAGCTTAGTTGACTATGATTTGAGTTTTTAAAACATAAAAATCTTTTGTGATAACACTAGTGCTATAAATATTTCCAAGAATTCAGTTTTGCATTCTAGAACCAAGCATATTGATGTACGCCATCATTTCTTACGCGATCATGTAGAGAGACAAGATGTATCACTAGTGTTTGTTGACACAAAATCTCAATTAGCGGATATATTTACTAAGCCTCTTAGTGAGGATGATTTTTGTCGCATAAGAAATGGTTTGGGCTTATGCAATATGTGAAAGTTCCGACTTCCAAACCGGGTTGTGTAGTGGATTTCTCCTCGAGAGTGGGGAGCGGGGACGTAGGTCAGCGGACCGAACCTCGTTAACATATCGCTCATCACAGGATAACGATTCCTAACCCTATCTCCTCTATTTTGATTGCATTAGATTTTTGTGGTTTGCTTGTCTTATTTTTATTGCATATTTATAGCCTCTTGACCCTAATCACCCCCCTCTAGGGTCCAACACATACAATGTGATCTAGCTATGGCTTTAGAAGAATTGAATGTTGAATTTAAAAAGATATCAAAAGAATTTTCTTTTTTTAAAAAGTTACATGCCTCTTGTGATGCCCAACTAGATCAACTACAAACTTCTCTTGCATTAAAAGATGAATTGCTAGGGTATCTTGATTTTGAAAACAAACAATTGAGATCCAAGATTGAAAGACTAGAAATTAAGAGTGGTAGGATTAGACCCACTCATGCTTATGTTAATCATCATCACCATGGTAGAAATAGATTTCATAGATATCATGCTCAAACACACAAGAGAAATTTTGTGTGTACATATTGTATGAAACATGGTCATATTTCTACTCATTGTAGGATCAAGGATAATCATGATTTCTATGGCATGACATGGGTACACAAAGGTTCCAAGTTTACTAACCACCAAGGACCCAAGATTTGGGTACCTAAAGTTACTACACCTTCATCTCTTATAGGGAATATCATGGTAATGACGTAGAGAGATATGGTACCTTGATAGTGGTTGCTCTCATCATATGACGGGCAACAAAGAACTATTTACAACCCTATCAAGGATTGAAGAAGGTAGTGTCTCCTTCGGTGGTGGTGAGAAAGGTAAAATCATTGGTATTGGATCTATTGGTAAGAAACCTTCACCCGTTATAGAAGATGTTTATTTGGTTAATGGCTTGAGTCATAATCTTCTTAGCATTAGCCAATTGAGTGATAAAGGTTTTGATATTTCTTTTAAACCGGATAAATTCATTATTAGTATGAATGGAAAGATTGTTTTTATTACAAATAGAAAATCTAATGTGTATATTTTTGAGATGAATGAATTAGTAAATCAAGATGTGAAGTGTCTTACGGCAATTGATGAAAACCCTTGGATTTGGCATAAGAGGCTTGGACATGCAAACATGGAATTGATATCTAAATTATCCAAGAAGAATCTTGTTAAAAGGTTGCCAAATTTACATTTCATCAAAGATACCATATGCGAAGATTGTGCTAAAGGTAAACAAACTAAGTCTACCTTCAAACCTATCAATGAGGTATCAACTTCTAAACCCTTGCAATTACTTCATCTAGATTTGTTTGATCATATGCGTGTTACCTCTCTTGGATGCAAACACTATGTTTTTGTTATCATTGATGATTTTGTTGGCCTTCTTGTTTTGATGATGTTTAACAAACAATTTACTTCTAATGTTGTTTGTCTAGTGTTTGTGTTTTCGTATTTATTCTAGGCAAACAACGTTGTTGGAGGATGGATGGAATAGAGCTTCAACGATCATATCCAAAGGAGGTTGGCGGAATGTCGGTGAAGCTTATGCAATTCAAGTTAAAGATCAAGTTCAAGCTTCATCCGCAACGTGTACCAAGTTGAGCCTCAATGAAGATCATGATTGCTTGGGTAATGTAGTTTAGATTTTATATTATGTGTGTTAGTACTTTAAGCTCAATATTATACACACACATTATATTGGTTTTCATGTATATATATATAGTTTCATATATACATATATGTTTGGTTTCCATGTATATATATAGGTATATAGTTTTTGAGTTTTCATGTTCATAAATATGAGATTACACATTTCATATTTATTATTGTGTTTTGGTTTAGCTATATAGATATGAAACAAATTTACATTCATATACATAATCATATGTTTCATACTCTATTGTGTTTTTGAAAACATTGCATAGAATATGCAATTTTGTGAAAATACTGTCTTATTAGTTTGTAGACTTCAATATCAGTTTATACATGTTTTACTAAGTCTATAAAAACATTTCACAAAGTTTCAAAAGTTGGTTTATGTCAAAACATCAAAATTCAAGTATCTCATATTTTCATGTTTTGGACTATTTTGTAAAATAATGATATTTTTCATTTGGGAGGTTCTTTCTGATAACCAGTCACTGTAGCATGTTTATTATCATGTCTACAATCATTCCCCAAAGTTTTACATTTTTTGGAATTTATTTGATATTTTTAAACAGGGTTTTAAAATCAGAAAAACAGTTTTCAAACTCATTTTCTGAAGTATCAGTTATCGGTCGACCGAACCGGTCAACCGCTCGTTTTGATTTCTCGTCAGTTTGTAACAGATAGATGGTCAGTCGACCGGTCCGGTCGACTGAAAGCTCCATCGGTCGACCGACGAGATTTCCGGTCGACCGACTATGTGACCGTTGCTTTCTAACGGCTCTTTTCTGAGCCGATTTTCTCTGGGTCTTTTTGTCTTTCTCTTGGGTGGTTTTGGCTGAGATTTCAAGTGGGTATATATACCCTATTGCTGCTCTCTTTCATTTTTAATAAGAGAAAAGTTTTTAAGAGTTTTACAAGTTTTTGTTTAAGGGTTTAGTGTTTGTTTAAAAAGCTTTTAAGCATTTACAAGAGTTTGGTTTGTGGAGCAAATTTCACAAGAGCAAGTGGAGATCATCCTTGGTGTTTGAGCATTCATTCTTCTCCCTCTCTCTTGTCATCTATAGAGAAGTTTCCTTAAACTCAATTCTATCATTTTATAAGTTTGTTCTTAATTTCATAAGCTAGATTTCATATTGAGTTTATATTTGTTTTATCTCTTTGTTCACACACAACCTATTGAGCTTATACTATTTACATTCATAGTATATTTTAGGTTGTGGGGTTTGTGACTTAGAGTTGTGCTTAATTGAGTTCTCACCTTGTTAGAGAGAACAATCATTTATTATATTATGCTTATCGTGAGAATCACTTTGTAATACACTTGTACACCGAGTGAGGAGTGTGTGGTGAGAGACGGGGTCGAATCCAAGAGGAGTGGCATCGGTTGACGTGCCTAGGGAGAGGTTGTAACCGAGCACTTGAGGAGGAGGACACGGGCTAGGACCAACACTTAGTGTGTGAGGTGTGATTGCATAGTGATTGTATTGTGAGGTGTAAACGTTGTTCGGGTGAACATAGAAAACCCGGTTGTGATAGTGGAGATCTCCTCGAGGTGAGGAGCGGGGACGTAGGTCGTGGGGACCGAACCTCGTAAACATATCGTTTTGTTTGTGATTGCATTGGCGTAGTTTTACATTCGTGCTTATTATTCATATTGCCTTTGTCAATTGCTCATTGTTGTTTTTCCCTCTATCTAGTTTATGATTAATTCACCCTTGTGTTAATTTTATATCCTTGCATATATCATATTGTATTTCTATCATATAGGATATATCACCTTGTGTATATTGCATATTCTTGCACATAACTCTTTGTATATCTATCTTGCAAGAATATATTTGTTAAGTAATTTTAATTGGTATTTAATCGGATTAGATTAGCATAAGACCCTAATCACCCCCCTCTAGGGTCTAATAGATTTTTCTCGTTTTACATGGACAATTTTGCTTACAAGCAAAGATGAATGTTTTGATGAATTTTCAAATCATGTTAAAAGAATTAAAAATGAAAAAGATTTAAAAGTTGTTAAAATTAGAAGCGATCATGGTGGTGAATTTCAAAATATCTCTTTTTATGATTTTTTTGATCATCGTGATATAACTCATATGTTTTTCGCTCCGAGAACACCACAACAAAATGATATTGTTGAACGAAAAAATCGAACCATACAAGAGATGGCACGAACTATGTTGAACTCTTTTGATTTGCCTAAATATTTTTGGGCGGAGCCGTCAATACGGCTTCCCATGTTTTAAATTATGTTTTAATTAGACCAAAGCTTAAGAAAAACTCATTATGAACTATTTTATGGAAAAACTCCATTTATTGGTTATTTTCGTATATTTGGTTGTAAATGTTTCATTTTAAACACAAAAGATCACCATGATAAATTTGATTCCAAAATTGATGTTGGCATTTTCTTAGGTTATGCATCTCGAAGTAAGGCTTATAGGGTCTTCAACAAACGAACTCTTATTGTTGAAGAATCTATAAACGTTACTTTTGATGAGACTAATATTGGTTCACAAGTGATTTTACCTAGGAAAGATGATGATGATGTTGAGGGAGGATTTGAACTTATGCAACCTATAAATACACCCTCAATAGAAGCACATAAAGATGTGGAAAGCACCAACACTCATATTCAAGAAGAACTTCCTAAAGCATAGAAATTCGCATCAAATCATCCAAAGGAGCAAATCATTGGGAGTCCTTCACAATGAGTTGTTATTCGCTCAAAGACCTTGAGTGAGTGTGGTAATGTTGCTTTTCTATCTCAATTAGAACCTAAAAAGGTTAATGATGCTTTAAATAATGAATTTTGGGTTTTAGCTATGCATGATGAACTAAACAATTTTAAAAGAAATGATGTTTGGAAACTAGTTCCTAGACCTAACAATGCTAGTGTAATTGGAACAAAATGGGTTTTTAGAAACAAACTTGATGAACATGGCATTGTTACTAGAAGTAAAGCTCGTTTGGTTGTCCAAGGATACAATCAAGAGGAGGGCATAGACTATAACGAAATCTTTGCACCGGTTGTAAGGTTGGAATCTATTAGGATGTTTTTGGCTTTTGCTAGCTTTAAAGATTTCAAATTGTTTTAAATGGATGTTAAAAGTATCTTTTTAAATGGTTTTATAGAAGAAAAAGTATATGTTGAGCAACCCCCCGGTTTTATAGATCATGTTTTTCCTAATTATGTTTACCGGGTTCAAAAAGCTTTATATGGGTTGAAACAAGCTCCTAGAGCTTGGTATGCTCGCCTCTCTAGTTTTCTTCTTGGAAATGGTTTCTCGAAAGGAAAAATTGATAATACTCTTTTTGTGAGAAAAAGAAAAAATAATTTTATTTTAGTTCAAATATATGTTGATGATATCATTTTCGGTGCTACTAATAAATCTCTTTGCAAGGATTTTTCTAAAGTTATGCAAGATCATTTTGAGATGAGCATGATGAGAGAGCTCACATTCTTTCTTGTTCTCTAAGTCAAGCAAACTAAGGATAGGATATTCATTTCTCAAAGCAAGTATGCTAGAGAATTGGTGAAGAAATTCAATTTGGAGAATTCTAAGCATGCACCAACTCTCATGAGTACATGTGTCAAGCTTGATGCGGATAATAGTGGTGAGGATGTGGACCAAAAACTATACCGAGGTATGATAGGTAGTCTTCTTTATCTCATCGCTAGTAGACTCAATATCATGTTTAGTGTGTGTGCATGTGCACGTTTTCAAGCTTCTCCTAAAGCATCTCATTTGATTGCCGTTAAGAGAATTATTAAATATGTGCATGGAACTATTGATCTTAGTTTATTTTATCCAAAAAACACTTCTTTTGATTTATATGGTTTTTGTGATGCCGACTTTGCCGGATGTAAGGTAGATCGCAAGAGTACGAGTGGAACATGCCAATTCTTGGGAAATTTTCTTGTTTCTTGGGCTTCTAAGAAACAAAATTGTGTTGCATTGTCCACTATGAAAGCGGAATACATTGCCGCCGGTTTATGTTGTGCCCAAGTTTTGTGGATGAAACAAAGCTTAGTTGACTATGATTTGAATTTTAGAAATATAAAAATCTTTTGTGATAATATTAGTGCTATTAATATTTCCAAAAATTCTGTTTTGCATTCTAGAACCAAGCATATTGATGTGCGCCATCATTTCTTACGCGATCATGTAGAGAGACAAGATGTATCCCTTGTGTTTGTTGACACGAAATCTCAATCAGCGGATATATTTACCAAGCCTCTTGGAGAAGATGATTTTTGTCGCATAAGAAATGGTTTGGGCTTATGCACTATGTGAAAGTTCTATTTGCTTGCTTGTTTCATTGCTTTCACATGCATTTTTGTTTTTTTACCCCATTTTGATGGTGACAAAGGTGGAGAGAAATCTCCTCATTTGTGCACATAGTAAGGGGGAGCTCATAGATAGGGGGAGCTACTATCTATAAGCTATATTTATTTTTCTCTTACATAATGTTGGTTGTTATCATCAAAAAGGGGGAGATTGTTAACCCTTATGTTTTGATGATGTTTTACAATCATCATTCTCGGTATTAATTGCTTATTGAGTGAAAATATAGTTAATATATATATCAAGCATGTTAATGCTATAAATGGAGGATTGGATGGAATATGCGCTACAACGATGACATCCAAAGGAGGAGGATGCATAGTGATGAAGCAACGTTCATTCAAGAACACCAAATGCAATAAAAAGCTTCATCAAACTCAAGCTATATCAAGACTCAAAGAATTGTATTCTCGTGAGGATATTAGCTAGTTTTTTTTTTATTTTCACTCTAGTGCTAAAATGTAGGCAAATAGTTTAGATTTCATCTGAAGCTATTGGGATATCACACACATGTTTTCATACATATAGTTTTGAGTGTTTTTCATAAAATACTATTTTTCACATGTATGAGGACCTATTTGCAAAATTCTTTTTCCAAACAATTTGTTTTTAGTGTTAAAAATATTTTACAAAGTTTTACAATTTTCAGAAGTCAAATGAATATTTTACAGATTTTTTAAGTAAGTCAAAAACAGTGTTTTTAGTATGTATCAGTTCGCGGTCGACCGCCATGGTCGACCGCGCCTGTGTTCATTCGTCAGTGGGCAGCAGAAACTTTCACGGTCGACCACCACAGTCGATCGTGAGCTTGAAATTTCCCACGATCGACCGCCACGGTCAACCGCAGAAGTCTCTGGACTTTTCTCAGTTTCTAGGCTGTCTCGCGGTCGACTGCGAAAAAGGCACGGTCGACTGCCGCTTAATTCAAATGGTCTTCTGGTACACAATCTGAGCGCCGATTGTACACGATCTCAGCACCGATTGTTTCTAGGTTTTGGGGGAATAGGGTATGGGATTCAAACAGCTGTTTCTCTTCTATTTAAACTCATACACTTCTTCTTCCTCAGTGTCCCAGCCATTTTAAAAATTTCAGGGAACTGTTTTTACAGAGAGCAAATTTTCAAACCTGGTTTTTTGAGTTTTTGTGTTCACATCCCAGCTTTAGTGTGATCTTTCTCTTTGCCATAGGGACTTGTAAAGAGAGAGCTTTTACACCATTGCTACTGTTTGAGAGCTTGATCTTGTGAAGATCAATTGTGTCGGAGTGTGATCTAGTAGGGATCAACTGTGTAGTTTTGAGATTGTGAGGAGATCGTTGTGTAGAAGAAGTTCCGGCTTCCAAATCGGGTTGTGTAGTGGATTTCTCCTCGAGAGTGGGGAGCGGGGACGTAGGTCAGTGGACTGAATCTCGTTAACACATCGCGCGTCACAAGGATAACGATTTCTAACTCTATCTCCTTTACATTAGTTGTTTTTGGTTATAGTGTTTTGCTTGTCTTATTTTTATTGCACGTTTATAGTCTTAAGACCCTAATCCCCCCCCCCCCCCCCCCTCTAGGGTCCAACAATTTGTTCTCATTCAAATTACTTGTAAAGTTAGATGAGAAGATAAATGATAAATGAGCCTAGAGAAATATAATATAACATGAGAAATCCAGGTCCACCTTGATGTCACAATTAACTTAGATGATGAAGACACCACTCAAAAATTACCCTAGAAAATGATAAAAGCGAAGAAGGCTTGATCTCGGCTTAATAAAAAATAAAACAGAAGAATAAAAGACAATATTTTCTTAATATTTTATGGAATAGCATAATTTTTTGAGTAAAATTTGGAATATTTGGAAGAGATTTTCACGAATTTTTAAATATTTTTATATACTTATTTTGTGAACATTTTATCATATAAAAGTATAATAGAGTTAGCATTAATATTTAGTTTATAATTTTTAATGAAGTCTATCAATAATTAGGAATAAAATCCATATTCTCTTTTATACCGTTTTAGCTACTTCTAATCAATCGTCTAGGCTTATTGGCTTTAATTACTCCTCTTGTTATTATAATGCTATTTTTCAAATATTTTTTTACTTTTGCAACACTATACTTCTATAGGTAAAACTTTCTTTCATGTCGATCCAAATAACATGAATATTCAAATTGGCTTCCCGTTGGTTTTGTGTTAATTCAATTATCATTATGAAACTTAAATTTTTAGGTGTAGCCCATTCAAGCAAACATTAAAGAAAATACATAATCACAATATTAAATTTTAGAGACATAAGTGAGTAAAAACTATCAAATTGAAATCGAAGATTAAATTTTAGTAAGGAAACAAACTAATAATAATAATTATGATATATAACCACGTGCA
>BQKN01000121.1:326140-347867 GCA_022839385.1 Asparagus kiusianus | reverse complement strand
ATATATATATATGGTCTGTTTGGTTATTTCCTAAAAACCAAGAAATGGAAATGGAAAAGGTGAAAATCTCAAAAAGTACAATTTCCTCCATTTTCATCCCTAAAACTCACCCACAACATCTAATAAAATATTATTTTCATCCAACAACTCATCCACATCATCTAATAAAATATTATTTTTATCTAACCACTCATCCATCACATCTAATAAAATATTATTTTCATCTAACAACTCATTCATCATATCTAATAAAATATTATTTTTATCCAAACATCACTCAACTCATTTCTTCTCATCATTTCAAATCACTCATATCATCCAATAAAATATTATAACAATTCACCTCATCTCATTAACATTTTATTTCTTTGTTTTCATCCCAAAAAGTTATGAAAACACTTTTCTTAAGTGTGGGTCACATCACCCAATAATACAATGACAACTCATCTCATCTCATTTCATTTCTTATTTTTAAAAATGAACCAAACAAAAGAAAAGAACAAACTACAGGAAATAGGTTTCTTATAATTCATTTTCTTATTTTTTTCGCCAACCAAACAACATCAAAACTAGTTTTCTTAAAAAATCACTCACATCATCCAATAATAATGTGACAACTAACATCATTTCATCTCCATTTTTTTTATTACCTTCTCTTTTTAGCCAACCAAACACTCCCAAACCAATTCTTCATTTTAATAGTTTTACATTTCTTTGATTTCCCTCTTTTTTTAGTCAAACAAATAGGCCCATAATATAGGAAAGCTCCTATCAACTTAAGTATATAGGGAATAGTTGTCCACCAAACTTTTTAGCCACTCATTTATTAATATAAAAAGTCTCTTCATATCATGCAAGGATCCCTAGGCAAGATCCATGGATAAAAAGTTTGGTGGACAATTATTTCCTATCCACTTAAGTTGATGGGAGTTTTCACCTATATATATATATATATATATACACACACGTGTGTGTACAGACACACATGATATCCTATAGAAATTTTGCTAAAATGTTGGCTAATGGTCCTCATTTTAAACGGTTTGGTTGTTTTGTAGGGTCACATAAGTTGACATTCCCTCCTTGCTAAGATCATGGATCTAGAAGCCAACCTAGCTATATCACCAAACAATTATTGCTTCACATATTCTATTCCAATTTGCAAAGCAACCTAAATTACTGACTTTGGCTATTGACTTGGGAAATCTCCTAGAAATGAGACTCATATTTGATCATTAGAGTCAAACTTTTTAAAGAAAGAATAGTCAATTTCTTGGGTTGGGTATTCATTTGCTGACCAATGTGATGTTGGTGGGGTGACCCAAGACGGCAAGACCCATTCCTGTTCACTCTTTTTGTATAATTCCCAAAACATTTTCTCTCGGGAAACTCGTGAAAATTCTGCCGGCCAAGAAAATGTGTCAATTTGTTTGGTCATTACCACATAATTAAGGATGATAATTACATAACTTATATGCTTAGTATGAGAAAATTGTTAGATCTAAAACTTGAGATCTTAAAACCATATAGCCATGATTAATTCAAAGAGATTAAACAATAATCAAAAGAGCGGAAGTTTATACCTGAATCCATAGTAGAATCTTGATTTGGGTTTTGGATCTTCTAACCTTAGGGTTTTCCTTTATAGCCGAATATCTCTTGTAGATGGGGGTGAAGAGATTTAGAGAAAAAAATGTAACCCTATGTTAGGGACCATAACCCCTTATTTATAGATGTTGTACTTTTGTAATTTAGCCCCTTAATAAATCACAATTACAACCTGGTATCTACACATATAACCCCATGACATATTTAAATACCTATTAACCTAACTTAATTGATCACTTTAGTGGGTTATCCTGAAATGATAGCAATACACAATGATTAATCATATGTGTCCACAATTAAATTTATTAGAGTAAATCCAACAAAAATCCCTATGAACTTTGGATGATTACTAGATAACCCCCATAACTTTCACTATTAGAACCCCCATAACAACCTACCCCCTAAGTTTAAGGGTTATCACAAATCCCCCATTAACTTTATATTATCAAGAAAACTCTCAAAAATGTGAACCTTAATTTTTATTGGAAAAAATTATCTCCCTGCATAACTTTATTGGTCGTTGTGAAAATTACCTTTAAAGTTGTTTAGTATCTTCAAAGGGTAAATTTATTAATATGGTTTTTTAATATATACCTTCAAGTTTTGCATTTTGCTTATTTATACATATAGACATAGTTACGTATAATCTTGGAAAATATCAAATTTATATCTGAATCATTACTAGTAAGATAACCAAATACATACTTTTATATTAGTTAAATTAGCTATTTTTTTTCTTAGCTAAACATATTAAATTACATTTAATGTATAAAAGTTTCAGGCTAAGTTGCACTTAAATACCATCTAGTGTCACCTAAGTTGTACTTGAACGTTCCTAGCTGTAAAATTCAGACGATAATAATAAGATATTAAAAGTGAGCCCAATATGCAATTAGCCTCATTTTCCCATTGTTGACCAAAAAAATTGCACGAAACATCATGTGACATCACATGATTTCCTTTCTTGATCTCCTTTCTTGATGAGTCAGAAGCTGACATGGGCAAGAGTAAAAGATTTCGCAGTGTTACATGAGATCATGTGATTGTCACATGCTTCTCAAAATTAGGTTTGAAATAAAAATCAGGACTCATATTCAAAAGGCCCAATTTTCAATCCCATATTAAGTAATCATCCTCAGATTAGCAGAAACGCCATTATGCGCTTTTCAAGCTCTAATTTAAATTAAACAAGGGGGAAAATCTGAATTGAATCAAAAAGTTAAGTACGGTTTCAACAATTAGGAGATGGAACAAAACCGGAAAGAGATCTAGAAAATGTTGCGCGCAGCGAAAATTTCGGCAGCACGTCGATAACACAACAAGAGAGTCAGGTCGCAATAGGAATTCCTGTTTCACAAAGGAAACAAGAACCAAAAGCAAAATATCTCAACAAAGTGGGATATCAGCTCTTCCTCTCATCAGTTCTAGGACTGACTTGTCAAGGGAACCTAAGTAAGCTATTACAAATCACACAACCAGCGAGACAACCAATTTTACGTGGTTCGACAATTTGCCTACGTCCATGGGGAGAGGATGGGGAGATTCCGCTAAATCAAGGAGAGTACAAAGGGTTACAATCTCACAAAATCCAAAAACTAACCATCAACCAAAGCTCTCAACTTGCTCACAATATCTCCCTCTCACAATGCTCAAAAGTCTCTCTACTGATTACAACTCTCATCTCTTTTGATGATTGATTCTAATCTCCATATATATAGAATAACTAAAACCAAAACAGACTAGGAATCCTAAAACCAAAAACAAAACAAATTAGGAATCCTAATAACCTCATGTTACCAAAATAGATTAGGAATCCTAATAACCTCATGTTACCAAAATAGATAAGGAACACTGCTATCCAACAATTCTCCACCTCGGCGAAGTACTCCCAAAACTGAGCAAACACCAACATGAGCACCAATGCATCGTCTCACCAAATTCGACTGCACCAATGTGGTTGCCTATGTACCCCCTCTCCTAAGGGATCAAGCCACCCGTAGTTCATCCAAATGGCCGTCAACGGTCGTAATAATCACGAATGTGCAACAAGTTTCGACAATGATCAAACTTGTTGCTCGGAACCACCTTAGTGAGCATATCCACTAGATTATCCTTCGTGTGGACTTTTACAATCTCCACATCACCATCTTCAAGAACATCTCGAATGAAGTGATAACGAATGTCAATATGCTTTGTCCTCGCATGAAAAACCTTATTCTTCGCCAAATAGATAGCACTCATGCTATCACAATAAATAGTGACGGACCGCTGTGATATACCAAGTTTCTCCAAAAGTCCTCAAAGCCAAATAGCCTCCTTCACAGCCTCCGTAACTGTAATATACTCTGTCTCCGCCGTAGACAAAGCCACCATAGACTGTAAAGTACATCTCCAACACACCGACGCACAGGTCAAAGTAAACACATACCCCGTTGTAGACCGATGCTTATCTAAATCCCCAGCATAATCCGAATCAACATAACCAATGCATAACTGCCCACATGTAGTGTCCCTCTCATAAACCAAACCAACATTGAGCGTACCTCGAATGTACCTCAAAATCCATCTCACGGCGTCCCAATGACCCACTTCTAGATCATGCATGTATCTCGAAACCATGCTCACCGCCTGTGATAAGTCCGGTCTCGTACATACCATCGCATACATCAATCTCCTAACCGCGCTCGCATATGGAGTCTCCGACATCAACTCTTGATCTTCAACTGACTTCGGTGAAAGGTCAGCTGAAAGCTTCAAATGGGCTCCTGATGGTACACTAACTGGCTTCGTATCCATGCTAACATGAAATCGCTATAGAACCTTCTTCAAATAAGCCACCTGTGTCAAACAAATTCTGTCCTTCTTCTTGTCTCTGCCGATCTTCATCCCTAAAATGTGCTTCGCCTCGCCCAAATCCTTCATCTCAAACTCATTTGAAAGTTGTGCTTTCAACTCATCTATAGCATATCTAGAAATAGAGGCAACCAACATGTCATCGATATAAAATAACAAATAGATGTATACACCTTCTTTCAACTTGTGAAAATATACGCAAGGATCAAACTGGCTCCGAGTGTACGAATGACCAATCATATAACCATCGAATCGCCTATACCATTGTCGAGGAGACTGCTTCAAACCGTATAGCGATTTCTTCAACCTGCAAACCAACTTATCTTTCTACAGCTCGGAATCCCAATGGCTGAGTCATATATATTTCTTCATCAAGATCACCATGAAAAAATATCATCTTCACATCCAACTGATCTAACTCCAAACCATATTGTGCCACCAAAGCTAGCAAAATCCGAATCGAAGAGTGCTTCACCACTGGAGAGAAAACCTCATTATAGTCAATACCTTCATCCTGTGCATAACCCTTCGCAACCAACCTAGCTTTGAACCTCAATGGAGTGCCCTCAACGCGCTCCTTCTTCATGTATACCCACTTGCAACCAATTAGCTTCCGCCCTTTTGGAAGCTCAACAAGCTCCCACGTATCATTCTTGTGAAGAGACTCTATCTCCTCCTGCATAACTACCTGCCACGAATCAGCCCCCGAACTCTGCTCGGCCTCTCTGAATGTAGTAGGCACTATATCATCGATACTCTCCACTGGAAGTGCATACGCAACTGTGTCGGCATACCATGCTGGTAATCGTATGTCTCTTCTGTCTCCGAACCATAATAGAATCCTGAACCTGAGCCGTCGGTCCCTAATCCTGCACATCAGTACCCGTATCCTCCATGTCACCATCATGCTCGCCTGGCGTCACCTCGGTCGGTACTCTAATGGATACTGTACCATCTGGACAATGTGGAGTTGTATTGATCTCCATCATCTGCGATATCTTCTCTGTCGGGTCGCTCTCCACCTGATGAGAGCTAGGAAGCTTCAAGATAGAAGCCTCATCGAGCGTGACGTCTCTACTCAGCACAATCTTCCTATCAACTGGATCCTATAGCTTGTATCCCTTGACACCATGCTTGAATCCTACAAATATGACCTTCCTAGCTCGAGGTTCTAATTTATCTGTTCTCACATGATAAAATGCAAGGCACCCGAATACCTTGAGCTGGTCATAGTCGTGTGCTGGCTCTCCCGACCACATCTCCATAGGGGTCTTCCCCTCAATCGCAGATGAAGGCAGCCTATTAATGAGGTGGCTCATATATGTAAGTGTCTCAGCCCAAAAAAATCTTCTCCAAACCACTCTGTAATAATAAACATCGGACCTTCTTTAGCAAAAATCAATTTAACCTCTCTGCCACCCTATTCTGATGCGGTGTATGACTAATCGTGAAGTACCTCTCTATACCCTCGTCTCGACATAGCTGCAGAAAGGGGTCTGATGTATACTCACCACCGTTATCGGATCGCAACGTCTTGATCTTTCTCACAGTCTGCACTTTCAATCTTTTCTTTCACTCTACAAATAAATCTAGGACTTCATTCTTATACTTCATGGTGTACACCCAACAACGCCTAGAATAGTCATCTACAAACATGATGAACCAATGTCGACCACCAAGTGATGCAGTTTTGGTGGGATCCTAAACATCTGTGTGCACGTAGTCCAGGATTCCCCTCGTCTGATGAATGGCTATCCCAAACTTCACCTTTATCTTTTTGCCAAGAACATAGTGCTCACAGAACTCAATTTTTCCATTCTTAGCTCCCTTCAATAGCCCCTGCTTGCACAAAGCCTGTAGTGATTTCTCTCTTGTGTGCCCCAACCTATAATACCAAAGCCTGCTCATGTCCGCCTCTGAAATAGTTGAATTAACCTGGCCAATCTCGGTGCTCCCCTTCAGATAATACAAGTTTCGATTGCGGACTCCCTTCATCACCACTAAAGATCCCTTAGTAACCTTCGCTACAGCGTCCTCAAAGGTCACATTGAATGCCTTTTCCTCTAAAGCTCCAACTGAGATAAGATTCTTCTTCAGCTGGGGAACAAATCTCACCTCCTTCAATTCACGGACTACTCCATCGTGCATCCGAATCCGCACAGTACCTATCCCACAAATACCATAGGACTGATCATTTCCCATGACTACAACTCCCCCATCGAGCTTCTCAAAAGATGCAAACCAATCTTGCCTATGGGTCACATGATAGGTAGTGCCGAAATCAAGCATTCAATCTGATGCATCCAAGTGGTTCACCTCCGGAGTAATCAGTAGAGAAAAGCTCGAATCATCAGAATTCGGGCCCTTTTTCTTGCCATTCTCCTTCTCTTTGATCTTTGGACAATCTCTTTTCCAATGTCCCTACTTCTTACAAAATGCACATTGGTTCTTTCCTAGATGGTGACAACCTCTTGACTTTGACCTTCCTCTATTACCATCTTTCGGATATGGGCTTCTACCTCTCGTCGACAAGGCCTCGTCTGAAGTACTAGCACAGAAAGTCTCCTTGTCCTTCCTCCTCAAATCGTAGTTCGTCAAAACATTAGTAACTTCACTGTAGCTGATAGAAGATCTCTCACTCAACAAAGTGAGCATGAATGTATCATACTCCTCATCCGGTAAGGAGCCCAATAAGATAATAGCCTTGTACTCATTCGATATCTTCTCATCAACATTCGCCAAGTCCGACAACAACTTAGTGTAGTTGTTCACATGAGCAGCAAGCGAGGTGCCTCTGAACATCTGGAATCTGAATAACCTACGCAGCAAATGTAACATGTTCTCAACACTCTTCTTAAGGTACTTATTGTTGTGAATTTCCCACATCTTCATCGCAGATGTCACCCCAATCATATCATACTTCAGCTCCTGTTCCAAACAGGACTTGATCACCCCACAAGCGTTGCTATTCATCTTTTCTCATATCGCCTCTTCATATTTTGGTGGTCTCTCGTGGACCATGATGGTCTCCTCCAAGTTCTGAGCATTGAGTGCATCATGTACGTCGCTCATCCACAAACCAAAGTTGATTTTACCGTCATACTTCACCACACTAATTTTGGTGTTTTGAAAACCAACTTGAACTGTACTCACCATCGACTTGCTGCTTTCACCTTCTTCTCTCATTGCAAACTAACTCCAAGTTATAGAGAAAGAATCAAACTTTGATAGAAATTAAGAATTACCCACTGAATCCTAGATCGGATTCCAAATAGATCTCTTGTCCACACGAGAAAAGCGAAGTCTCCAATTGCAACTCCTAATGCTATCTCCATCGAAGCCTAGAACTCCAAGAACCAAGCTTCACACAAGAATCTTCCTCCACCTAATTCCAAAACCCTAGATCTAAAATCTAGGCTCTGATACCACTTGTTGTGCGTAGCGGAAATTTCGGCATCATGTCGACAGCACAACAAGAGAGTCATGTCACAATAGGAATTCCTGTTTCACAAAGGAAACAAGAACCAAAAACAAAATATGTCAATAAAGTGGGATATTAGCTCTTCCTCTTAACAGTTCTAGGACTGACTTATCGAGGGAACCTAAGTAAGCTATTACAAATCACACAACCAGCGAGACAACCAATTTTATGTGGTTCGGTAATTTGCCTACGTCCACGAAGAAAGGATGGAGAGATTCCACTAAATCAAGGAGAGTACAAAGGGTTACAATCTCACAAAATCCACAAACTAACCCTTAACCAAATCTCTCAACTTGCTCACAATATCTCCCACTCACAATGCTCAAAAGTCTCTCTAATATCTGATTACAACTCTCCTCTCTTTTGATGATTGATTCTAATCTCCATATATATAGAAAAACTAAAACCAAAACAGACTAGGACTCCTAAAACAAAAAACAAAACAAATTAGAAATCCAAATAACCTCATGTTACCAAAATAGATTAGGAATCCTAATAACCTCATGTTATCAAAATAGATTAGGAATACTGTTATCCAACAGAAAATTCTTTATGATTGCTACTGAAGTGCAATCTCTCTTCCTTTCTTTCTCATGGAATTTTGAAAATGAGGGATTTAATAATTTTATGGTCAGTTAAACTTTCTATGTATATGTCACGTTAATTAATCGTAGCCAAGTCACTTAAAGTTAAAGCTAGCCACATTAGCATCCTACTATCCCTCAAATTAATCATGTGAGCTCATGTGATATTTTCCCGTGATTTTTTTCGTTGACAGTAAGAAAATGAGACTAATTACATCTTGAATTCACTTTTAAGATATCATCATCCTCGAATTTAGAAAGAAATACCAAATTGGTACAACGATCTTATTAAATAAACCAAATTGATAATTTAGCTTATATCTTTGTATACAGTAAGGGGGTGTTTGGTTCAATTTCTAGAAATTATAGGAAATGTTTTCCACCTAAAATATGATTTCCTTGTATTTCTTAAAAAAATTATAGGAAAAGTTTTAAGAAATCGAAAAGTACCAATTTTCTTGTTTTTTGTACTTTGCTTGTTTGGTTCAAAACAAGAAAATAGCTCATAACTTTATAGAAAATAACAAGATTTGGTAGGTTTTTAATTAAATATGGTATGTGTCAGATTTCTGGTGATTTCCTCTCATTTTGAGAGGAAATTGTTTTTTGTAAAATTTGGTAGGTTTTGATATTTTATAGAAAATATTTCTGTAAATTTTTTGTTGAACCAAACACAATTTACAGAAATATCTGGAAAACTTTTAATTACAAATTTGCCATTGTCAGATGTTTTGAGAAAAGTTTTCTCAAAAAGTGTGCAACCAAACACCCCCTAAATAAACTTGCACATGATATATTAGGACATTGGTTCAAACTCTTCATTTTCAGTTTTTTACATTGCAAGATGCAAATTTGAGTTATGATAGTTAAAGAGCTTTAAATGTTAAAAAAGTAATATGGAAATAATTGGTATGGAATGGTGGCTCATTTTGCTAAATGAACTACAAAGGTATATCGTATGGTGAGACATGGGTGTAGCCAGAGCTTGCTTGCCCTGGGCAGCTGCCCAGGACAAGAAACTCCGCCTCTCTCACGATCTCTCCCTCCTCCCCTCGCTTCCCCTCCTCTCCCGCCACTTCACCTCCCTCTCCGACAGATCCAACCTCCTTTCCCTCCTCTTCCAGGACCTCCATCTCAACAATCCCAGCCCTCCTCCCTCTCCCGCGCCTCCCTCCTCTCCCTCACGATATACTCATAGACCATCTTTATTTTTCGCCAAGGGCAAAAAATAATCTGGCTACGCCACTGGTGAGGCCCATTCTAAGAGTCATATCAAAAGTTATGGACATCATCATACTATCTTCTACTAGCTCATTTTACAAAATAAGCCGTCATTTCATATCTATTAAATCCAAATAGTATTAGTGTTTATTTATGTAATGGTTGAAAATTTCATCATAGCCTTTTATATTGTTTGTTTCTACTAGTGCACGTATATTTCAAACAATAATTGTATATTATCTTAAATTTTCCTGAATTCATCAATCTCCGAGCAATTTTTTTTCAGCCGTATCAAAATGAAGTAAACATCTGTTACTAGTCTCATTTTTTGCCTAGTGTTCTAGATAATGATCCGTGCAATGAAAAAGATGAGTTGTAAAAAGTCATTTTTCATCTAAAATAATTTTCAATTACCAAGTTTAACCCTAGCAAGAAAAGAAAAGAGAAAGAAAGTCGTGTGAACTGATTCCCTTACCCAAAAGAAGTTGTATTTTGTATGCCCTCAATTTAAAAAATTCAAAAAAAGAAAAAAAAAATCAACCCTTTCTTCTCTCTCCTCTTTATCCCCCTTTTCTTCGGGAGGAAGCGATAGAGGGGGGGGGGGGGGGGGGAGAGAGAGAGAGGGGTTAGAAAATTCTAGGAATTAAAAACATAAAAAAAAAGGTAAGATTATCAAAAAAAATCTCCTTTGATTTCATTACCCCAAAGCCTCTCCCCGTAGAAAAAGCCTGGATCCAGCTTTGACCCCTTTTTCCTCTCCGATAAAAATCCAAACCCTAACCCTAACCCTTCTAATTTCTCTACAAGATCCAACCTTTCCCCTCAATCCCTCTCCAAAATCCAATTTTTAATCATGGGTAATTGCTGCGCCTCGCCAGTAGACCCCTCAGAGCGCCCACCCAAGAATCGAAAGAACAAGAAACCTAACCCTTTCTCCATCCAATACAACAAATCCGCCGGCGTCGGCCCCGGCGCCCCCAAGCTCACCGTCCTCAAGAATCCCACCGGCCGTGACATTGAAGCTCGATATGAGCTCGGCAACGAGCTCGGCCGAGGAGAATTTGGGGTAACTTACCTATGCACTGACCGAGACTCTCGCGAGCACCTCGCTTGCAAATCGATATCGAAGAAGAAGCTGAGGACGGCTGTTGATATTGAGGATGTAAGAAGAGAGGTTGAGATTATGAGGTCGATGCCGCCGCATCCTAATATTGTGAGTCTGAAGGACACGTATGAGGATGATAGTGCTGTTCATCTTGTTATGGAGTTGTGTGAGGGTGGAGAGCTTTTCGATCGGATTGTTGCGAGGGGCCATTATACCGAGAGGGCTGCTGCAGTGGTTACGAAGACCATCGTCGAGGTTGTGCAGGTGAGGGGTTCTTGAATTTTTTTTATTTCATCTAGATTTTGACTGAACAAAGATGGTATAGTTATGAGAAGCCCACTAAGATTTGATGAACTGAACAAAACGACCATGAAATTTAAAAATCAGAGATAACCCTCCAAAACTTTGCAGAATTTCTCGAAACTCCTCCAAAGTTTTGAAAAGTTCCACCTGTTGAAATACCCTTGTCTTGAAAACTGTCTCCCCTCTCTATGGAGGACAATAAAACAAAATGAAGACCGGTAAAACGAGTGAAAATCGATTAAGATGGTTTGGTCTTTTGAACAATGAAGACCACTAAACACACTAGGCAGGAGGAGCGAGAATATCATATTTAGTATGGTTCTTTTTTGGTTACTAATGCAGAGAGGACCTGAGGTTGACCTGCAAGAACTTGGTTTTCCCAGTACAATTAAGAAGGATGTCATGACAATTATGTTCACAGAGGAGATGGCTCATAAAAGAGCTTAATGGAAAATAGGATTCATGTAGTTGACTCTAAAATTTTGAGATGAAGGCTTTGTTGTTTTTGTTAGCTCTGGACAGATAAAGGTTGAATTTTTAGCTTGTAGATCTAAAAATTTGTTACTTTGGGTTCAGATGTGCCACAAACACGGGGTTATGCACAGAGATCTCAAGCCGGAGAACTTCTTATTTGCGAACAAGAAGGAGACTGCGGCTCTCAAAGCTATTGATTTCGGGTTATCCGTGTTCTTCAAGCCTGGTATAATATCAGCTTGTTAATTGATGTGTGTTTTTTTGGTTATATTCAACATTTCTATGTTTTTTTTTAAAGCTGAATTTTGGGTTCTGTTGTAGGTGAGAGATTTACTGAGATCGTGGGTAGTCCTTATTACATGGCGCCTGAGGTTTTAAAGAGGAATTATGGGCCTGAGGTTGATGTTTGGAGCGCTGGAGTCATCCTCTATATCTTGCTTTGTGGCGTGCCTCCATTTTGGGCAGGTAAATATTTTAATACTTGGGAACTTGGGGGTTCTTTCATAGATGTGAATTTATCTTAGAGTGATTGTAAATTGTTGATTTTATGTAGAAACTGAACAAGGTGTTGCACAAGCCATCATTCGTTCTGTAATTGATTTCAAGAGAGATCCGTGGCCTAGGGTTTCTGATAATGCAAAAGATCTAGTGAAGAGAATGCTTGATCCTGATCCAAAGAGGCGATTGACCGCTCAGGAAGTGCTAGGTAAATTTCTATTAGTTATTCCTTTTCGATCATGTATCAACTATTAAGTTTTAAGATATATGGTTGAAAACCAGGTATTTTGTTTTCACAAATATTGCATAAGTTTAGTAACTACAAATATGCTTGACAAACGATGTGTCTGATTATTGATTATTCATCTTGTTGGTGCTCTAATGGAGTAACTCAAAAATTAATGATGAATGCAGTTATGTTTCCTACTACTGGGGACCAATTCAGTTATACTATTCTCCTAAGTGACTTTATATGATCAGCACTTGCATTTTGTCAATTAAATGAAGTATTCTTTTTGAGTCCCTGGCTCTTTTTCTAAAAAAATAAATCTGGCATTTTTCTTTGCTAACATTTGGATTCTGTCTGTAAATAACTGAGCATTTGATATGTTTAATTGCAGATCATCCTTGGTTGCAGAATGCCAAAAAGGCACCTAATGTCAATCTAGGTGAGACTGTTAAAGCTAGACTCCAACAATTCTCTATGATGAACAAACTGAAGAAGAGAGCTCTTAGGGTAAGATTATGGCTACATGCCTGTTTATAAAATTAGCCAATTCCATCATTCTCTTGAACAAGAACAGCTTATAATATTTGGAACTTATTGCAGGTGATTGCTGAACACTTATCGGTGGAAGAAGTAGCAGACATAAAGGATATGTTTTCAAAGATGGATGTAAACAACCATGGCAAGATAACTCTAGAAGAATTGAAATTTGGTCTGCACAAGCTTGGCCACCAGATTCCAGATGCAGATGTTAAGATTCTAATGGATGCTGTAAGTACCCAAACCTGAATGTATTTTTACCATTGATTCATTTGTTACTAGTGCTTGTGTAGTGTTCAGTGTGCGAACCTTAACTATAAACTATCTTGTCAACAACATATTTGAATGCATGTCACATTTAACTCAAAATTCAGAACTATATGCAAAGTTCTGTCATTTGACAACCATTTTCTCAGTTAAATGAGAGCATGCATTTTTTTGCCATGTAATTTTGTCATTTTGCATCCTTGTCACGATGTTTAGTATCTATCGTTCTTACATGATATAATAATGTAGTTATTTTGTTGGCAATAAGCTCTTGAAGCTGATCTACTATTTCAATGTCAGGCTGATGTGGATGGAAATGGGACACTAGATTATGGAGAATTTGTTGCCGTATCAGTTCATCTCAGAAAAATAGGAAACGATGACCATCTGCACAAAGCCTTCACTTACTTCGATCAGAACAAGAGCGGATATATAGAGATTGATGAGCTGAGGGAATCCCTAGCTGATGACATGGGTCCAAACCATGAGGAAGTCATCAACGCAATCATCCGCGATGTAGACACAGACAAGGTCAGTGATCTTATAAACTTATGATCACTTTTTTCCCCCTAAAGGGTATCCGAACGCTTCATCTCCCTTGCATTTATTTTCTAGATTTAATACCTTTACAGACTTTCTGCAAAAGTATTTAGAGAAATAATCATTGCATACAACAGGAATAAAGCCATTATTTCAAATTCTTTGGTTGACTACGTGAATTCTTTTTTTCTACACCATCCATTCATTCTCCCGTTGCTTCTAACGAAATTCTCTTATGCTTATATTTCTACTCCTTACTGCAGTAATTATGATGTTACACTTAATTCTACTCTGTTACACATGGTCAAACAATCTCAGTCATTTTTCTCTCATTTTATCCTCGATATGAGCAACCTCTAACCTCCCATACTTCATTATCCTATCGCTAAGTGTATATTCGCAAGTCCATCAATTTTCTGCTACGGTAATCAAATAATAGTGAGTAGCTGTGGGATTTGTACCCATGCCCTTTTGTACCAGAGCCTAAATCTAGTGCCTTAGATGACTCGGACATTGCATGGTATATCAAAAGTAGCCCGAACTTATCTTTCAGAATTTCAGCATTTTAAGTATGTTTTGGCTTTTGGCCTACAACAGGATGGGAAAATCAGCTACGAGGAGTTTGCAGCAATGATGAAGGCCGGCACAGATTGGAGAAAGGCTTCAAGGCAGTACTCTCGGGAGCGGTTCAATAGTCTCAGCTTGAAGCTAATGAAAGATGGATCCTTGCAAGTAACGAATGAGCCTATCAGATGAGGGTGGAAAAAGATCAATGTGTGCATGTTTGTGAGATCCAAAACAGGCAATTCCTTTGATTATGGGTGGGGGTTTTACAAGATTGGCTTTGCTTTTTTTTCTTGTGCCCTTTTCATTTTAGTACTATTTGATGATGATTCTTTTTATCTGGCTCTTTGTTTTTTTTGATATATTGGAGCTTTTGTATGTATTGGGGGGAAATTCAAGGAGAGATGGTGGGGTTCATGCCTGTAAATATTATGTGAAAAATGTGGCCCTTGTTTTGCTAAAATTTTCGTTTTGTTACTATTATGTGAACCCTGAGAGATGTTCAACAAGAAGTTGGTGTGCTAATGTGACCTGTATTTTTTGCATATTGTTTTTCTTTGTTATGGGCTTAAAGGTATGAGGTGAAGAGAAGCTGTGGGGGGTTGGATGTTGTTATCTTGGGTCATGACTTTGTGTGTTATTGAATTAAATGGAGCAAAGAGGAAGGTGTTGAGTTTGGATGGTTGGCATTAATTTTAGTTGTGTTGGAAGTTTTTAAAGGCAGGCTGTCTATTTTTGACTTTGGTTTTATTTTGTGGTTGGTTGGTCGACAAGATTTATCAGCTACCTTTGTTTTTGGACTTGTTCACGTGTCTTTTTGATTTTGGTTCTTCCGAGTCTGTGGAGTTGTTTTCAAGAATTGGCCATGACAATTGGGAACTTGAGTTCTAATTAAAAAGCTACTGAATTTTTTTTGTCAGTTGCTTTCCTTTTTGATATTTCTAGGGTAAGAGTTCAGCCCGGGAAATGAAGGGAAAGTAACACGTCTTCCAGAATAGATTTGAAAGTTAGCTATGACATTTACAAATATTTTTATGCCTAGTTAGACAATAGTGTTTATTCGTAATTGTATTTTAATTATCTACAACGTGTTTATTGCGTGCTCTCATTGAAAATGAGTAGTGGAAATGTTTTATGTCCTTTCTTCCAATAGTTTTTTTCCATCTTTTAAAATCATAAAGTTACCCGTCACGTTTTGAAGTGGAGTAATTATAAGGGGCTGTTTGTTTGGTTTCCTAAAACCCAAGAATAGGAAATGTGGGTATCCAATAATATAATGACAACTCATCTCATCTCATTTCTTTTCTTAATTTTAAAAATGAACCAATCACAATAAAGAAATCTAAAAAGGGAAAGTCTTTTCCTTTTAAGTCTTTTCCTTATTTTTTTAGCCAACCAAACATAAAAAAAAAAACCTCCAATAAGTTTTATTTAAAAATCACTCACATCATCCAATAATATAATGACAACTCATCTCATCTCATTTCTTTTTTACTTTTAGGAAGTGAACCAAACACAAAAAATGGACCAATATTTAAGAAAACATTTTCTTTTCTTCCCATTTCCAATTCTTTTAGCGAACCAAATGCTTTCAAAACAGATATATATATATATAAAATTATAAAACAAAATTAAAAGTTAGAAAATTCTGGCCTGATCGGGAGCAGTCGTGATAACACTGCCCTAGAAGATTAAGGACCCGCCTATCGCCCTGGCGCAGTTTGTCCTCTCTCCCCTAGCGGTAAAAACCCCCGGAATCGGCCGGCCTCTGCACTCGGGCGTGAGTCACAGAGCTTATGCTCAGACGAAAACGGTTGCCCAGTAAATAAGAAAATGTAGCCGAAATATCTTGGAGGTATAAGAGTAGAGAGAAGAACGAGAGCTTAGAAGGTTTACTCTTCGTTGATGTGTTTCTGAATGGTGTCCAAGCCTCCTTTTATAGGTGATGAAGGTTGTAACCCCCGCTGAATCCAAGGGACCGTTACGCACGGTTAATGCTTCCGTTACCCGCATGCAGCCGTTACAGAACGTGTAAAACGTGCAAAAATAAAAGCTTGAGAAGCAAAAGGGGTGTGCGTGTGCGGCTGCGGCGAGGCGTGGCGTGCGCGCGCGTGTGTGGTAGAAATGCAAAGCCCACAAAACCCAAAACACTATTCAAAGCCCAATAAGGAGAGAACCAATATATACCCTTCACTATTCATTTCATTTTCCTATGTGGGACTATTCTCAAAGGCAAAATTGCCTTTTCATGAACAAGTTTCCCAACAGTCCCCCCCAAAAGGCAATATTGACTGAAAATAATAAATCAATAAATAAATCATAAAATAAATATAGGTTGGGCAACCTTTCGTATCGTGAATTCGGGAAAGGTAGCTTTCGGCTTTGAACCTTTCCTTAGTGAGTTCATCGCCACCTGAGGGACATAATGGACTAGGCCTTGAATTAGGCCCCTTGGATCAGGTATTGATAAAAACACACACAATACGTTTTCGTCTATTGAGCTAAGCGGGTTGAGCGTTAAAGGCCATGCTCACAAAAAACCGACTCATGAGAGTTTCTAGGGGTCAGCCCTGCCCCCCCCAACCGCGGCCATCACGGTTCCTCTCACGTAGGTAAGTCCTCAAAGGGTACTACAGCTGTTTATTTAATACCCCCCACAATACACGCGTTGGACTTATTAAGAGTAAAACTCAGCCTAGCCAGCTGTATCATAAGAGCATCGTCACCATAGAGAAGGGGTAGTAGCAAATGCTACATAATGATATAAAAATATATCTAGGTCGATGCTCCACACGAGAGTCACTTGTCCAGCTTGTTTCTACCACATTGAACCGACATTGGGACTACGTCTCCAAATAAGGGTTGGGTTGCCGCTGTCAGTGACCTCATTTATGGGCTTAACCCCATCTCCCTCGATGAATCCAGAATCACACTCCTGGATAATCCCTTAGTCAAAGGGTCAGCAAGATTTTTCTCAGACTTTACAAAGTCCAAGATCACAACTTTGCCTAATAGGCGTTGTACAGACTTATATCTTATTTGAATATGTCTGTTATGTTTTTTATTTACATGTACTTGCTTTAGAAGCTCTATGGTAGATCTAGAATCAGAGTGAATGGAAATAGGAGGAGAGGGTTTAGGGACCAAAGGAAGTTCAGAGAGAAGATCTTTTAACCATTCGGCTTCTGTGCAAGTAGTATCAAGAGCAATCAGCTCAGATTCCATGGTGCTCCTGGCAATTATTGTTTGCTTACATGATTTCCAGGATACAGCAGCACCACCAAAAAGAAATACATATCCAGATGTAGACTTTACACTGTTGGAATCCGTGACCCAGTTAGCGTCACTATACCCTTCTATAGCATCAGGGTAACCAGTGTAAGTCAAGCAATAGTCAATTGTGCCTTTCAGATATTTGAATATTCTTTCTAAGGCAGTCCAATGATCTTTGCTAGGGTTGCTAGTATACCGACTCAGTCTCCCTACAGCATAAGCTATATCAGGTCTGGTTCGGTTGGATATGTAAAGAAGAGATCCAATCATCTGAGAATATTTCAGCTGGGAGACAGGTTCACCTTCATTCTTCTTCAAGGGTATAGAAGAATCATAAGGTGTGGAAACAGGTTTAGAATTATGAAAGTTGAATTTGATTAGCATTTTATCAATGCTATGGGAAAGACTTAAAGATATTCCTCTAGTGTCTCTAGAGATTTTCATTTCAAGAATCATGTCTGCAAGACCTAAGTCTTTCATATCAAAGTTTTTGGAAAGATAATCCTTAACCTTTGAAATTAATTCAAGTGTTGTTCCAAAGATAAGGATATCATCAACATAGAGACAGAGAATGACATAGTCATTGTTTATCACTTTAGAATAGACACATTTATCGTGTTCATTCACAGTGAAGCCATATTGTGCAATGACGTTGTCAAATTTCTGGTGCCATTGTTTAGGAGCTTGTTTAAGACCATACAAAGATTTAACAAGCTTACAGACTTTGTTTTCCTGACCTTTGGCAATGAGGCCTTCAGGTTGGTGCATATAGATCTCTTCATCTAAATCACCATTCAGGAAAGCAGTCTTGACATCCATCTGATGTATGATTAGCTTATGGATAGCAGCAAAGGCTAATAATACTCGGATAGTTGAGATTCGGGCTACAGGAGAATATGTATCAAAATAATCAATGCCCTTTTGTTGAGTAAAGCCTTTAGCTACTAGTCTAGCTTTAAATTTATCTATGGAACCATCAGCTCTGAGTTTCTTCTTGAATATCCACTTACAACCAATGAGTTTACAACCTGGAGGTAAGTCGGTGAGTATCCAAGTATGGTTTTCCATGATAGATTTAATTTCATTATCAATGGCTTCTTTCCAGAAAGGAGATTCAGGTGAATCCATTGCTTCTTGGAATGAGCTTGGATCACCTTCAACAAGAAAGGTAAGAAAGTCTTCTCCAAAATTCTTTTCGATTCTACCTCTTTTGCTTCTTCGAGGTTCAATATCAAGAGGTTGAGAAGAACTGGAAGATGGTAGATCAGAAGGAATGGATGATCTGGGATTTTCTGAGATTTTGGATTTAAAAGGAAAGATGTTTTCAAAGTAGACTGCATCTCTTGCTTCAATGATGGTATTGTTGGATATGTCACTAAATTCAGATTTGATGACTAGAAATCTGTTAACATTGCTATCTAGTGCATATCCAATAAAAGCAGCATCTACAGTCTTAGAACCAATTTTCCTCTTCTTAGGTTCGGGAATAGCTACTTTAGCCAAGCAACCCCAAACCCGGAAGAAATTCAGATTAGGAGATCTCCCCTTCCAAAATTCATAAGGAGTTGTATCAGAATTTTTCTGGGGAATCCTATTGAGAATGAAGCAAGCAGATAGAAGAGCTTCACCCCAGAGATTTTCAGGTGCTCCTGAACTGAGTAACATACAGTTCACCATGTCCATTAGGGTTCTATTTTTACGTTCAGCTACCCCGTTAGACTGTGGTGTATAGGGAGCAGTAACCTCATGAATAATGCCGTGTTCTTGGCAATATTCAGTCATATGATTTGAGGTATACTCCCCCCCACGATCAGATCTTAGAATCTTGATCTTCCTGTCAAGTTGGTTCTCAGATTCAGCTTTATACACCTTAAACCTATCTAAGACTTCATCTTTAGTTTTGAGAAGATAGGTGTAACAATATCTGGAGTGATCGTCTATAAAAGTCACAAAATACCTCCTACCCCCTCGGGTGAGAACTCGGTTTGAGTCACACACATCACTATGAATTAATTCGAGGGGTTCGGAGTTTCTAGTTATAGACTTGAAGGGTTTTTTTAGTGTGTTTCCCTTGAACACAGATTTCACACTTAGATGATGGATCATGAGAAGATTTAGGAATGAGGTTTAATTTACTCATTCTATGCAAGGTTTGGAAATTAACATGTCCAAGTCGTCCATGCCAAACATCACAAGATTCAACAATTTGAATGACAGAAGACTTAGAAATTTTATTAGAACTGGAATTGATTACATTGAGTTTGAAAAGGCCATTACAGATAAAACCTTTCCCTATGAAAACATTACTCTTTGTAATCACAAATTTATTGGATTCTTTTACAATCCTATAACCAGCTCTAA
Organism: Asparagus kiusianus; assembly: GCA_022839385.1. Classification (NCBI taxonomy): domain Eukaryota; kingdom Viridiplantae; phylum Streptophyta; class Magnoliopsida; order Asparagales; family Asparagaceae; genus Asparagus; species Asparagus kiusianus. The sequence goes on along the minus strand of BQKN01000121.1, from coordinate 327,969 downwards.
GAAGAAGAGATTCACTAATCAGATTGCGACGGAGAGAAGGAACATGATAAACGCCTTGCAGATGAGGAGATTTCCCTGAAGTCATGGTGAGCTCTATACTTCCACTTCCTATTATTGATTTAGTGGAGTCATCTGCTAAGCTTATGCTTCCTCCACGTGATTCCTGATAATTTGAAAACCAAGAGCGGTCATTACAGACATGGATATTTGCTCCGGAATCCAAATACCAATCAGTGGAAGAAGTTAGAGAATTTACAATATAAGATGGAGAGGCTAACCTGAAGGAGGTTGGATTCATTTCAATCATATTAACTTTGTTGGATCCATTTCCTTTAGGGGCAGGTTTGGCCGGTTCCTTCTTCCGAAAGAAACAGTTGTGAGCCATGTGGTTGGTTCTACCACAGACAAAGCAGAACTTCTCATCAGACTTATGGCTGGAAGAATTGGGATTTGATTTGAAGGAGGATTTGTTGAAAGATTTGTTGAAAGATTGTTGATTTTTCTTGAATTTCTTCCCTTTGGATTTGAAATTCTTAGATTTAGGCTTATCCTCTACCAAGTTTACTTTAGCTTTTGATTCATTCTTGGTGTTGGAATTTTGCCTGTGCTGGTCTTCAATACGAATAGCCTTGAGGGCTTCTGTTAAGGTTAGATCTCCTTGTTTGTGTCGGAGATCTCCAGCAAATCTAGACCATGAGGGAGGAAGTTTATCAATCAAACAGGAGACTTTATAGTCATCAGTAAAGTTGTTTCCTTTTGATTGGAGATGACGGAGGAAATCTAGGAATTCATGAATTTGTTCATTAATGGGCTTGTCATCAACCATCATGAACTTATTGAAAGAGGAGGAGGTGAAACGCAGAATTCCGGCATCATCATAGCCATATTCCGCTTCTAGAGCATTCCATAGTTCTTTTGCACTTTTGAACTCATAATATATGTCATAAAGGTTGTCCGCAAGTGCACTAAGAATCCTATGACAACAATGATAGTTGATTTCTTCTGGTTTCATAGAGCTAGAAAAGGAGCTAGCACCAGAACCAGAAGTGGAAGGAGCAGGTTGTGAAGGATCAGGAGTCAAGGGTTGAGAACCACTAGTAGATGACTCAGAAGTGTCAATAGCAGATAAAAGACCTAAGGTAGTAAGCCAGTATTTCATCTGATTGGCCCACCGTTTATAGTTAACACCGGTGAACTTCTCAGGTTTGACACTTTTTGAGTGATCAGGAATTGCCATAAGTCCAATTCAAGTTTACTAGTCTAGGTAGATGTAATCTGATCGAATAAAAGATTTTGTCAATACTAGCTACTAGACCAGAAACTTAATTAAACCTGCTTTAAATCAAAAAACTCTAGAAGTGAAAAGATTAAAGTTTTACTCGGGTAGTTTGGCCAGGTAAGGATAGTACTAGAGGTTGATCAAAGATCTATTAAGTACCTCGTTTCTTACAGAGCGCGTTACGCAACCCTTAAACCTTTCCTTAGACACCAACTAATCCAAGAAAACTTGAACCGGTTCACTTAAAGATTTTTTTGTTTATGACAGATATAGTAATTGAGCACAGAAGCAGCAAAGAAATATAATTTTTTTTTTATTTTATAACTAATTAAGATGCAGCAAATTAAAGTAATTAACTAATGCAACAAGAAATCACAATATATTAAATTCGGGTGAACAGTAATCCCGATGAACAGTAATTTTTTTTTTTACTTTTTTTTTTTTTACTAATTAACTTAACAGCAAGAAATAATTAATCTTCTAGATTGCTTTCAAAAACAGATATATATATATATATAAAATTATAAAACAAAATTAAAAGTTAGAAAAT
>BQKN01000121.1:298705-321140 GCA_022839385.1 Asparagus kiusianus | reverse complement strand
ATACATATATTATATATAAATATATTGTATATACTTATAAGTTATAAAATGAGAGAGAGAGAGAGAGAGAGAGAGAGAGAGAGAGAGAGAATCACAAAAATATATATTACTTATTTATAAATACGTATTATATAGTTATATATGTATTTGTTACATACTTACATTATGCTTATTTAAGTACAGTTATAAAGTTTACTTATATGATATACTATTAAATATATTAGATGCACTATACTTATATATAATTATACTTATGCACTTATATATACTTATATAACTATTATTCTATAATATACACATAAAAGTATACTTATAACTACATTAGGTATTTATATTATTATATAAATATATATTAGTTTTTTTATTTTCTATATTTCTCCTTGTTCACTCTTTGTTTTTTTATTATTTTTTCACTCTCTTTCTCTCCTCTTATTCTAGTTTTTTTTATTTACAAATAATCACACACTCTCTATATCTCTACACTCTCGCTCCTCTTTATTCACACACATTTCTAGGATCTAATTTAGATTTTTTCTTATACACCTTCATCGTGGGATCGATATTGTAACTATACTATAATTTGATAGTCTTCCTCTTACAGCTCTAGTGCATGTTTATTATGCCCCTATCAAGTTTTCGGCGCTGTTGCTGGGAATGCACTTGTAATTAGGATTTTTCTATTTTTATTCTTTGGTTTTTCTGTTTAAGTGTAAAGGATTGACTAGAAGATTGAAGACTTTCTTGAAAAGATAAGTTCTCTTTATAGTATTTTCAATTCCGGCCCCTAATTTAGGCTCTTCATATTAAAGACGATTAGGAACTAATAGAAAAAATATTTTTTTCTTGGCCCTAATGAAATCCACTCTCCAATTGAACAAGTACTAACAAGATAATAAATTCAAATAAGAGCTCTCTTTCTCACATTTGTTTTGATTGTTAACCCTAATTAAAAAATAAAAAGATTTCTTTTTACATTCTTTTACAATTACTTTTAATCTTAGATTTGCATTGCATATAGTTAGTAGGAATTCACCAAAGTGATTTGAGCATTTTAATTTGACACTCACTTAAAAATACTCTTAGGCCCCGTTTGGCAAAGGTTTAAGGAAGAGGGATTAAGGAGAAAGATTAACATAGTTAGCCTATGATAATATGAAGGACTAAATTATTAACCTGTTATATAAGTTTTATTTTAACCCTTATGATCATTTTTAGTGTTTAGGAATAATAAGGATTATGACTATTTTCTTTATAATTAGAGGGGTTAGCTTTTAATCCTTCTAAATAGGAGTATTAGTAAACCCCTCATTTTGAGGAGTTAACTCATTTTAATCCCTCTAGAGGGGTTAGCTTAATCTTTCTACATATTTTGTGTTTGGTAAATTATAGAGGGTTAACTCACTTTAATCCTTATATAATTTTTTTGTGTTTAGTGGGTTAAGAAGCGGTTAAGTCCCATTAACCCCTCACTTAACCCTTTACCAAACGACACCTTAAGGACAAAACACATAGTCAAGGTAAGATGAAAGCTTTTATCATTTTTTTCTTAACCTAAAAATCACTAATTCCTCACTACACAAATCCAAGACTTTTAAAACTCATTAAACATTGGCCTCTAGGAACTCTAGTCCATTAAGGAACACGAAATCCTTAAGTAAACTAGTTTTAGTTTATTTGAACCCGTTGGTATCTAAGACAAGGTTTAGGAGTTACGTAAAGTGCATCGTAAGGAAAGATATACTTAATTGGTCATTGACCTCCCTCTAGTACTATCCTTACCTAGATAACTGACCAAGTAAACTTTAATCTTCTCACTCAAGGAGTTTTTGGTCAGAAGCTAATCTATTTGAGTTTAGGCTTAATCCTAGAATTAAGGGTTGTTGTTTCAAGGTGGTCGCTCTTAATTTGTTTAGTTACTTTTTTCTTTTATCCTTCTTCTTTTATTTCTAACCTTTAAATTCTATTAGTTTTGCCTTAAATAAAAATAAAAATAAAAAATAATTTTTTTTTGTTTGTTTTAGATATTTTCTTAATTTCCTTTTTAGTAAAAAAATTCCAGAAAGAATTTACTTTAGTGTATATAAATTTGGATTAAAAATAATACCAATCGTTTAACCCATATTAAACTAATTTTTTAGACTGGACAAATGGCAAATCCCAATGCACCATTTCTTCGAGACATGTATTATCCAAGTAGGAATGTAATCCCTCCTTATATTAGGCTTCGTGATATTAATTGAGCTAACTTGAGCTTAGATTTTACTTCGTAAACATGCTTACTAAATTCTTACGAAATGAATCTGAAGATGCATACATTTTTACATTCAAGCTTAAGGAAGTTTGTCTTATGATTAAAATTATAAATTTATGTGAGGATACAATTTATCTTAAATTTATCCAATTTACTCTTAAGAACAAAGCTAAGAAATAACTATATAACTTACCCATAAATTCCATCTCAACCTAGGATAAAATTATTATTGTTTTTCTAAAGAAAAATTTCCCAATTCATAAAACAATAAAGCTTAAAAACAACATTCAAAATTTTAAAATAAACTTAGCGGAGCCATTTTGAAAACATTTTGATAGATTTAAGGATCTTCTTATCCAATATCCTTACCAAAGTTCCAAAAAGTGGCAATTAGGCCAAATCATCTATGAATGATTAAATTATTCTTTAAAGTCATTCTTAAAATCTATGTACCAAGGGGATTTGATAAAGAAAAATATTGATGAAACTTAGAAATTCTTAGAAAGTTTGTATGAGAAAACCATGCAGTGCACTGTGATGAAAGAGTTTTATCAATTCCCCTAACCAAATTCTGTGGTCTTTTCCTAAAGTCATACATAGCTTCTGAAGCAAAGATGACTACAATCATGTATAAGTTAGAGGTCTAGAAATAAAAAAGAGCCCCAACTCAAATCAATCAAATTTCTACCCAGGATGTCATAACTGCAGATCTCAAACCCATGTTTTAAAGGAATGTCCTCTCTTAGGAAAATAATGAATCAATAGGTAGGTAAACGCTGCATTCCAGCATTCATTTTCTCCATCCTATAAACTGGTTTAGACAAAAAATACAAAATTTGCATAAAATTAGGAAAATTTTATAAAAAATCAAAATTTCATTCCCTCTTCAACTCCACAATTTTCTAGAAGAAATAAAATTTCATTTAATACACTGCATAACTTTTTACAACCTAATCCCATATATCATAATCAGTCTCTTCCAAATCAACCAGTAAATCTGATTCCTCTCGGTTCTGATCATGAGAAACATTTTAGTGTCTTAGAAAAAGGTTTAGAGACCATGATAAAAGATTCTACAAAGACTACTAACATGTTGACTCAGTCATCCAACACTCTAAATTCTTTCATGCAAACAACCGGTCAAGTACTCAATTCAACATCAAGTCATTGCTAGGGTAGAAACCTAACTTAGTCAATTAGCGAGTGCCGTGAGTTAAAGAGAAAGAGAATTTTTTGAGTTAACTTGTTCCAAACTCTAGGAACATTGGATCAAATTTAACCTACCAAGCTCAAGTGAAGGCAATCCATTCAGTACAGCTAGGGAAACAGATTGATAATTAAGTTAGAATGCCTCCAGATCAAACTCATTCTTCCTCTACTCCTATTCAAAATGTTGATCGTGAATAAATTCTCTCTCCTTCTGATAACTCTGTTCAATAATCACCCCCTTTCGATAACCAAGAGCCTGAAACCAAACCTGAGCTTAATTTTGATAGATTTAAGCCCTACTCTGTTTATAGATAGACTCAGGCCTAGGAAACACTCTCCCCACAAAGAGACAATCCTATGTACTTTTAAGCAGGTCAATGTTAACATTCCTCTCTTAGGTGTAATTAAACTAATCCTCTCTTACGTAAAAATTTTGAAGGATTTGTGCACTAAGAAAAGAACCACTAATATTTAAAAAAAGTCTTTCTAGCTACCAATATTAGTGACATGCTCTCGTAGCCCATGCCTTTGAAACATAAGGATCCTCATTGTCCTATTATTTCATGTGCCATAGGAAACACAATCATTGATAAGACATTTCTAGAATAGGGAGCTAGTGTGAATCTTTTTCGCTATTTAGTTTTTAAATAGCTAGAGGTAAGCGAATTAAAACTAACCAGATGTACCATCTAGTTAGCTGATAGATCTGTAAAAATTTATAAGGGAGGGATAGAGGATGTTCTAATCAAGGCAGAAGAGTTTATTTTTCCTATTGATTTTATAATCTTGGAGACGCAGCCTGTTTCTAATCTTAGAGGTTAGATACCTATCATTTTTGGAAGACCCTTCTTAGAAATTTTAATGCTCTGATTAATTGTAGAACTAGTCAAATGAGGCTATTCTTTGAGAACATAACTATTAATCTTAATATTTTTAATCTAGGGAAGTAGCTAATTGATTCATCAGATCAACCTCTATAAGTAAACTACATCCAAAAAATTCACGTGAAGAGTTAGAGTGATTAGACATGATTTTTGAGGAGATCTTAATTTGGTGATAAAATCAAGATATTAGAGGAATTTGAATCAGAACTAATTTGAATCAGAACTAAGTTCCTTTTAATCAGAACTGTTAATGATGAGCTTAGGTTCTTAGAAAATACAGAACAACCAACGTATCATACATTAATTATGAATCTTGAGTTTAAAGAAATTTTTAGAGAAGAACTAGTTATGTTAGGATAAACTTTCATTAAAGTTGAAACTGAGTTCAAACCTGAAACTTACTTTCAGTTTGATCAACACCAGAAATTTAAAATGCATAACCCCCTTCTTATTTGCCTTTAAATGTTACAAAAATCATTGACACCCTCAAAGTGTACATAATTTAAGCACATTTTTAAGTTTACCATTTTAGACTTCTTTAAAATCTAGGTAGAATTTTAGAGTTAAGGTAGGATTTGATGTAAAGTGTGAGTTTTTTATTTTTAATCTTTTATTCTATATCTTTGCTCTTTGTCTCAAAATAATAATACAAAGAGTTTATTCTTCTCACGTTTGAAAGTTTCTTGTTCTTTTGAGGAAAAAAGAAGAAGAAGAAAAAAAAGTGGAAAAAAATAACTTGAAAGAAAAAGAAAAGAAAAGCAAAAAGTGATATAAAAAAATTTGGCTACATTTTCCTCATACTAAAGATAATTATAGTTTGTTATCACTGTTCTAGGTCGACCGATCAAATGTAAGTACTTCATTTCTTATTTGTTTTATTGTGTGCATCATAGAATTTACATTGAGGCTAATGCGAAATTTAGGTATGGAGATGGGGACTGGTCATCTTTTCTTTTCATTTTACTATTTTTCCTTCTTTTTATTTTATATTTTCTTTTCTTTTCTTTCTCTAAAAAGTATCACTTGCCGATTTGATAGAATTAATTAATAATTAATTTACTTGATATACTTTTAGACTCTTTATCCCTTAGTTAGTTTTATTCTCAAGTTGGCTTTTTATGATAACTCTACATAAATTTCTTAAGAAATAATTTTTTAAATAGTATACTTTACTGTAGTCCAACTTAGACTATTAATTAAAGTAATAAAATTATTGCATGCTTAGGTTACAGTTAAAAATAATTTTTATGCACTTGCAGCTCTTCTCCCCTATGAGCTGAGGTCCATAACATGTAGGCCCCCTACTAGTCACATTGGTGTGGGGTCTCACATGTTATACACCTAGCAGCTCACCGGGGAGAAGAGTTGCCAACTCTTCTTCAGCATCCATATATATATATATATATATAACCCCGTAAATTTGAGAATATTGTTATTAACATTAATAAATAAGTTTTAATTATGATAAATATCATTTAATGATGGATGAGTATGGTAGTAATTGATTTGAGATCAACTAGGTGTAGATATGAGAGTATACAAGTGTTAAACATGCACAAAACTGTATGGTCAAAAAATTAAAATTGATTGATTCTTGTTTTAAGAAATGGATTCGATCACTTAGTACGAATCCTATATAATCACTCACTCTCTCGATTGCAGAGGAAGAGAAGATTAATTTGACTTCTCTTTTTTTAAAAGTGGGTTCTTAGTGACAAAATGATACTTCTCTCGATGCTCAAGCCGAGATTGCTTCCCGTTGACGATCAGATCAAGATCGCTTCAACTCAAGAGGAGAATCAGACTTTGTTGATGGCTTAGATTGTTAGAACCGAGATTTGAATCTCAATCTTGAATGCTAAAGCTCTGCCTCCCCTCCACCCCTCCCAAAATCACCTCCTTAGCTGATTACGGCTATTTATAGAGTTTCAGCACGTAACCGACGTGCTAAAATTATGGGTAGAGGGCGTAACTGATGTGCTAAAATTGTGGAGTCATGGCGTAACTGACTCTATGGGTTTAGCCCACATTGCTGACTGGGTCTTCGGAGATGTTACAGCTGGATCTCCTGTGGACGACAAGCTTCGTTGCATAGCGAGGTTCATCTGATTGTATGAGCCTCAATATGCAGCGAGGTTTGTCTTCTAAGGCTAACTTTGCAGTATAGTAAACTCTGTTTTCACTGACATCGTCTGACGAGCTTCGTATTCACTAACGAACTTCGTCTTCGATAGATGAGTCTAACTACATAGCAAGTCTTATGAATTTCCTCTTGACGAGCCTCATCTTCACCAATGAGCTTTACGTTTGGTGATGAGTTCTGAACCTCGTATCTAATGACGAGCTTCGAACCTTGTTTCCAAAGACGAGCTTCGAATCTTGTTTCCAAAGACGAGGTTCGAACATCGTTTCTAATGACGAGCTTCATCTTCTAGAGTAGCTTTGTCCACAGTGATGAACTATGATGTCGAGCCTCGCTGCATGGTGAATCTCATCTTTTGATGTTGAGCCTCGCTATATGGCGAACCTTATAGGTGAACCTGTCAGGCGAGCTTCAATCAGTTCAGGTGAGCTAAGTTGTCAGGCGAACTTAGCATTGCAGGTGAATTTCACTGTTCAGACAAAGTCCAGTCTTAAAGGCGGACTTAGCATTACAGGTGAACTTTAATGTTCAGGCGAAGTCCAGTCTTGCAGGCGGACTTCAGAACATGCTGCGAAGAATGGGTCATAACTTTCAAACCGTAAGTCAGAATTGGATGAATTATATATGAAAATCGACTATCTCGACAAGACGGAGCTGATCAAACCGACCCTAAAGGGTTTGGTTTGCTCCTATCTATTTCTCCAAATTTCTTAATGTTTAAAAGATATTAGCATTTTTTATCAATTTGAGCTTCTTTGCTAGGAATTAAGGTAATTTTTATTGCCTACAAACCCCCCTCTAAAGTTTTCAGACCCAAATCAGATTGCATGGGATCTGAAATACTTTAATCTTAAGGCCTGTAAAATGAGCACTATTCAGATGAAATAAGGAGCCTTCCAGTTAACTTGTCCATTCTGGTAAAGTTGAACTCTCCAGACGCAGTTAATGATCGCCAGCTAGGATTTTTAGCAAACCCTCAGCTATCAATAGACTTGACGTATCTTTACCAACGACCATTTGAGTTGGATTAGCTATGCTTACCCTTAGCATGGTAAGTTGCCGAGGAGTTTCTCTTAGGCTTAATGCTAAGATTTCTTCTTTATCCTTAGTCGTTCAAGGCATTGGATTAAGTGTTAGAGTTTGGTTGTGTCGTTCAGTATAACAACTCAATCTGGTATTTTGAAAGCGAAGCTCATCGCATGGTAGGCTTGCTGGAATGATGTGGTATTGTTGATGAATAGTGACTCATCGCATGGTAGGTCACTATTTAGAAACAAGGGGGAAGATAGGGGCTCATCGCTTGGTAGGCCACTATCAACGAACAACGTCATGATATTATGGAGGTAATCAAGTCGTTCAGTGATATGAACGTATAATGTCTGTGATTAAAATAGCAGCACATCACAAAGTAGACCACTATTTATGATCATTCTAAGAAGATAGAACGTTTGGAAAAGACCAGATAATGAATCATCACATGGTACATCACTATCTTGATCGAGAGACAAGTAGGTGCTCATCGCATGGTAGAATACTACTTGGTGAGAGAAATCAAGTCGATCAGTGACATGTGAGTATAACGACGGTGATTAGAATAGTGACACATCACGTGGTAGGTCATTATTTTTGATCATTCTAAGGAGATAAAATGTTCGGAAAAGACCAAATAGTGAATTATCACATGGCATATCACTATCCTTGATCGAGAGACAAGTAGGTGTTCATCGCATGGTAGAACACTCCTTGATGAAGTATTTTCAATAGGGGTTAAGAATTAACTATCAGAGGTAATTATTAACGTGATAGTTTTGTGGATCTGCCATCCTATTAGAGAGGATTGGTAGGGGAATTTGGAGGAAGTGGCTATCAAAGGCAATCATTAACATGATTGTTTTGTGGTCCCGCCATCCTATTGAAGAGGATTGACGAGGGAATTTGGAGGAAGTGACTATCATAGGTAATCATTAACATGATAGTATTTTAGTAAGGGGCCAGATTCTCATGTCTGACTTCGAACCACCTTGGAGTTGATTTATGATGAGCTTCGGGTTGTCATGGCTCCGTCAGAGAGAAAGCTTGATGTAGTACATGATTTTGGAAAGAAATCGAAACTACCCCCACTTCAGCGATAGCTGTAAATCAGGATTGAAGGGTAAAGACTCATGTATCTAATAATGCTTGGATCTTATCCTTCAGGGTTTAACATTTAGAGGTGGGATGATGAACTGTCCTGTGGTACAAACAATAGTTGAATCATCCGTTCTCGACATCTCCTCAGGTTGCATCGATTCTGGGAGCTTGATCTTTTTCATCTTGATCAAGGATTTGAGTATCGGGACGACTTGCTCATCTTGAAAGTCGTACTTCTGCTGAAAGTAGCTATCTGAAGATTTACCCTTCTGCTTCGATGAAGAGATAGGGGAAAAAGTGGTTTTCACCGCTAAAACATCTTTCCTTTTTACATAAGTAAGAGGGGTGAGGTTGTCTTGGTCATCATCCCCCTTGAAAATCACATGGCTCTTCAGCATCTAGCCTTTTGAGCATGCTTTCGACCTGTTCTTCTTAGAGAATAAGCTCTTTCAGAGTTAGGGTCTTCACCGCTCTATTCTTGGATAAAATATGGATCGAGAGATTATTGTAACACATCTGGATCAACGTATTTTTAGAGACTTGATCATGGCAATGCAGCGACCGATTTCTAAATCTCTTGACAAAGTTACTAATAGACTTGGTCTTTTTCTGCTTTTCAACTAGCAGGTTAGGCATAGATACTTTTGTGTCATCGTCGAAAAATTTGGCTAGAAATAGCCTTTCCATGTCATTCCAGCAAGTGACGGATTCAGACTCCAGCCTACGAAACCATTCAAAAGCGACCCCCTTAAGGGTACTAATGAAAAGTCGAGTCATAATGGGATCATTCCCCACTATGTGTCCAATCTGCGCCTGGAAATAGTAGATGTGCTGGGTCGTGGAACCCTTGCCATCAAACTGCAGGAAGCTAAGTGGCTTGAACTTTGGAGGATAAGGCACAGAGTCCCATTCGACAGGGTATGGCCTGACGACCCCTAATTCTTTGAAGTTTCTCTGAAGCTTCAAAGCCTCAAGCTGCTTCTGAAAATCGTCCAACTTTTGATCTCGGTCATTCTTACACGGGTTGGACTCAGCTTCGGATAATTCAGAGTGAATATTAAAATTCTTTTCCTCCTCATCTTCTTTGTTATTACCATCTTGGTTTTGACGGCTAGATTCCCGAGCATTGGATGAAGGTCGCTGGTGCCTTGATCCTGAGGATTCTGCGGTAGCTTTCTTCTTCTTCTTCTCCTTGAGGAGTTTGTCCATCATATCCTCCAAGCATCTGATAATTTCTTGTTGTTGGAGGAGAGTAGCTTGTTGTTCTTCCAGTCTTCTTGTCACTTCTTCTTCACTCACATCCATGTGAGTGCTCACTTGCTCACTTTGATCGATGCTGGAAGGTTGAGATGTTGTAATGATAGAGTTTTCAGGCTCTTCATCGACATCATAGGATATACCCGCTAATTTTTGATAATCCAACGGGATCATTGCTTCGGTACGGGTACGGGTGTGTTAGTAAATACCCTGTCTTTCAATGAGTGCTTCTCGTAATCCTGGGGAAAACCCAAGATCGGAGGACTCGGCTTGGGTTTTACCCTTGCCTTTACCAACCATATTGATCATTACTTCGACGTGGCAATTTTTGGACACTTGCTTTTTAGGACGAAAGCGTCTTTTTCTGGACGAAGGAATTGTCGAAGGCTCTGATAGTCATTCAAAAACTATAGACTTATGTGCTGATACACTATATAGGCATTAGGAGAGCACTACAGAGATAAGTTTATCACAACTGCAATAGGATTTCATCCGACTCATGCTGCATTTATGAACCAGGTAATCATGGAGATGAGTAACATGACCACCTCCTGTTAACTCGGGTAGCTCGCTTATGCATGCGCGAGAATCTCTACGTGTTAGAGATTAGTGATCCTTATTGGCTGGACGAACCTCATGCTGAAGACGGGGTTTGTCATCTGGGCGCACTCAGACGTTTAGATGAGGATCATGTATGATACGAGTTTCGTCGGTTGGGCAAGCCTCGTCATTCATGTGAGCTTTGATATTCGGACGAACCTCATATTTCATGCGAGGTTCATCAATCAGACGAGCTTGGTTCCAAGGATGGATTTGTCGGCTGAGTCGAACCTCGTCTTGGACCCTTGAATGTTTCTCTGTAACAGTGCTAGTATGAGGTTGAAGGTGAGATTCGTCTTTTTGATAAGGTTCGTCACTTTGTTGAGCCTGAGTCTTGCTATTCTGAGCAGCAGAGTAAATTTGTTATGGTTGTTTTGGTTGAGCCTTGTGTTGAAGACGAGGTTTGTTAGTCGAACACATCTGAATACATTGGCGAGGCTTGTTGTTTCGACAGGCCTGAATCTGACTAGCTCGAATAGCAGTGTGAGCTTGCAATGGTTGTTTCAAACGAGCCTCATGTTGAAGATGGGGTTCTTCATTTGAGTGAGGTTTGTCCTACTGACGAGCCTGGATTTGGCTATCTTTCCTAATAGAGCAAACTTGTTGAGTTGGACAAATCTCATATTGAAGCTCGTCATTCGAACCTAATTGGGTACAAGGGTGAAGTTCGTCATTTTGACGTTCCTCAGCTAAGTGACCCTTAGTAGGCTTGTAGGCCTTATACATGTGGTCTCGTGGCCAATAGTGAAAACCGTCCTACGAGACCAGGGCTTGAGCCTTCATCGAGCCTGGTTCTGACGTTGACGCTGTCTTGCTCGTTTTGAGAGTGAATTAACATCAGGTTCTACAACAGCTAATTTCTGGCTAGGTTGTTCCGTAGAAGCAACCAAAGTTTGGTGAGGTTGCTTGACTACCCACCTCTTAGCCTGATGGCTAGTTTTCAAAGCCTTGTTATTCAGAGGCAAATGTTTCTCCTTGAGACTGACTCGAGTTAAATTATCAGAGGCCATGTGGGCCAAAGTCTCATAAGAGACTCTACGGCACTTGCGTTCCTTCGTAGGACTCGAAGTTCTAGAGGAGAGGAACTCCTCATACTTGGATTGGTTGAACTCGATGATGAGAGTTCCGACCTTGGTTCCCACCACGATCTGATCTGACTGCACCACCATCAGTTCATCGGAAAGTGCAGCTTCTCCCACTATGGTTGCCATCTTCAGTATGGTCGAAAAATTGAAATTTATTGATTCTTGTTTTAAGAAATGGGTTCGATCACTTAGTACGAATCCTGTACAATCACTCACTCTCTCGATTACAGAGGAAGAGAAGATTAATTTGAGTTCTTTTTTGTTTAAAAGTACGTTCCTTGTGGCGAAATGATGCTTCTCTCGATGCTCAAGCCGAGATTGCTTCCCGTTGACGATCAGATCAAGATCGCTTCAACTCGAGAGGAGAATCAGACTTTGTTGATGGCTTAGATTGTTAGAACCAAGGTCCGGATCTCAATCTTGAATGTCAAAGCTCTGCCTCCCCTTTGCCCCACCCAAAATCACCACTTTATAGCTGATTGTGGCTATTTATAGAGTTTCCGTACGTAACCGACATGCTAAAATTATGGGTATAGGGCGTAACTGATACGCTAAAATCGTGGAGATGTGGCGTAACTGACTCCTTGGATTTAGCCCACATTGATAACTAGGTGTTTGGAGCTGTTAGAACTATTTCTCCTACGGATGACGAGCCTTGCTGCATGGCGAGGTTCATCTGATTGTACGAGCCTCAATATGTAGTGATGTTCATCTTCTAAGGCCAACTTTGTAGTAAAACTAACTCTATTTTTACTGACATCGTTTGACGAGCTTTGTATTCACCAATGAACTTCGTCTTCGATAGCTGAGTCCAACTACGTAGCACATCTTGTGAATTTCCTTTTGATGAGCCTCATCTTCACTAATGAGCTTTACGTCTGGTGATGAGTTTCGAACCTCGTATCCAATGACGAGCTTCAAACCTCATTTCTAATGACGAGCTTCGAACCTCGTTTCCATTGATGAGCTTCGAACCTTGTTTCCAATGACGAGCTTCCAACCTCATTTCCAATGACGAGCTTCAAACCTCATTTCCAATGTCGTGCTTCATCTTCCAGAGTAGCTTTGTCCATAGTGATAAACTTTAATGTCGAGCCTCGCTGCATGGTGAACCTCGTCTTTTGATGTTGAGTCTCGCTGCATGGAGAACCTCGTAGGAGAAGCTGTCAGGAGAGCTTCAATCAGTTCAGGTGAAGTCCAGTCTTGCAGGCGGACTTAGCATTGCAGGCGAACTTTAATTTTCAGGCGAAGTCAGTCTTGTAGGTGGACTTTAGAACATGCTGCGAAGAACGAGTCATAACTTTTAAACTGTAAGTCAGAATTGAATGAATTATATATGAAAATCGACTATCTCGACGTGACGGAGCTGACCAAACTGACTCCATAGGGATTGGTTTGCTCCTATCTATTTTTCCAAATTTCTTATGGTTTGAGAGATATTAGCGTTTTTTGTTAATTTTGAGCTTCTTTTCTAGAAAATAAGGTAATTTTTATTACCTACAAAACCCCCTCTAAAGGTTTTAGAACCAAATCAGGTTGCACGGGGTCTGAATTACTTTAAATCTTAAGGCCTACAAAATGAACACTATTCAGATGAAATGAGGAGCCTTCTTGAGAACTTGTCCATTCTGCTAAAGTTAAACTCTCCAAACGCAGCTAATGATCACCATCTAGGATTTTTAGCAAACCCTAAGCTATAACCGAACTTGACATGTCTTTAGCAATGACCGTTTGAGTTGTACTAGCCATACTTTTGCCCTTAGCGTGGTAAGTTATCGAGGAGTTTCTCTTAGGCTTAATGCTAAGATTTTTTCTCTATCCTTAGCCGTTCAAGGCATTAGATTAAGTGTTAAGAGTTTGGTTGTGTCGTTCAGTATAACAACCCAGCCTGGTATTTTGAAAGCGATTCTCATCGCATGGTAGGCATGCTGGAATGATGTGGTATTATTGATGAATAGTGACTCATCGTATGGTAGGTTATTATTTGGAAACAAGGAGGAAGATAGGGGCTCATCGTTTGGTAGGCCACTATCAAAGAACAACGTCATAACATTGTGGAGGTAATCAAGTTGTTCAGTGATATGAACATATAATGACTGTGACTAAAATAGCGGCACATCACATGGTAGGTAACTATTTGCGATCATTCTAAGGAGATAGAATGTTCGGAAAATACCAGACAGTGAATCATCGCATGGTAGATCACTATTTTGATCAAGAAACAAGTAGGTGCTCATCACATGGTAGAACACTACTTGATAAGGGAAATCAAACCGATCAGTGACACAGGAGTATAACGACTGTAATTGGAATAGTAACACATCACTTGGTAGGTCACTATTTTCGATCATTCTAAGGAGATAGAACGTTTAGAAATGACCAGATAGTGAATCATCGCATGATAGATAACTATTTTGATCGAGAGACAAGTAGGTGCTTATCACATGGTAGAATACTACTTGTTAAAGTATTTTCAATAGGGCTTAAGAATAGACTATCAGAGGTAATTATTAACGTGATAGTTTTGTGGACTCACCATTCTATTAGAGATGATTGGTGTGGGAATTTGGAGGAAGTGACTATCTGAGGTAATCATTAACATGATAGTTTTGTGGTTCTGCTATCCTATTGATGAGGATTGACGAGGGAATTTGGAGGAAGTGACTATCAGAGGTAATTATTAACGTGATAGTTTTTTGGTAAGGGGCCAGATGCTCATGTCTGACTTTGAACTCACCTTGGAGTTGATTTATGATGAGCTTTGGGTTATCATGGCTTTGTCAGATAGTATGCTTGATGTAGTACATGGTTTTGTAGAGAAACCGAAACTACCCCCACTCCAGCGCTAGCTGTAAATCAGGATTAAAGCGTAAAGACTCATGTATCCAATAAAGCTTGGATCTTATCCTTCAGGGTGTAGCATTTAGAGGTGGGATGATGAACCGTCCTGTGGTATACACAATAGTTGGGTTCATCCGTTCTCGACATCTCCTTAGGTAGCATCGATTCTGGGAGATTGATCTTTTTCGCCTTGATCAAGGATTTGAGTATCAGGATGACTTGCTCATCTTGGAAGTCATACTTCTGATGAAAAATGGTTATCTAAATATTTGTCATTCTGCTTCGATGAAGATTTAGGGGAAAAAGTGGTTTTCACCACTAAAGCATCTTTTATTTTTACATAAATCAGAGGGGTGAGGTTGTCTTGGTCATCACCCCCCTTGAAAATCACATGGCTCTTCAGCATCTAGCCTTTTGAGCATGCTTTCGACATGTTCTCCTTGGCGAACAAGCATTTTCAAGGTTCGAGTCTTCACTGCTCCAATCTTGGATAAAATATGGATCAAGAGATTATTACAACACATATCGATTAATGTACTTTCAGAGACTTGATCACGGTAATGCTGCGACCGATTTCTAAATCTCTTGACAAAGTTAATAACAGACCTTGTCTTCGTCTGCTTTTCAACTAGCAGGATGGCCATAGTTACTTTTATGTCATCGTCAAAGAATTTGGTCAGAAATAGCCTTTCCATGTTCTTCCAGCAAGTGATGGATTAAGGATCCAGTCTGCGAAACCATTCAAAAGTGACCCCCTTGAGGGTACTAATAAAAAGTTGAGTCATAATGGGATTATTCCTCATTATATGTCTAGTCTACGCCTGGATATAGTAGATGTGCTGGGTCCTAGAACCATCACCATCGAACTGCAGGAGGCTGAGTGGATTGAATTTTGGAAGATAAGGGATAGAGTCTCATTCGGCAAGGTATGGCCTGACGACCCCCCAGTTCTCTGAAGTTCCTCTAAAACTTCAAAGACTCAAGCTGCTTCTGGAAATCATCCAACTTCTAATCTCGATCATTCTTACGCAGGTTGGACTCAGCTTCGATGATTCAGAGTGAATATTAAAATTCTTTTCCTCCTCATCTTCTTCATTATTACCATCTTGGTTTCAACGGCTAGATTTCCGAGCACTGGGTGAAGGTCGCCGGTGCCTTGATCCTGAGAATTCGGTGGTAGCTTTCTTCTTCTTCTTCTCATTGAGGAGTTTGTCCACTATATCCTCCAAGCATCTGATGGTTTCTTGTTGTTGGAGGAGAGCAGCATGTTATTCTTCCAACCTTCTTGTTATTTCTTCTTCATTCCCGGCCATGTGAGCACTCACTTACTCACTTTGATCGGTGCTGGAAGGTTGGGATGTTGCAATAATAGAGTTTTCAGGCTCTTCACCGACATCATAGGATATGCCCGCTAATTTTTAATAATCCAATGGGATCCTTACTCTGGTACGGGTACGGATTTGTTGGTAAACACCCTGTCTTTCAATGAGTGCTTCTCGTAATCCTAGGGAAAACTCAAGATTGGAGGACTCAGAAGAATCAGCTTGGGTTTTACCCTTGCCTTTACCAACCATATTGATCGTTACTTCGACATGGTGATTTTTGGATCCTTTCTTTTTATGACGAAAGCGTCTTTTTCTGGATGAAGGAATCGTCGAAGTCT
Organism: Asparagus kiusianus; assembly: GCA_022839385.1. Taxonomy (NCBI): domain Eukaryota; kingdom Viridiplantae; phylum Streptophyta; class Magnoliopsida; order Asparagales; family Asparagaceae; genus Asparagus; species Asparagus kiusianus. The sequence continues at coordinate 305,077 of BQKN01000121.1, read as the reverse complement.
CTGACAGTCGTTCAAAGACTATAGACTTGTGTGCTGATATCCCACATGGGCATTGGGAGAGCACTACGGAGATAAGTTTCTCACAACTGCAATTCGATTTCATCTGGCTCATACTATGTTTACGAACCAGGTAATCATGGAGATCAATAACATGACCACCCTTGTTAACTCAGGTAGCTCACTTATGCATGCGTGAGAATCTCTAAGTGTTAGTGGTTGGCAATCCTGATTGGCTGGACGAACCTCATGCTGAAGATGGGGTTTGTCGTCTGGGCGCACTCGGATGCTTGGACGAGGCTCATGTGTGATACGAGGTTTGTTGGTTGGGCGAGCCTCGTCATTCATGCGAGCTTGGATATTCGGACGAACCTGGTTCGGGGAACAAACCTCGTATTTCATGCGAGGTTTGTCAATCGGACGAACTTGGTTCCAAGGACGGATTTGTCATCTAAGTCAAACCTCGTCTTGGACCCTTGAATGTTTCTCTATAACAGTGCTAGTCTGAGGTTGAAGGTGAGATTCATCTTTTTGACGAGGTTCGCCACTTCGTCGAGCCTAAGTCTTGCTATTCTGAGTAGCAGAGCAAATTTTCACTGGTTGTTTTGGATGAGCCTCGTGTTGAAGACGAGGTTCGTTAGTCGAACGCATCTGAATACGTTAGTGAGGCTTATTGTTTCGACAGGCCTGAATCTAACTAGCTCGAATAGCAGTACGAGCTTGCAACGGTTGTTTCAAACGAGCCTCATGTTGAAGATGAGGTTCGTCATTCGAGCGAGGTTTGTCCTGCTGACGAGCCTAGATTTGGCTATCTTTCCCAACAGAGCAAACTTGTTGAGTTAGAAGAACCTCGTATTGAAGCTCATCATTCGAACCTAATTGGGTACAAGGGTGAAGTTTGTCATTTTGACGTTCCTCAGCTAAGTGACCCTCAGTAGGCTTGTAGGCCTTATACATGTTGTCTCGTGGCCGATAGTGAAAACTGTCCAACGAGACCAGGGCTTGAGCCTTGCGCCGAGCCTGGTTCTGACGTTGACACTATCTTGCTCTTTTTGAGAGCGAATTAGCACCAGGTTCTACAACAGTTAATTTCTGGCTAGGTTGTTCCGTAGAAGCAACCAAAGTTTAGCAAGGTTTCTTGACAACCCACCTCTTAGCCTGATGGCTAGTTTTCAAAGCCTCATTATTCAGAGGCAAAGGTTTCTTCTTGAGACTGACTCGAGTTGAATTATCGGAGGCCATATGGGCTGAAGTCTCATAAGAGACTCTACAGCACTTGCGTGTCTTCGTGGGACTCGAAGTTCTAGAGGAGAGGAACTCCTCATACTTGGATTGGTCGAATTCAATGATGAGAGTTTCAACCTCGGTTCCCACCACAATCTGATCTGATTGTGCCACCACCAGTTCATCGGAAAGAACAGTTTCTCCCACTGTGGTCGCCATCTTCTGTATGGTCAAAAAATTAAAATTGATTGATTCTTGTTTTAAGAAATGGGTTTGATCACTTAGTACGAATCCTGTACAATCACTCACTCTCTCGATTACAGAGGAAGAGAAGATTAATTTGACTTCTTTTTTGTTTAAAAGTGGGTTCTTGGTGGCGAAATGATGCTTCTCTCGATGCTCAAGCCGAGATTGCTTCCCGTTGATGATAAGATCATGATCACTTCAACTCGAGAGGAGAATCAGACTTTGTTGATGGCTTAGATTGTTAGAACTGAGGTGCAGATCTCAATCTTGAATGTCAAAGCTCTGCCTCCCCTCTGCCCCTCCCAAAATCACCATTTATAGCTAATTGTGGCTATTTATAGAGTTTCAGCACGTAACTGACTTGCTAAAATTATGGGTATAGGGCGTAACTGATACGCTGAAATCATAGAGTCGTGGCGTAACTAACTCATTTGATTTAACCCACATTGCTAATTGGGCCTTCAGAGCTGTTACGTCTAGATCTCCTGTGGACGACAAGCCTCACTGCATAGTGAGGTTCATCTGATTGTACGAGCCTTAATATGCACGAGGTTCGTCTTCTAAGGCCAACTTTGCATTATAGCGAACTCTATTTTCACTGACATCATCTGACGAGCTTCGTATTCAACAACGAACTTTATCTTTGATAGCTGAGTCCAACTGCGTAGCAAGTCTTGTGAATTTTCTTTTGATGAGCCTCATCTTCACTAATGAGCTTTACGTCTGGTGATGAGTTCCGAACCTCATATCTAATGACGAGCTTCGAACCTCGTTTCTAATGACGAGCTTCGAACCTCGTTTCTAATGACGAACTTCATCTTCTAGAGTAGGTTTGTCCACAGTGATGAACTTTAATGTCGAGCCTCGCGACGTTGTGAACCTCATCTTTTGATGTTGAGTCTCGTTGCATATGGCGAACCTCATAGGTGAAGCTGTTATGCGAGCTTCAATCAGTTCATGCGAGCTAAGTTGTCAGGCAAACTTAGCATTGCAGACAAACTTTAATTTTTCGACGAAGTCCAGTATTGCAGGTGGATTTATCATTGCAGACGAACTTCAATGTTCAGGCGAAGTCTAGTCTAGTAGGCGGACTTCAGAACATGCTGCGAAGAACGGGTCATAACTTTCAAACCGTAAGTCAGAATTGGACGAATTATATATAAAAATCGACTATCTTGACGAGACAGAACTGACCAAACCAACCCTAAAGGGTTTGATTTGCTCCTATCTATTTTGTCAAATTCCTTACAGTTTGAGAGATATTAGTATTTTTTTTGTCAATTTTGAGCTTCTTTGTTAGGAATTAAGGTAATTTTTATTGCCTACAAAACCCCCTTCAAAGTTTTTAGACCCAAACCAGGTTGCATGGTATCTAAAATACTTTAGATCTGAAGGCTTGCAAGATAAGATCTATTCAGATAAAATGAGGAGCTTTCCAGTGAACTTGTACATTCTGATAAAGTTTAACTCTCTAAACGCAGCTAATGATCGCCATCTAGGATTTTTAGCAAACCCTCAGCTATCAATGGACTTGACGTGTCTTTACCAACGACCGTTTGAGTTGGACTAGACATGCTTTTGCCTTTAGCATGGTAAGTTATCGAGGAGTTTCTCTTAGGCTTAATGCTAAGAATTATTCTCTATCCTTAGCCATTCAAGGCATTGGATTAAGTGTTAGAGTTTGGTTGTGTCGTTCAGTATAACAACTCAACTTGGTATTTTGAAACGAGGCTCATCGCATGGTAGGCCTGCTGGGATGATGTGCTATCGTTGATGAATAGTGACTCATCGTATTGTAGGCCACTATTTGTAAACAAGGAGGAAGATAGGGGCTCATCGCTTGGTAGGCCACTATCAATAAACAACGTCATGACAAGTCGTTCAGTTACATGAACGTATAATGACTGTGATTAAAATAGCGGTACATCACATGCTAGGCCACTATTTGCAATCATTCTAAGGAGATAGAACGTTCAGAAAAGACCAGATAGTGAATCATCACATGGTAGATCACTATCTTGATCGAGAGACAAGTATGTGCTCATCGCATGGTAGGAAACTACTTGGCAAGGGAAATCAAGTCGATCAGTGACATGGGAGTATAACGACTGTGATTGGAATAGTGATACATCGCGTGGTAGGTCACTATTTTTGATCATTCTAAGGAGATAAAATGTTCGTAAAAGACTAGATAGTGAATCATCGCATAGCAGATCACTATCATGATTGGCAGATCACTATCTTGATTGAAAGATAAGTAGGTGTTTATCGCACGGTAGAACACTCCTTGATGAAGTATTTTCAACGAGGGTTAAGAATTGACTATCAAAGGTAATCATTAATGTGATAGTTTTGTAAACCCACGGGGAATTGGGAGGAAGTGATTATCATATATAATTATTAACATGATAGTTTTGTGGTCCTACCATTCTATTGAAGAGGATTGGCAAGGGAATTTGGAGGAAGTGACTATCAGAGGTAATCATTAACGTGATAGTATTTTGGTAAGGGGCCATATGCTTATGTCTGACTTCGAACTCACATTGGAGTTGATTTATTATGAGCTTCGGTCGTCATGGCTCCAGCGATAGCTATAAATCAGGATTGAAGGGTAAAGACTCCTGCATCCAATAAGACTTGGATCTTATACTTCAGGGTGTAGCATTTAGAGGTGGGATGATGAACCGTCTTGTGGTACGCATAATAGTTGGGATCATCCGTTCTCGACATCTCTTAGATCACATCGATTCTAGGAGCTTGATCTTTTTCGTCTTGATCAAAGATTTGAGAATCGGGATGACTTGCTCATCTTGGAAGTCGTGCTTCTACTGAAAGTGGCTATCCGAAGATTTGCCCTTCTACTTCGATGAAGATTTAGGGGAAAAAGTGGTTTTCACTGTCAAAACATCTTTCCCTTTTACATAAGTTAGAGGGGTGAGGTTGTCTTGGTCATCACCCCCTTGAAAATCACATGGCTCTTCAGCATCTAGCCTTTTGAGTATGCTTTCAACCTGTTCTCCTTAGCGAACAAGCTCTTTCCAAGTTCGGGTCTTCATCGCTCCAATCTTGGATAAAATATGGATCGAGAGATTATTACGATACATCTCGATCAACGTACTTTCAGAGACTTGATCACGACAATGTTAGACCCTAAAGGGGGGTGATTAGGGTCTTATGCTAATCTAATCCGATTTTATGCCAATTAAAACTAATTAATAAATTATCCTAGCAAGTATGAAATACAACATGATATGTGAACTAGGATAAGCAATATGAACTATGAAACATATCCTAGCAAAGAGATATACTATGAGATATATATGCAAGGATATGAAACTAACACAAGGGTAAAAAAAACAAGATAGTGGATGAAATAAATGAGCAATGCACAATTGGCGATATAAGATAAATGCAAAAGCAAATGCGCCAATGACAAACTCAAACACACTCAAATGATCACAGAGTTCGGACCTTCCGTCCTACGTCTTCGCTCCCCACTCCCGAGGAGAAATCCACTATCACAACCGAGTTTTCTACGCTCACCCGAATAACGTTTACAACCACACTATGTCGGTTTTCAACGATCACTGATCAACATATACACTCACACTTACAATGTTAGTTTTCAACGTTCACCGATCACTGTTCACTTCTCATACTCGGTTTTCTAGTTCACCAAAAACTTCACAACAACACACTCGGTTTTCTAGCTCACCGAAAACCTTACAACACTCTCAATATAACAATAAATGATTTGTTCTCTAATATAAGGCGAGAACTCAATTAAGTACAACTCAATGTTACAATCTCTCATAACCCCAATATACTATGTATGTAAATACAATAAGCTCAATGTGGGTGTGTGTAACAAAGAGGTAAATCAAATCTAAACTCAATACAAAAACTAGCTTTAATAAAATGATAATCAAATAAATATACAAATGTAAAGCTAGATAAGAATTTAGAGATTCTTCTCTAAATAACAAGATGGAGAGATGGATTAAAAGGAAGCTCAAACAATGTAGATGATCTCCTCCACTTGTGAACCAACCAAAACAGTTTTAAACCAAACTTAAACCCCTGTTAAAACTTTTTTTAACTTGTTTAAAACATCCCATTGGTTACTGAAATAGGAGGGGGTTTGGGGGGTTTATATAGGAAGAGGAAGCAACAACAAAAACTCCAAGGGAAAAGACCAAACAACCCAAGAATCAGAAATCTGATTCTGTACCAAAAGAGCCGTTGGGATAAATGGCGGTCGACCGCGGCGGTCGACCGCGAGTAACAAAAACAACATGAAAAGCTCCAGAGACTTCGGCGGTCGACCGTGGGAAATCTTGAGCTCACGGTCGACTGCGGCGGTCGACCGTGAAAGTCTCTACTGCCCACTGATGAAAGAACTCAGGCGCGGTCGACCGTGGCCGTCGACCGTGAACTGATATATGAAAATTGAAGTTTAGAAACAGTTTTCTGATTTTAAAACCCTGTTTAAAAATATCAAATAAATTCCAAAAATTATGAAACTTTGGGAAATGATTGTAGACATGATAATACACATGCTACAAAAACTAGTTTTCTAAAAGGACTTCACAAATGAGAAATATCATCATTTTACAAAATAGTCCAAAACACGAAAATTTAAACATATGAATTTTGACATTTTGGCTAAACCATGTTTTGAAACTTTACAAAATGATTTTGTAGACTTAATAAAATATGTATATGAATATTGTTAAGTCCAAAAACTAAGAATACAATATTTTTACAAATATGCATATTCTATGCAATGTTTTCTAAAATAAGTATGAATTATGTAATCTCATATTTATAGATATGGAAACCAAAACACATGTATGTATATATATAACTATATATATGCTTAGAAACCAAAACTTATGTATATAT
>BQKN01000121.1:278104-288705 GCA_022839385.1 Asparagus kiusianus | reverse complement strand
TATATATATATATATATATATATATATATATATATACATTCTTGAAAAATAAATTGATTGTTTAAAACAAAAGAATTAACATATTTTAGAAAAAATTTAATCAAATATCTAAATTGGACTTATTTTTAGAAAATTATAATGAAAAGATTTTCTAAAAAAATTACTTTGGAATTATACATAAAAACATTTTCTTGAGTAAAAACTAGCTCTAACTAGATTATTTAAAGATATAAAGAGGAATCAATTATACATTGACTTCTTCAAATTGATAAGTTGATCGACTTTTACGGGTGTATTTGTACAAACCGTTATGAGACTACAACTCATACTCTAAGACAATCTAGGGATTTAAAGGCTTGTTGTATATACTAAATACAACTATAATTCCTACGAAACTAAGGTAGGATTTTCTTTCTTTTCTAAAGGACTAGCGAAAGTCTAGGTATGTGCATATTTAATCATCATATTTTATTACAATTTTATATCCTTATTATCTATTTTATTTGAATAAATATATCATTAAATAACATCTTTTTCTCTTAATTTATTGGAAATGAAGCATTAATGAATAAGTGCACAAAAGAATCAAATTCTCTCATTTTCACCACTTATTGAAGCATAATATCAAGATAATAGGAGGCCCACAAAAATACAAGGGATTAATAAACAATCAAGTCAATAAATCAACTAAGAAATCAATTCTATTAGGAACCAATCAGTTCACCAACCGATTTGGCAAACCAAGTAGCCAACCGATTAGCTCATATAGGCCTGTCCAAACGGCTAGGCCCAGCATGACAAACCGAGCCCAGGCCGGGCAAAATCGGAGCCCAAACCCGGACCCGATTAGCCTAGGCCTTAGCGGGCCAGGCACCCGGCCATGCCAGTTTTTTCTTTTTTTTTAAATTTCAAGAGTACATTATACATAGCAAAAAATTAAACAAAATTTTGATAAAAACAATCATATTATTAATCACTTGTAATTATATAATTTATAAATACATAAAATTATATAAATTAAAATGATAAAAATAAATTCTTTATTAATAATCAGTTAATCACTAATAATTATAAATTTATTTTGGAATTCGTCACATCATAATAGATGAATACATCCCAACTAGGTTGAAACCTACTTATCTATTTCACTATCATTTGTAACTTTTTCCAAAATAATTTATCATAAATTTTTAGCTAAGAAATAAAAATTACAAACTAAAACTGATGAATAATCTCTACTCTTTATCTCTATCTGCTAGTCTAACTCTTCAAATTTATCGTCAATACTAACCATCCGATCGATGCCTTGAGTTCTCTTCTCGTACCTCACTAACCTTGTAGGCACATTACCGCTTGTACGATATACAGATCTAACGATATCCTGTGGTCGTCAATCAAACATCTTGCTGTGCTGAAGTAGGATTTCAAAGCTACCATAGAAACCTGCAATGTTAGTAAGTCACGAGCCATGATGGAAAGTATAAGATATGAACTGTTCCATATACTTTTCACCATTGCAAAATATCAAAACTATTATTTTTACATTTAACTAAAGATGCAGTTAGATATTGTTCAATTTCAGAAACTTTCGTTGATGATCCAGATCCAGATCCACTAGTTAGCTCAGTCATCATTAATTCCCTATCAAAAATCATACTTTGACTTGAACTCGTAGAAGCAGAAGCTGTAGACTGATGTATACTTACACCATATCTAGCTGCATACTCATCTTATAATCTTTAAAAATAAGTTCTAATAGTATTATGATGAGTAAGAGCAGTAATAATTTAACCATCATCAGTGCCTATTATCATATTACCATACAAATAATTTAACAAACTTCGAAGGCTAATATCCTTCAAACATGGATCAATAAGAACCCCCAAACCAAAAATAATAGGAATATGTCTAAAATACTTACTAAATTTACTTTTCATTTGAAAAATCATATTTCCAAAATAATTATCCATACGATAATTATTAACTTTTTTGAATATTTAAAATTTATAAAACAACTTGAATAATAGTTGGATAATAACAACCATATAATAACATAGTAGCATTATAAAAAACTTATAACATCTCTTTTACACTATATATAACTATCCATTTATCCGCAGTTATTCCATACATATTACCAGAGCTAGAACTAGAAGTATAGAAAGCAATAAAATTATTTATAATTTCTTTATACTCTATTGCTACATTTAACATTGCATAGGTAGATTTCCACCTATGGTCAACATCTTTTGGAATTAGTCTAGGTTTAAAATTTTTTTCTTTTACACAATTGTTCCATCTTTTAAGTCTTTATTTAAAAGCATTATGAGCATAAACTACTATCCTAATATTTTCTATCATGGATTTAATTTCACTAAATACACTTTGAATAATTAAATTTAAAATATGACACATACATTTAATATGAAAAATATCGCCATGATATAGCAATAACAAAGATAATTTGATATGATCAACAACTACATTTATATTACTTGCATTATCTAGTGAAAGAGAAAATGTTTTTTTCTAAAATTTTTAATTTTATAAGTTCTTCAATTATTAAATTTACAATATTAATACCACTATGTGAATATTCAAATATAATAAAAGATATAACTCTTTTAAACATTTGCTAATTATCATCAATCCAGTGTGCTGTGATACATAAATAACCAATTTGTGCTCTAGATGTCCAAATATCAGAAGTCAGAAAATCTGGAGTTTAAACTTTAAAAATAAGAAATTATTTTTGCTTATTCCTCGTGATAATATTTTAAAATATCCCGTTGACAAGTTTGACGAGAATTTTTTTTAAATACATAATAAAAACAATATGTAAACATATCTTCAAAGTCATGATTTTCTGCTAATTTAAAAAGAAGCTTGTTAAGAATAATAAACCTGATGACGCATTTCCTGGCTCGGATTGCATCATAGTTCTACCTACCAAGACTACCGAAAGTTGAGGATTGAGAGAGTAAAGATTGTTGGATATCACCTTGAGGCGTTGCCTGACCTTTGTTGTGTTTCCCTAAATGGGGTTTGAGGTGGTTGGTGCCACTTTTATGATAAGCTTGGAAAATATGGCCGCACAACGCACACTTAGCCTTTTGGGTGAGAAGCTCCCGTGTTGATCCCTGATGACTTCTATCTTCTCGAAGAAGTTTCACACATCGGATCTCGGCCTTTTAGGAGCTCTTGGTGCAGAATCATCGCCACCAGATTCGTGAGATTTGCTCTTCATAACCAGAGGAGGAAGCTATTTGATTGAAGAATTAGAGAGCAAAAGCGAGTATTAGAGAGAAGTAGATCAGTTTTGGATGAGAAAAAACAAATGAAAACCCCCCTCTATTTATAGAGGTAGCCCCTTAGGCAAATGACCAAAATACCCTCAAAATTTAGCCATTTTTGGCTATTTTAGGGGTATTTCAGTCACAAAATAAAAATAGCCGTTATGACTGTTTAGATCAGGCCGGGCCGAACCCGGCCCGATTCGAACGACTAACGATCACGGAAGTGACCGTTTTGGCCGGACCCGACCCAGCCCGGTTAAATGGTCACCTACGTGACCATTGGCACGCCTAGCGGGTCCGGGCAAGGTTCAGACTCGATCACTCTGTCCTGGCCCTTTTCCTGGCCGGGTCGGGCTTAGCCCGGTGTAGGTGCCGACGAAGCGGCTCGGGCCTGGAACCCGGTTAGGCCCGGGTTTTCGGGCTATGCCCGGGCCCGGGGCCCAAATGGATAGCCCTAGGTTCATAACAGAGATATTAAATATCTAAGATTTATTTCTTGGAGGCTAAGGCTAATCCAATAGCTCTTATTGAATGTAGTAGGCTATAAATATGGTAGAGGGTGAGGGGTTTAAATGTAAAAAATTTTATAAAAAAATTTATTTGGGGAAGAGGGTTACTCTTAATTAATAAGACATGCTAAAATGTTAAGCTTTTATTAACAATTAATAAAAAAATTTCACCTTTAAAATTTTTTCTTATTTGTTGACGAAGATGAAGATAAAAGTCTGTTATCAAGGGACCAACCACTTGCAATATAATTTTTTATTTTTCTCTTCTATTTCTTATTTTAGAAATTTATATTTTAGAATTTTACTTTATTTTTATTTTTATGTTGATAGATTAGATTTATTTCATTCATCGTAGTGTAGATGTACTTTCATGATCTTTTATTATTATATTGCTTTATAGAATTTGTTTTCTTGCACTTTTTTTGTAGTGTAAATTTATATTTATGCTCTTTTATTTTTGTTAATTAGATTTTATTTATGCCCATAGTTTAGATATTTATTTCTTTGTTCTTGTTCTTACTTTTGTAGTTAGTTTTTATTATATTTATTTTTTATTTTTCTTATCTCTCTCTTTTACGCTTTTAGTCTAGGTTTTATTTCCTTACCTTATTTTTATTTTATAAAATGATAAACTAAATCTTGTAGACATTCTAGAATTACATGAAACTACTTTTATAGCTAGTTTCTTGTTATTTTCATGAATGAAAATTTAACTTTGATGATAATTTAATAAATTATGCTTTCCATAAGTGGTTTGATAGTTTATACTTAATAAACCTAAAGTAAAATATGACAAAAAAAGAGTAGTTCATAAATCTTAAGTAAAATTAACTAGCAGATTTGATTTTAGATTCCTATTTTCTCTATATGATTTCCTCCGTCTTTTACTTATTTTGATTTCCCTCTATTTGATTATCTATTATCTTTCTGATTTTGTTCTTATCTATTTCCTTTATTTATCCTCCTTGTTTATTCTTTGTTTTTTATTTGTTCATTCTCTTTCTCCCCTCTTGTTCTCATCTATATCTCTACTCTTTCAATCCTCTTTATCCACACACATTTCTAGAACCACTTTTATTATTTTTTTGCACACATCTTTCTCGTGAGTTTGACATTGTACTATATTTTAACTTGGTTGTGCACTTGCAACTTGACACTATTTTCACAACAAATTAAGGGAACTGGTTAGGTGAACTAGGAGTTGATTTGGTCTGAAGGAGTCTTTAGTTAGGGTCTAGTCAAGTGAGACTTGGGATTAACCCTAGAAATTATGAGTGATTGATTGAGTGATTTATATTTTGCTTTTTTATTTAGGTTTTTCTTTACTCATTTTCCTTTTTCAAAAATTTTCAGATCTTTTTAGATTGTCCTAAAAAAAAGAGAAAATATAAAACAAAAGAAAATTTTTGTTTAGATCTTTTTCATAAGTTTTATAATTAAAAAAGTAATATAAGAAAGTAAAAAAAGTTTCTATTAGTGTATGCAAGTTTGAATTAGGGATAATACAAAATATTTAGTTAGTGTTAACTTTAAACCAAAAGAAATGGTTAAACCTAATCCACCCGTTCTTCTGGATATGTAGTATTTAGTAGAAATTCAATTCCATCTTACATTAGACTTCTAGATGTTAATGATGAGCTCGGACCTCACTTCATAAACATACTTCCAAAATTTTTAGGAAATGAGTCTGAAAATGCTTATATTTTTATATCTGAGTTTGAAGAAGTCTGTCTTATGATAAAAATTAGAGAGTTATATGAGAATGCAATCAAGCTCAGATTTATTCTCTATGCTCTAAAGGATAAGGCTGAAAAATGGTTGTATAGTTTGCCTACAAATTCTATAGGATGATTTTGTTATTGTTTTTATGAATTTTTTTCCCAATGCATAAAATGATAAAACTTAAGACCAATCTTCAAACTAGTAAGATAATTCCTAGAAAATTATTTTGGAATTATTTCAATACATTTAAGAATTTTTTATCTAATATTTTCTCGTCATGGTTTACAAAAGTGGCTTTATGCTAAATTATCTATGAAGGATAGGATTATACTTCAAAGACATCCTTAGAATCTATGTGTCAAGAGAATTTCGTGAAGAAAAGTATAGATGAAACCTAATTTTTTTTAAAAAAACTTATTTGAGAAAAACCATGCAATGGAAACACTCAAACGAAAGATAACTTCATTAGTTTCCTGAAACAAATCCAGTGGTTTTTCCTTAGAATCGAATGTAGCATTTGGAGCTAAGATGACTATAATCTTGTGTCGGTTAAAAGCCTTAGAAACTAAAGATTGAGCTTTAAATTTTATCAACCAAATTTCTTCCTTAGAATATCATAATTGTATGTCTCCTACTCATATTGTAGAAGAATATTCTTTTCTAGAAAACAACTAACCACTTGAACAGATGAATGATACATTCTAGCATTATAGGAATGATCTATTTTCTCCAAATTATAATTTAGTTTGGACAAATTATCTTTACTTTGAATAGAATTAGGGATTTTTTTAGGAAATCCAAATTTCACTCTCTTTTTAGCTCCACAAGTTCCTAGGGGAAACACGAGTTTGTTCAATACTCACAATAATTTTCATAACCTACAACCCAATCTTTTAGATCCAAAATCTCCTCAATTCAGAGTTCCCATCAAATTCTAACTATGAAAAATCTTAAAGAAAGGTTTACAAGCTATGATAAAAGCATCTACAAAGACAACTAACATGTTGAGTTAATTATCCAATACACTGAATTCCTTCGTGTAAATAACATGCCAACTATTAAATTCTAAGACTCAAGTCATAGCTAGACTGAAAACTCAACTAAGATAAGTAGCTAATGCTGTGATTGAAAGAGAGAAGAAATTTTTTTCAAGTCAATCAGTTGCAAAATCTAAGGACACTAGATTAAGTTCATCGAATCTCGCTCGGGTAAATGTAGTCCACACATTAAGGTTAGGAAAATAGGTTGATAATCAAGTTAGAATGCCACTTGACCATGCTCCTCCTCCTTCTTATCTTATCTAATCTGCAATAACCATGCTCTTTTGGTAATTATATGCAACAACCATCCTCTTTTGATGAACAAGAACCTAAAACTAAACCTAAAACACCCGTTGCTCTTTTTCCAGATAGACTTAGACCTAGGAAGAACTTGACTCATAGGGAGAAGGACTTAGAAGCATTTAATTAGGTTAATGTTAACATCCCTCTCTTAAATGACATCTAACAATTCTCATCTTATGTAAAATTCTTGAAGGATTTGTGCACTAGGAAAAGAGTAATCAATGTTCCCAAGAAAATCTTTTAAGCTATTAATATCTGTGACATCCTTTCAAAGTCTATGCCCGAGTAATATAAGGATTCAAGTTATCATACTATTTCATGCGCCATAAAAAATACCCTCATTGATAAGATATTTCTAGACTTAGGAGCTAGCATAAATCTTCTTCCTTATTCACTCTATTAATAACTAAGGGTAGGAGAATTAAAACCAAATAGATCTGCTCTCTAATTAGGTGATAGATCTATGAAGGTACCTAAGAGAAAGATAGATGATGTTCTGATTAAGGTTGGAGTGTTCATATTTCTATTGATTTTATACTCTTGGAAACACAGTTCGTTTCCAATCTTAAGGGTCAGATCCCGATTATTTTAGAAAATCATTTTTAGCCACTTCAAATACTCCGACCAACTATAGTACCGACCAAATAAAGTTATCATTTTGGAACCACTGTTGATCTTAATATCTTCAATCTGGGGAAATGACTGAGTGATCCATTAGATCAACCCATAAAAGTAAACTTCATGTAAGAAATATCTAGCGAAAAATTAGAAGGAGAGTATAAGTTAGATCTTAGTTTATCTGACCTGTATTTTGAGAAGATCTTTGATGAAGAAATCAAATACTATTAGAAGAAATAGATCAACAGGTAGATTACATGGATATGGCAACCTGAACCTTTGGATATAGAACCACGGGTCTAACTTCGTCCACCAATAGAGGATCCTCCTATGCTAGAATCCATTTGATAGATGATGCCAAACCTAGTAGCGATCCCGAACTTTAGTTAAACCCAGTGATGAAAGAGCTGTTAAGAAAGACTCTAAAATATTTTGATAATGAGATTATTTATCACATTTTTGATAGTTCTTGGATGAGTCCAATCTAGGTTGTTCCTAAGATGTTTGGGATCATAATAATCCAAAATGAGGTTAATAATTAGTTCCAACTCAAATCCAAATTGGATGGCGAGTCTATATTGGTTATATAAAACTCAACTTAGCCACATAGTTAGTAGATTACCTCCTTCTTCTTTGATACAAAAGATGTTAGAGCATCTAGCAGGACACGAGTTTTACTATTTTTTGAATGGATATTCAAGTTAAAACTAGATTCCCATTGCTGCTAAAGATCAGGAGAAAACTACTTTTGCATGCCGTATGGAATCTTCACTTACTGTTGCATGCCTTTGGGTTATACAATGCTTTTATCACATTTCAAAGGTGTATGATCAGCATTTTCTCCGACATGATTGAGCGCTTCCTAGAAATTTTCATGGATGACTTTTCAATCTTTAAGGACATTTTTTTTAGTGTTTGTATCATTTCAAACTTGTCCTAACACAATGTAAGGAGAAAAAAAAATATGATTGTTAATTAGAAGAAATGTCACTTCATTGTGAAATAGGGAATTATTTTAGGGCAAGTAATTTTCAATAAGGGAATACAAGTTGACAAAGCTAAGGTAAATCTCGTTCTATATGCTCATCTCAAAAATGTTAAGTATGTTAGATCATTCCTTGGTCATGCTGATTTTTATAAATGGTTTATCAAAGGCTTTAGCAAAATTGGTAGGACTTTGTCCAATCTTTTAGCCAATGATACACCCTTTGAATTCTTCCCTAAATATATTAAGCTATTTGATCTAACTGTAGTTCTTATCATTCATGCTCTTGATTGGACCCTACCATTTGAGGTAATATGTGTTGCATCTGATTTTATAATTGGAGCTGTCTTAGGACAATGAATAGACGGAAAGCCTCATGTCATCTACTATGCAATAGGACACTGAATGATGCAAAACAAAGCTATTTTTACTGAAAAGGAGTTTTTAGTTGTTGTCATTTTATCCTTAGAGAAATTCAGGTCCTACCTTATTGGGTCACTTACTAAGATTTGCACTGATTATGCCACACTAAAGTATCCTTTGACCAAAAAAGATGTTGAAACATGGCTCATTAGATGGATGCTCTTGCTCTAAGTGTTCGATTTGTAAATTTTTAATAGAAGGGGAATAGATAATCATATAACAGATCATTTGTCTAGGCTCCCTAACATATCAACGGCTAATGTTCTGATAAATGATCATTTTCCTGATGAGCAACTTATACAAGTCTAGTTTGTACCATAGTTCATAGATATATGGATATTTGGTTACAAAAGATCTCCCTTGTCATTGACCTAAATATGTATATGTCATTTTCTCCCCGGGTGAAGTATTTCTACTGGAATGATCCCTATCTGTTTAGGTATTGTCCTGATTAGATCTTTAGAAGATGTATTCTAAAAAAAAAGCTAGGAATGTTCATTCTTTCTGCTATGAGCAAGCTTGTGGGGTCATTTTGGTCAAAGAAAAGCTACTGACAAAGTTCTTCAATATAGGCTATGTTGTCCTAGCCTGTTCAAAAATACCTATGAGTTTTGTAAAGCTTGTAACCATTATCAGCTTTTAGGAAGAATAAGTAGAAGAAATATGATGCCCTCACAACTAATTCTCACTATTGAGCTTTTTGATGTGTGGGGTGATTTCATAGGTCCATATCCAAACTATTTAGAGAGTTGTATATTCTAGTGGCTGTAAAATACATGTCAAATTGCTTGAAGTGGTGGCTTATAAAACCAACGACAACAAGGCCATTATTAAATTTCTCAAGGAAAATGTATTTTTCCTGTTTGGAGTGCCCGGAACCATTATTACTGATAACAATATACATTTTTGTAATTGTCCCTTTGAGGCTTTGATGTGAAATTCAATCACTCAAAAATTGTCAACTTTTTATCATCCCCAAACTAGTGGTCAAGTAGATGTCACAAAAAGACTGATGAAACAAATCTTAGAAAAAATCATTAATCAAAATAGAAAAGATTAGTTTGTTAAGTTATGTGATGCTTTGTGGACTTATTCAATAGCATATAAAATAAATTTGGACTTGTCATCATGTAGGATTATCTTTTGGAAAGGCATGACATCTACCAGTTGAACTCGAACACCATGCCATGTGGCAAATTAACAGTTATGTTTTGATTCATACTTGGTCAGTACAAATAGAAAGCTCCAACTCAATGAGTTAGAAGAGATTCAAAATGATGCTTATAAAAATGTTAAAATTAAAAAGAAGAAAATAAAACTTTTTCATGATAAATCAATAATAAGGAAAGCTTTTATTTCAAGACTAAAGGTTCTTCTTTATTATTCCAAGTTACATCTTTTTATTGGAAAATTACATTCATGATGGACAGATCGTATATAGTAAAATAGATTTCTCCCATGGAGCAGAGATAGAGAACCCTAAAAATGATAATATTTTCAAAATTAGCAGTCAATGTTTAAAATCATTTTTTAGAGTTCTCTACAAATGAGGAAGAAATAGTGTGGATTTCTTCATGAGCCACACTATATAGGTTGATTTTCCCTTTGTGTTTGTGTGTGTGTGTGTGTGTGTGTGTGTGTGTGTGTGTGTGTGTGTGTGTATATATATATATATATATATATATATATATATATATATATATAT
>BQKN01000121.1:251570-277704 GCA_022839385.1 Asparagus kiusianus | reverse complement strand
TTGTCATAGGAGGGGATTTCCTCCTATGACGCCTCTAAAATCACTTGATTGAGCGACATTATGGAGGCGTCATAGGAGGAAATCCCCTCCTATGACAAGGATACCCATTAATCTCATATACTTTAAAACCCAAACCACCTCCTATGACAAGGATACCCATTAATCTCATATACATTATGGAAGCATCGATACTCGGTGTTGCTATAGACTTTAAAACCCAAACCACCTCTTTCTTCTTTCTTTTTCTTTCTCCTCTTAACTCAATCTTTCCCTCTTCCTACCCGAGCTCAAACATCAACTTTTGATGGGGGTATTCTTCAATCTTTGGAAATTTTCTCTCTTCTAGAACTCCTTTCTAAGGTACATTCTCTCAATCTTGATCTTACAATTTTAATTTTTAGGATGAAATTCTAAATTTGTAAAACTAGGTCGATCTCGTAATTGAATCATATGGAAGATAAAATTGTTATTATGGATAAGCAATGATTTACAAGTTTTAAGAATGAAATAAATCACATTAGAGGTTTGACCCATGAATTCAACATTTGGTTTTAAATTGAAAACTTTAGAAATTTGGAAAATTGTGAAAATTAGCTTGTTCATTGTTGAAATTTCCATATCAACATGCATAATTCATGAATCATATTTATCAAAATTTTAATGAATTTGAAAATTTTCTAATGGATAATTTTTTGGTTTTGCAAAAATCCAAAATAAATATCAAACCAAAGAAATTAGTTCTTTGTTTCACATTGATATCTTGAAAATTAACTCGTGTTGTAATGCTCTTAGAGAACATAATTTTTGAAGGGGAGAAAAGAAGGATCGTGATGTTTTGTAAGTTCTTTTAAAAAAGAAATACTTTGCTTAGTAAATGACACCTAAAAAGAGATATCGAGTAGCATTTTCTTCCTCTCAACTTCAAGCTGATGACAAGATAACTAGATGTACACTTTTTTTCTAGGATTGATAGTTTAAATATACATTTTGAGAGAGGTTTGAATGTCGAGGTGCTACAAACATATAAATCCACAAGTGACATGATGACTGCAGTAGGACTTAGAAGTTTATTGAAAAGAACCTTAACAAATGCCAACATTTCTTCAGTCTGAGAATTCTATACTGGATGGAAAGTTGATTAAAAAAAGAATACTTAGCTTCATCTACAATAAGGGGCATTAGCATACTCAACGACCTTCCTACAATTAAAGATATTCTTGGACTTGAGGGTCCACTATCAAATGTACCTGAGTGCTTCTAAATTGCTTCTACTAGACAACTCGGAACACCAGATTATAATGAGATGTTCATATTTTTATGTGGGAAGATTTTCATATCCAACTTTGCTTCAGGAAATCTCAAGCCAAAGCATAGATTATGCAATCTTTTTATGAGCTTTGATCTCAAACCCACTATAGCCTATACCATTGCCACCACTTATGATATGATTCTTCTCTGTTTGTTATCCAATGGTAGACAGTTCGATACAGTTAGAATTATCTTTGTGTGGATGAGATCTTTAGTTGAGAATGTGAGAGAATGTGCCAAGTCACAGTTTATGTCGATAGTTTAGCTCTGCTATCCCTACATGATATTTAGACTTTATCACACATTTGCTATTTTGATCCTATCAAATGACAGACTAGAAGTAGGGAAGAGAATATTGATAATCTACACTGCAAAGAAGAGTATATTAGGGTAGGATTAGCCTAGTTCTTCATGTAGAGCTCCTACTAAATGCCCACTGGATACAAGAGACCATATTCAGCAATTTCTAGAGGGACATGCTAGGTATGTGACCCAAATTATTAGAATATGGACCTAGATCAACTATCTCACTGAATATATGGCCTTTATGGTCATGAACTGTAGAGGATGAATGATGATGTAGCTGGACCCCTACCCGAGCTTCAAAACTTTGTGACGCTTCAAAACTGGTGATTTCCTGGACGGATTAGTTGCTAGAGCTATTCCTAGTACTAATATAGGAGTTGCTACTGATGGGGTGATGAGGATATTGATGAGGAAGAGTAGATGTGATGCATTTCAAGGGGGGTTTATTTTTTCTAATTCTTGATTTTTTTGTATTGTTCTCTTATCTTGATGTTGTCTTCTTTTAAACTTATTATCTAGCAAAGTTTTGTGATGCCTTAGATATTTATGTGCACCTTGCGGATAATGCAATATTTAGATGTAGGGGCAATATAGTCATTTCTGTTTATATATATTAAAAAATCTATCACTTGTCAATATAATTAAGTTGAGTAATAATTAATTTACTTGATAAAATTTTAAAGTCTATCTTCATAATCTATGTTTTTTAATTAGATTGATAGGTTATGATTTTTAATCTAAAAAATATATAAAAAAGGAGAGTAATTTGTGAATTTAATATATAGTTGTCTAGTGGAATCTATCCGAATTTCCTAGTTTAATTATCTTGCTCCTTCTCTCTTTTAGTCCCTAATTTATTTAGTTTTCACCTTTTTTCTAATTGATTTAGTTTTTGTATTTTCTTTCTGGATGTTTTACCTTTCCATTTTCTTTCCCTTCTTCTCTTGTTTTTATTTTTTTTATTTCTTCTATTTTATTTTTTCTATTTTTTATTTTCTTATT
The DNA here is from genome assembly GCA_022839385.1 of Asparagus kiusianus. Lineage (NCBI taxonomy): Eukaryota > Viridiplantae > Streptophyta > Magnoliopsida > Asparagales > Asparagaceae > Asparagus > Asparagus kiusianus. Next base: position 275,088 of record BQKN01000121.1, on the reverse strand, counting down.
TGTGTTTCTATTCCTCTCTCTCTCTCTCTCTCTCTCTCTCTCTCTCTCTCGTTCTTTTTTCTTTTCTTTATAAAAAATATAGAACCCGCTTTTCGACATATTTTCATAAATATCTCTTTTCAAATAACTTTCAAATAGAAAAATCTTAAAAATTCCAAGACCCCCCTCCTTGTGGTTCGACATTTTTCTATACTATAAGTTGGTTGTGTACTTGCAACACACACATTTTTTAACACAATAGCAAATATGTTTGGTATGTTATAGAACCTAACCTAAAGCATTTCACATGTTGTTGAGCCTTGGCAAGTTCGTTCTCCGCTTTCCAAACACTCTCATGAGAAGCAACTAACTCTTCCCGAATAGCGTTGAGCTCATTGCAGTCTAAAGTTGGTCTTGATACAATAAATCACGTTCTTGAACTCCCCTCAAGATCGCATCCTTCATGATGCTACATCGTTGTTCGAGTTCACGAATGCTATCTTTGAGCACTTAAAGGGAAGTGTTAATAGCTTCTAAATTTCTTTTGAAGCTTTCAACCTACTGATCGCTCACTTTCCTTGCTTGTGTCAAATTGCCTAACTGTATCTTGCGAAGCTTATACTTTATACTAGAAACCTTAGCGAACTCAAAGATTTTGCAAAACCTGTTTACAAGGCTGCATGCTTTTTCTTCAAAACCTCAAGCTCCGATAAAGGATCGAGAGTATCCTAATCCAAGACATTGGACAAAGAAGAGATTTTATCTTGTCAATGTCACACAACTCCTCGGTAGATTGATCCTTGAACTCTCAATGCCTTAATATTGGCAGGAGGTCAATCCGACCTTAGGACTCACCCACCTAGAAAGAAAGGAAGGGAACTAGGAACTAGGAGAAGACCGGCAAATAAAAAAGGACTTATCCTTCTAACCTTTGGTATCAAGAGGGAGACCCTTCACCATTGTAACACAATGAGACGAAAAGTAATAATTAGTTTCATTTGATTTCTTTTTCAGATATCAAAACACCACAAACATTAGCGTCACACCCATTTTGTGGCAAATGATGATATAGCTGAACAATATTGGAAGAGAGTTTAGTGATAATTGTGATGGGGCAATATCAATAGCTTAAAAAATCTCCAACGTAAAAGCATGGAGTAGATAATGCAATCCAAGTTCCCATTGTAGATGACAGATTGGGATATCATTCGCCCTATGACAAAAATTTGCCTCTCTATTTGATGGAACTTCAGTAGTGAAGCACCACAGAATCTAATATTTTGCAACCCAATGATAGAGCATGTCTGGGATGACTATGGAAAAGATTTTCTTTTGTGAATCAAGTGAAGACAAGTTTGGTTTGGCTAGGCACAAGAAGAAAAAATGAATTCTTTTTGAAGAACTTAAAACTATAAATAAGGTTAGAAAGCTTGTCAGGTAAGTTATTCATCCTAAACTAAAACATAGGCTTTTTCCTATTCATCCTAAGTAATGCCTAAATGGTTGAATGAAACCTACACAAGTTCACAAAATGTTTGAAAAGATGATTCAAAAAACATGGTCAAAGACCAAACGCATTGATTCAGAGGTTAAGAAATATTTTGTAAGAAAAGATAATCAATATTAGAAAATGAAAGTTTTCTATTTCTCAAGGAGGCCATATTAGTTAGAAATTACATCTCAGAAGAATGAATTGCTACAATAATTGGATTTTTAAACAATCCATTACATGAATCTCCGAGCCACCAGGAGAAAGACTTGAATGTAGGTGTTTGATTTGTGAAATAAAGTTGGCCCTCTACCCAACTATATTTTTTTAAACCAAAGTTAAAGAAAGAGCTTGACTGTGATTTTATTATAAGGCTTCTATGAGGGGGAACCAAACTAAAATCCATGTTAAGGATGTCCTTATCCAGAAGATCAGACTAGGGGGACAGATCAGAGGATATTCTAGCCAAACCCAAGTGGTACCCTAAGCAACAAGCCTGGGTGCATTTTGACCTGAAGTGCCTCGATCAAAACTGCTCTTCAACTAGCATAGTTGAGGCTCTACTAGCAAGAGTATGCATACAGCAAATCCAAATTTGCTTAAGCTACAAAGCTTTAAATGGAGTTCGTCTAGCCGATGCAAAACCCGTTTATTGAACTTAATACGTATGATAAGATGCTACCAAGCTTTGCTCAAGCTAATGGAATTCCCTATAGGAAATCATACTCAGCCTAAGCGCACAAGCTTGCTAGAAAGGGAAAATGTCTAGTCATTCCTAAAAGTCCTATCTTCGAGAGGTAGGATGAATATGACCACCACATTCTATCCCCTACTCAGCACACGGACCACGAACTTGTTACGAAAGACCATGCAGCATGCAAGGACAATGCCACGAGGGGGTTTAACCAATTTATGAAGAACCACCCAGCATTGATGAGTAACATTCGCTCACCATAGGGATGAGGAAATCATCGAAGGAGATGATAAGACCCCCTGAGGGAAAGGATGTCTTGCCATTGTTTGCAAGACAATGGGACTAAAACAATGAGATTAATAGGTCTCATCACTAGAGGAGTTTGGGAAAAGTGATTGAGATATTGCCCAATTTATAGCACAAATGAAGCTGAAGGGACAATATCGGTTAATAGGCTAGCAGTTAACCATGGAGGCTGCATTACGAGAGAGTTAGGATCACGATTGCCAGGGCGAAACCCGATGGATAACGACAAGATGGTAAAATGTCAAATATCGAATCCTAACTGAACACATTGCATTTCAAGATAAAGTTTTGTCGAATACGAAGAGAAGTGCTAGGGTTATCAAGGCACATTGCTGTATCTTTGATAGGGGTTTAAACAATAACCAAAGTTACAAGCGCATAACTATTAAGTTATAATATAAAAAATTTTTGCTCCTACGAGGAACGTACTGTAGGAGATAATTAAAATTATTTCTTAAGTTGTGTGGGTGACAATTAAGAGTGATAGAAGTGGTTGTGATTATATGCAAAAAAATATATAAGAGAGGAGAAAAAAAGATGAAGAAATAGAGAAAAATAAAATTAAGAAGTAAATAAAAAATTCAGAATAAAGAGAAAAATTAAAAAAAGTAAAAGATGGAGGACTCAATTAGAGATATGAGGAATCTAGAATTGAATTCACTAGCCAATTTTACTTACGTATTATGCACTATTCTCTTTTTATCATATTTTAATTTAGATTTATTAAGTATAGACTATCAAACCACTTAAGAAAAACATAACCTATCAAATTATTATCCAAATAAAATTAATATTCATAAAGAGAATAACAACTAGATATTAATTCTAGAATTTATAAGCATAACCTATCAAACCACTCAAGATAAACATAGATGATCAAATTCCTTTTCTACTAATTAGTTCTCTAGTTGACTATCCTAAACATAATTATTTTAAGCACAATATAATAATTCATAAATTATAAAAGAAAACAAACTAGTTTCATACAATTCGAGAATTCGTGTAATAGTTTCACATCTTAGAAAATAAAAACAAAGAAATATAATCTATACTAGAGAGAATAAAAGGAAGAGAACAAAAATAAAAACTAATTTCTAAGAGGGTTCTAGCCTCTTGGAGAATAAAATAAAATGAATAAAAATAAAAAATAATTCTCAAGAGGGTTCTAGCCTCTTGAGAATAAAAGGAAAAAATATAAACAAAAACTAATTCCCAAGAGAGTTCTAGTCTCTTGAAGAATAAAAGAAAAAAATAAATAAAAACTAATTACAAAGATGGTTCTAGCCTCTTGAAAATAATACAAGAAAATAAAATCTAAACTATGCATGAAAACAAATCTATAATACAAAATACAAAAAAATAAAGACATGAAAGTAAATCTACTCTACAAGGCATCAAATAAATCTAAAAATGAGGGTTCTAGTCCCTTGAATATCTAAAACAAGAAAAAATATTATAAGAAAATAAAAGATAAAAGAGAAAATTTACATTGCAAGAGGGCTCTACATTATTGAAAGTGAACCTTCATCTTAATCTTTATCTTCATCATCAAACAAATATCAGAAAGGAAAAAATATGAAGAGGTGAATTTTTTTATTAATTACAATAAAATTACAATTTTGGAAGGACTTCTCAATTAAGAGTAACCTTCCTCTCCAAATGAACTTATTATACAAATTTTTACACTTAAGCCCCTCACCCTCTACTCCTATTTCTAGCCTACAGTAAGCAATAGGAACCATTGAATTTTACTTGACCTCTAACGATTAAATCTTAGCTACAAAATGTGACGTCCCTGGGTTCACACAAGACTGAATTCCAAGGTGAATCCAAGAATATCAAACCTGTCACACATCAATACCGTGTAATAATATGTTTCACCATCACAGTTACTATCTCTCTAGTGGAATCAACAAATAGGTGTAGGTACAAAACATGCAAAGAATAGTAAAGTAGTACAATGAGCAAGACAAACACAAAAGGAATGTATAAATAACCATCATCAGGGCCCAACTGAAAAAGGATAAAATAACTCTGAATCTGGAACAAATGTAATATGTCTCAATACAAGAGTCAAATAAAATCTCACTAAGGCACTCAGCCTCTACAAAATAAAAACACATACTCTAATGTCTAAAAATAATCATATAATGTGGAGCTCTGAAAATATCTAAAAATATAATAAAATGGATGGAAGCTACTATGCATCTTCATCAACCTGCGACTCTCCGTGCGACTGACTCGCTACCTGAAAAAAAAAGGGGGGGGGAGGGGAGACAACGAGCATCAAAGCGCTAGTGAGATTATCTCCACCGCCCCATGGGGAAAAGGGTAGGATTGTTATAAGAAAATACAGTTAGTACATATAGGTATAAAATCACTCATAATACACTAAGTAGAAATTAGTATTTAGAAACCCACAACACGAGAATTAGTACGTCGAGTGAAATAATCCAAACAAGAAAATACCCATGTATATACCATGTCTCAAATTGTGAATCGCTAAATGCCAATTCTAATCCTATAAATAAAAAAAACACATACCAGAAATACTACAACTCGGGTAATCTACCCTCGGGTAGTTGGCGCATTCATAAGAAATATGTCATCCAACACAATCATCTCCATGGAACATGCCATGCATGCTAAGTATCCGAAATGTACCCTACTCTCGGGTAATCTAACATGGGAGAAATAATACAAACTGTGTACATATACATACCTCTACTTAAAATAACGATACTTTTGTAAGGTACATCATAATATCATATGGAATCAACATCCTTACTCAATCGTTCTGTGGAGATAGGTAAATCACTCCATTCTGGATGATGCATCCATATGATCTTACAATGGAGTGTAGGCGTATCAGTCCAATATGGAAACCCTGATCATCTTTGAGTATGGTACAACCGCGGTCTCATTGCAGGAGAAACTACTAACTCTAAGTGAGGTACAACCGCGATCTCATTGCAGGAAAACTACTCATCACTAAGCATCCACAATTAATGAATTATACATTGTCATGTATCATTCTTACACTATCAACTTAAACATGCGTCATGCATCTCAATTATTCATGTATACTCAATTAAGAACATGTATCCAAGTGTTCGTGCACATATCTCGATGTGCGGATCTATATCTCATATTCATAAACACCTCAGGTGTTAAGTTTTAAGCAGATAATAAACATCATAATACAATGTGGGTTGATTGAGAACATCCCTCGATCAAACAACTACAAAAAAAAAAACATCCACCATGCACAATAACACTAGGCGGTCGACCGGCCATGTATCTCCGGTCGACCGACCAGAGGCCATAAGCCTGTTTACTACAGTTTGTGTTCGTGTGTGTGTGTTTTATGATTCTAACTCAAATAGCTTACTGTAAAACACGTATAAAACATTTTAAAAACTTGTTTAACACTACTGATGTTTATCTAACACATAGAACAAGGATTGTTACATTAAAATTTATATGTAACCCTAAATATGTACAAAAGCATCAAAACATTGTGTAAACCATCAAAACTCAGTTAAAACTCATGTTTAATTATTTTCAAATCTTAATCTACCTCTGATGATTCGTTCATAATCTTTTAAATACGAAAAGATTAGATCTTTATCTCATATATTACAAAAGAACTATTTTTATGTATATAAATAGGTTTTAGGCTCAATAAAACCAAATCAAATCTCATTAAAACAATTTAAAACATGGGAGTAGTGTTAGCAAAGATAAAACTCGCCTGAAAATCTTGTTGAAAGCCTAAAAGTGCAAATCCAAAACAGATCCCTTATCCACAAGCCAACAATCTTACCTTCGCGTTGAAATTTGCTTCACAAAGCTCTTGGAATCACTTAGATTGGATCTAGGGTTTATGAGGAGGAGTTTGGTGGCTACTAGGGTTTGAAAGTATTGATAAAATATGTGAAAATTCGTGAACAAGAGGTATATATAGGTGTGTAAATAACTGGGTTCGAAAATAAAACAAAACCAACCCGGAACCTGATAGAACTCTGGAAACAACCCGATTAGTTGACTAATGCATTCATTAGTCGACTAACGACCTTACTCGTCGACTACTCTAAGTAGTAGTCGACTACTAACAACTCGGTTTTAGGTTTGTGCATGATTTCGTGCATGTTTCTCATCTATACTCATATATATACATTGGATTGATCTCAAATCAATCCCTAGCATACTCAAACATCAATATATGTTATTTATCATCATATAATATTACTCGGTTGACCACGACAGTTTCTTGAGCCTTCCTGGTTCGTTTAGGACTCTATTTTCCTGTTTGGTTTGATTTATTTAAATTATAAGTTTGCCATCCACGTTGTAAACTCTATAAAGAGGATTTTTTTAGGGTTCTAAACAATCAGAGAAATCAGAAAGGTGACATCTTAACCAAGATATTAGGGTTTAGAGAGAATTGGGAGATTGTTCTTGATTCTAGAAAGATTGTGAGAGAGGGATTTGTAATCTATTATTCTCATAATTTAGAGAAGATATTTTCCTTCGCCAAAACTAAATTCTTTGTGTCTTTTCTTTTGTCTTCTTCTCAATCCACTCTGATAATTCCACGATCAAGGGTGCTCGTCCGACAACTTGTATCATACACCGTTTACACTCGACATCGATACTGAAAGATCTAATCTATATGAAATAGCTCCAACATGCTTAACAATCCTGAATGGACCAACATATATCGGGGTAAGTTTTCCTTGTCTGTCGAATTGCTGAACACCTTTCACAGCGATACCTTCAACATGACGAAATCTCCAACCCGAAACTCTAAAAGTCGTCGCCTCTGATCCGTGTAGCTCTTTTGTCGACTCTGAGTGGCAAGAATACGCTCTCTAATTAATGCTACCTTCTCCGTAGTGTGTCTCATGAGCTTCGGCCCAAGTAAAAGGCTACCCTCTGGCTCTGCCCAACAAATAGGTGATCTATAATGCCTCCTGTATAATGCCTCATACGGTGCCATGCCAATAGTCGCTTGATAACTGTTGTTATAAGCGAATTCAACCAATGAGATATGGTCCTCCCAGCTGCCCTAGAAATCTATAACGCATGCTCGCAACATATCCTCTAATACCTGGTTTACTCTCTCTGTCTGGCCATCCGACTGTGGGTTAAAACGCTACTGAATGACAATTGGTTGCTGAACAAATTTTGGAAACTCATCCAGAAATGGGATGTGAAAACTAAACCTCAATCCAACACAATCGTCTTCGAAACTCTGTGCAATCGAACTATCTCTCGAATAAAGATCCTCACATAAGTCTCTGTCGTATAAGTCGTCTTTACGGGTAAGAAATATGCCGACTTTGTCAACCGGTCAACTATCACCCATATGGAATCATTCCCTTTGCCCGACCTTAGCAAACCCACGATAAAATCCATAGAAATATCTGCCAACTTCCACTCAGGAATGGGTAAAGGATGTAGGGTTCCTGCGGGTCTATGATGTTCTGCCTTCACTTGCTGGTAGGTAAAACACTTAGCTACATTCTCTGCAATCTCCCTACGCATGCCATTCTACCAAAAATATCTCTTCAGGTCCTTGTACATTTTTGTTATGCTTGGATGCACTGTATACCTGGTGCGATGCGCCTCATCAAGTAAATCCTTCTTCAGCTGTGAATTATTCAGCATGACTAACCGACCCTTCATCCGAAGGCCTCCATCTGCTCCAATAGTCCAATTAGCCTTGGGCTCCTTGGAAATCTCCCCCTTTCGGGTTTGAATCCAAGAATCCTCTAACTGAGCTCTGACTACTCTATTGCTCCAAGATGGCTGTACTGATAGAGCTCCTAAGAAAGCGTTGTTCCCGTCAATCTCTAGTCTAAAATCAAACTGACTGAGGGTGTAAAGATCTCGATATAATGAACACCTTGTAGGGTAGAAAAATTGAAGATTGGTTGATTCTCTTGTTTTAAGAATGAGTTCGATCGCTTAGTACGAAACCCTTATAATCACTCACACTCTCTCTCGATTACAGATGAAGAGAAGATTAATTCAGTCTCTATTTGTTTTACGTGGGTTCTTGGTAGCAAAATGATGCTTCCCTTAATGTTTGAGTCAAGATTGTTTCCCGTTGATGATCAGGATAAGATCGCTAAAGCTTCTCACGATCGTTAGCCGGCTGGAATCAAAGTTCGAACTCTGGATCCATATGCAGAAACTCTGATCTCTGATGCTTCTTAAAGTCCAAGTCGAAAATTTCCAACCCTTTTCTCCATAGCCATCCATGGCTATTTATAGGGTTTAAGCACGTAACCGACGTGTTAAGATCACAGGTAGAGGAGCGTAACTACTTTCTCCAAATCAGCGCACGCCGTAACGTGCTCTTGAAGATTAGCCCATGTGGCTGACTAAGTCTTCGGAGCCGTTGCAGCTAAATCTCTCGTGGATGACGAGCCTCGTCTTCAATCGAAACGAGGTTCATCAAGCAAGACGAACCTCGATACACAGTGAGGTTCGTCTTACAAAGCAAACTTTGCAGTAAACAAGCTTCTTCTGATGAATTTTGTCTTCGCTGACTTTTTCTGACAAACTTCGTCTTTACTAACGAACTTCATCTTCGATAGCTGAGTCTAACTACATAGCAACCTTGATGACTTTCCCTTAAACGAACCTCGTCTTCACTGACGAGCTTCAAATCTAATGATGAGTTTTATCTTCACTGACGAACCTCATCCTTCGAAGATGAATGTCGAACCTCATTTCCAATGACGAGCTTCATTGTTTGTTGTCGAGTTTTACTGCTCGATGACCTGCATTCTCGAGGTTCATCTTCACTAAACGACAAGCATCGTCTCTGATTGAGACGAGGTTCATTTTCCTAACCATCATTCTCATATTTTAAAATTTGGCATTTTTGAATGCCTACAAAACCTCTTTCAAAGTTTTTAGACTTGAATTGGGTTGCATGTAGTATGAAACACTTTGAATACCTATAGGCGTCTTGAACTCGCAGAGTTTATCTGACGAATCTAGTTTCGTCATAAACTTCGTCTTTACTACGAGGTTCAGCATGGATATTATCCCAAGGTTCATTCTGGAGTTCGTCCCTCTATACAAACTTTGTCAGAATAACAGTTCATCTGACAAATGACACCTTACGGCTTCGTCAGCAATGTTGTTACGCATCTTTTCTAAACCTAATAAATGGTTGCCAGTTAGTGCCTAGAGATCTCCGTGAATCCCGTCCGCAGATCTTGTTAGGGAAAGATTTCATAAAATGATCTCAACTGAAGATCGCGACCATTGATTCGACCTTTTCCCACCCTTATATATAGGGCATCATCATATTAGAAGTCCTTTCTTCCCTTCGTCGTTTGAACTATCTGAACTCCTCCTCTTCTAAAATTTCAATCTTTTCTCCTTCACAAGCTCCTCAAACAAAATCAATGGCCCCTAAGACCACTGTAGACCGAAGCAATGGCAAGGACAAGAAGGTTGTCGGTTCTTCACACGAACCCAATGTTCTAACTACTTTCTCGGGTAATGGATCTAAACGCATGATTTGTGTTCTGAAAGATATCAACTCTGTCTATTTTAGACTTAGGTTTCTTGAGGAAGATGAACAGTTTCTTCCAGACTCATCATAAAGATGGCGTCTTTTTTATTTGATGAGGCTCGTCATCGATGAGGCTCATCTCTATGACTTATCTCGTCTTTTGAGAAGTCTTATCTGCTAGTTGAATCTCACTGTCAAATGACGTTGGCTATCCTGACGAGGGTCGTCCTCTAGCTTTGTTAAACGAAATTCGTTTATATGATAAACTTCGTCTTTTCATCGACTATGTTTGTTGGATTGACAAACATTGTCTTCAAATGATGATTTGCGAACCTCGTTTTCACCAACGAGCTTTGCTGGACTGACGAACCTCGTTTTCCCTATCGAGGTTTGTCAAGTGAATGAAGTTTACTCGGCCAATGAAGTTTGACATTTTGTTGTAACACGAGGTTCATCATTTGAACGAATTTCGAAGTTCATTGCTAGAATGACCTTCGTGTCATTTGGTTGTGACTGCTGCTCGAGACTAACCTTGTTTGTCTTTTTATGCAGTTGTATATCCCTTTATTCCACTTCCCCAACGTGGTGATCTGGGAGCGGATGGTACTCAAGTGGCTGCAACTCATCCTCATTACTCTACCCTTGAGAGCATTCCTTTGTTCGGAAAACGGGAGCCAGAAGAAGTGGATCTTCTTTCTGAACCTTCGATTTCCACCTTTAGGCGTATGATTATTGATGCTCTCCTAGAGTCCATTAATCATGAACACATTATGAAGCTTGTTCTTTTATTTGGAGACTCCTCAGAAGATCCCGACTTATTGGATATCGGGACTTATGAATGGTTTAGAACTGTGAATGGGTGAAACTTGTTCTTGCCTCGGATGGAGCATGACGTTTCTCTTACTGCTTTGAAGATCGTCTCAGGTTCAAGGAGAATGGACTGGGATTTAACCCCAACACAAGATGGCGTTACATGTGGCTACTTTTCCTGGAGCGGTGCTAAGATAGATAGCGGTAGCCGTTACATCACCGGATTGCACCCGGGGCTCTTTCAAAAGGAGCTTCTTGTTGGTGAGACTGTTGACGAGACTAACACTTTTGGCCGTGCATTCTTTAGGTGAACGGGTCAATTCCCTGCTAAAGACTTTAGGACTCCTGACTGGTCTCATTGGAGTCCTACGCAATGGTGGCCTCGTGTCACCGAATATATCTTAGAGGAGAATCAAGAAAACCTGCAAAGGTTTGGTCTTTATGCACCCATCAGGGCAACGCAATTTGGGCTAGTCAATAACTCCCACCAATTTCTTCGGTATTTTGGAGTTATATAACCCTACAACCCGCACTTTCATTACTCCCGATGGAGAAATAGGGATTGCTCTTCATGAGATGGAGGAAGTCTCCGGGTTGCCAAATAAGAATTATCCATATGAGGAATACATCCCAGGTCAACGGGAGTTAATTGTTCTAGAAACAGAACACTCCTAGGTGGTAGAGACCTTTTGAGAAGTAATGTGTCATTACCATATTTGCATGAATGTGGAAGGACGGCCCAATAAGAGGGGTGAAAAGCTACTCAGCCATAACATCTAGGCGCGTTACCTCTTCAAGAATCTGGAGCACAAGAATGATACAATAGTGCCATTGGGTCCTTGTGATGCAAGTGAATTATCTCGACGGCTACTTGCTTATCCACCCATGCATCGTGTATCGGAATCGAATGAACAAGATTACCCTATCGGTTCCACCTTTGAAAGTTATTTCTTTTATGGTGGAGAACCAATCTCTTCCAAGGCGTTGCTAGCAGGATATCTTATGTTATTGTTTGACCCTAGAGGGGGGGGGGGGGTGATTAGGGTCTTATGCTAATCTAATCCGATTAAATGCCAATTAAAACTAATTAATAAATATATTCTTGCAAGATAGATATACAAAGAGTTATGTGCAAGAATATGTAATATACACAAGGTGATATATCCTATATGATAGAAATATATGCAATGATATATAAACAATAAGATATATCCTAACAAAGAGATATAGACAATGTATGTGCAAGGATATAAAACTAACACAAGGGTAAACAATATGAACTAGATAGTGGATCATATAAATAATGAGCTAATGACAATGGCGACAAGAAATATAAACACAAGTATAAATAAACGCCAAAGCACACTCAAACACAAGATATGATCACGGAGTTCGAACCTTCCGTCCTACGTCTCTGCTCCCCACTCCCGGGGAGAAATCCACTATCACAACCGGGTTTTCTACGCTCACCCGAATAACGTTTACACCTCACAGTGTCGGTTTTTAACGCTCACCGATCAACGTCACTTCTCACAATCGGTTTTCTAGTTCACCGAAAACTTCACAACACACTCGGTTTTCTAGCTCACCGAAAACCTTACAACACTCACAATGTAACAAATATAAATTCGTTCTCTACAATAGATGAGAACACAATTAAGCACAACTCAAAGTTACAAACTCTCACCACCCAATTATACTATGTATGTAAATACTAAAAGCTCAATGTGGGTGTGTGTAACAATGAGTAAATAAAATCAATTCAACTAAACTCAAGTATAAAATCTAGCTTAAGAGCAATGATAATCAAACAAATATATAAATACAAAGCTAGAGTTTGAGTTCAGAAAACTTCTCAATTGATAACAAGATGGAGAGATGGAGATTGAAGCCCAAACTAGAAGATAATCTCCTCCACTTGTGAAACCTTCTTTACAAACAAAACAAACCCTTAAACACACTTAAACCCTTGTTTAAACTTGTTTAAAAACTTCTTTTCATTAGTCAAACAAAAAGATCAGCAATGGGGTATTTATACCCTCTAAAAATCTCAGTCAAAACCCCAAAACAAATGACAGAAAAGTCCCCAGAAGACAGCTCAGAAAAATAGCCGTTAGTGTCTAACGGATCTATTGGCGGTCGATCGAAAATATTCGCGGTCGACCGTGAAGAACGAAAGATTCGAGGAACTGTTCTGGACAGTCGTCGGTCGACCGATGCGATCGACCGATGGAGCTCTCGGTCGACCAGAACGGTCGACCGACAAACTCTCTGTCGCACACTGATGGCTGAACATATGAGCGGTCGACCGGTTCGGTCGACCGATAACTGATACTTCAGAAAACTGGTTCTGAAAACTGTTTTTCTGATTTTAAAACCCTGTTTAAAAATATCAAATAAATTTCAAAAAATGTAAAACTTTGGGGAATGATTGTAGACATGATAATAAACATGCTACAATGACTGGTTTCGAAAAAAGACTTCCCAAATAAAAAATATCATCATTTTACAAAATAGTCCAAAACACGAAAATGTAAACATATGGGTTTGATGTTTTGACCTAAACCAACTTTTGAAACTTTACACAATGATTATGTAAACTTAATAAAATATGTGTATGATTATTATTAAGTCCAAAAACTAAGAATATGATATTTTCACAAATACATTAGAGAATGAAACATAGGAGTATGTATATGTAAATATATCTGTTTCATATCTAAGTAGATAAACCAAATCACAATAATAAATATGAAATATGTAATCTTATATTTATAAATATGAAAACCAAAACTTGTGTTGTATATATATGTGACTACATATATATACAAGGAAACCAATAAATGTGTGTGTATATAATATTGAGCTTAACGTACTTAACACACATAATATAATACCTAAACTAAGTTACCCAAGCTTTGATCTTGATCTTCAATTAAGCTTGACTTGGTACACTCGCGGATGAAGCTTGAACTTGATCTTTAACTTTGAATTGCAAGGCTTCACTCCACTATTCCGCCAACCTCCATTGGATATGATCGTTGAAGCTCTATTCCATCCATCCTCCAACTAGTTGTTTGTCTACAATGAATAGATAACACAAGCACTAGACAAACAACATTAGTTGTAAATTGTTTGTTAAACATCATCAAAACAAGAAGGCCAACAGTTATGGCTTCAACAAGTTGTTGTCGTCTCTGGAAGCTTCGACATGCTGCCAATGGAAGTGGTGTTCCCAGCAGTATGTTTAGCGCATGGCCATTCTTATGCCCTTCTCCCCGCCATTATCACCCGCATTCATTATGGATTGCGGAGTTTGTGTTATCAATTTTGTCGTGACAACGAGAATCCAAAGGTAGGATTGCCCTACACTTATTTTATGGCATGAGTTGTTCTGCATTGCCCAACCCTTATGAGCACGTCTTCTGCCGTACGGAGGGTCAAGTTATCCCTTCCACGAAGAGCTTCGAATCCACGAAGTAAATATTAAAGAAAAACGAAATTTTATTAATCAAAAATTATTATTCTTTAGGGTTACATGATTCTTCTTAAATTGAAAAAAACAAATAAGACTCCTAGAAAGACTAGAATTACAAAAATAGAAAGTATCAAATAAAACTCCTGGTAAGACTAGAATTACAAAAAAAAATTGTCAAATTCTTACGCAGCGCGGAAGTGATAACCTCAGAATCCACCAAGGGTTCTCTAAATCACAAAGAATGATCTTCGAATCCACGAAGAAAATATTAAAAAGAGAAATTTTATTAATGAACAATGTTATGGTCAGTCACCACGCCAAAATAAAAGTATCGGAAGAATACTTGCATAAGCCCAAGCGAGCTACGGTCTGAATCAACTCAGAGGCTCAAAAGTCCAGTCAGAGCCAAGTCCCTCGACTAGACGAGTAGACAAGCTTTATTCCGATCGACAGGTCATCAAGACCGACTCGAAGAACGGGGTCAGTTACCCCCTCGCAATTAAGACAACTCCTTGAGCAGACGACTCGACTACCGAGTTGCCAAATCATAATGACGACTCACAGATCAACCCGCCTCGGCCAAACAGATAAGAACTGACCAAGATCATTTCAGACGTCAATCGACATAATAGTACTGATTAGTCCCATCAAGATCTCCATTCTGACAACCCTAGTGCACCAATCGCTTATTCGGCTTACAAGTCATTTCCCAGAGAATTTTTATGATGCTTCTCTGTGCACGAATGATTTCTCCTCTAATTCCCAGCCGCCACCTGGAGAGAGAAGGACGCCACGCAGCCGACCTACCCTACACCCTGTCTATTCTGACAAATCCAGAGTATTGAGAAAACCTTTCTCTCCTAACACTGAATGACTTCCCTCCCAGTCGCCTGCTGATACCTGGAGGAAGAAAGATGACTCAGGGGCCTGCCTGTTCATCTTTCAAACCGCCTCCTGTGCGTAGTCAACAAAAGCCGAGGGTCAAACTCCCCAGGTAAGAAAGAAAAAGGTTGGATTTCTGATTCTTCTTGCACCTTAGCTTTACTCCCCTTCGGGATCTTCTTCATCAGAGTATTTTAATAATTCTAGAGGGAAAACCCCTGCAAGGACCTCAATGGCCCAGGGGCCTCTCAACAGACCCTCCCCAAGTTCAACTGACTTGACCATCGGAGGTATCACGGGGAAACTAGCCCCGTATTCTTGTGATTCTTACATGTGCAGGCTATCAGTCCACCCCACGCGCTTAGAATCGGGCATAAAGTCGGAGGAGGAGTCGCCCCCAACATTCATCCTCTCCTTCTTCCCCATCGTCGCCAGGATCGAAACTGCATCCGACAACGGGAAACCCACATAGACTGTTTGTTTACGAGCATTAACAGTTTGACACCCACCGTAGGGCCTACTTTCTTCTCTGAGAAGAAATGCTCAATTCTAAGTCGGGGCCTGATATTGTTCATTCTTGAAGAGCACCGGAATTGCACCGTTTAAGCTAAACAAAGCCTGGAACCGCACCATTCAAGCTAAGGAGGATTAGCCTATGACTATGAGGAGTCAATGTGGGTGTAGCCCTTGGAGGCTCCAACAGCTTTCCGGGGGGGGGGGATATTTGCTAAGTGGAACCTCGAAAGCCCTCCTAAGAAAAGACACACCACTATAGTGCTTGTCTGTCTTGAGAATGAAGCACAGGCTTCTAATCGCCGCCACAGATGAAAAACCCCACCGCCTGGATAGGCAAGAGGCCTGGGGTTGGATCGCAAACAGAACCCACAGGGGTAATGATCAGATCCAGTATCGCTCAAGCTCCTGTCGGCAAGGGCTCCCCCGAACAAGGAGTAGCGATCAAGACTGTGGCAGGCTCCTCGGACCACCACCACCTTCAAAGGAGAGTCCATCCTCATCAAGTGAGGGGTTGCGGGAAAAACTCAAGGGCTCGCCATCTGGTCTTCTTAGAAAGATTAACAGCTCTAGCCCCCAATCACTGTTTGAACCACCTAAAGACAAAGTAAGAACCGGTGGTCGGAACATGCGACTCGCATCCCCCTAATTACAAAGAAAGCTCCCCCATTTATAGGATGGTCTAGTCGTCGCTATCCTTGGAAATCTCAAGAGGAAAAATATGATCCCGTCAAATTCCAGAAAACAAAGCGTCGACATGTGGGGTTCTCTCCAACAAGAAGCCTCATCACAAAAGTTGCCTCGGCCCCCTCCATCGAGCAACATCTTCCAAAAAGCTCAAACAACGGAATATCGGGCCTAACAGGACAACCGATGGTGGACAAGCAATATCTGTTGAAAATCATCATGTCCACCGTCGACCTGCAAGGATCTCAGCAAAGCCTCCAAGCAGGTCCTTGGCCGATGAAATGACAAATATGTCAGCAACTCAACGCCTAAAAAGCTAAACAGCTCACTATCAAGAGAAGCAACCCCTGATTCCGGGCGTTCCTCAGTTTGGCAACAAAGGCAGCCAATGAAACAACAGCTCGCTCTCATCAAGGCAGGAAGGTTCACAGGCGAAAAGAAACATCCAAAGAAGTTCCGTCCCGGTGACTTTGTCCCCGGCCAAAAGCCGTCTCCAAGATGCACACGGACAAGAAACATGAAGTCGACATCATCCGAAGGAATAAATGTGAATGATTAGTACTCTATCATGTATAAACTCCAACAATCAATGGAAATGTCGAAAATAAAAAGAAATACATCAAAGACCTAGTCAGCTGGACACTCGACTAAGTCAATAAAAGTCATTGGTACCTTCTCATGGTAAAACCAAGGCATAACCCCTTTTCTTCTGCCAACTCCCACAGTCGACTCTCGGCCATAGGGGAAATGAAAGCCCTTGGTACCTAATCTGGGTAAAACCAAGGCAAAACGACTTCTCAGTCGGGAAAAAGCCTTTGGCTCTTCCTAAAGAATAAGTCAAAGGCAAAACGACTTCCCAATCGGCATCAAGACCTAGTCGCCT
This sequence comes from Asparagus kiusianus, assembly GCA_022839385.1. Taxonomy (NCBI): domain Eukaryota; kingdom Viridiplantae; phylum Streptophyta; class Magnoliopsida; order Asparagales; family Asparagaceae; genus Asparagus; species Asparagus kiusianus. The sequence goes on along the minus strand of BQKN01000121.1, from coordinate 257,827 downwards.
AGGCACGACGACTTCTCAGTCGAATCAAAGATCTTGGTACCTAATCTGGGTAAAACCGAGGCAAAACGACTTCTTAGTCGGAAAAAGCCCTTGGCTCTTCCTAAAGAATATGTCCAAGGCAAAACGACTTCTCAGTCGGAAAAAGCCATTGGCTCTTCCTAAAGAATAAGTCCAAGGAAAAATGACTTCTCAGTCGAAACAAAGCCCTTGGCACTTCCTAAAGAGTAAGCCCCAGACAAAACGACTTCTCAGTCGGAACAAAATCCTTAGCACTTCCTAAAGAGTAAGCCCCAGACAAAACAACTTCTCAGTCGGCACAAAGTCCTTGGCTCTTCCTAAAAGATAGACCCAAGGCACAACGACTTCATAGTTGGTTCTAAAACCGTTGATTCCGCATCAAAAGTAGCCCGAGGTACAAAGACTCCTTAAGTCAGCGCTTCACCTATGGTTCCCTACCTAGATGAGCCCAAAAGACCGACATTATTCTGAAAAAAGCAGAGTTCAACATGTTCAAATCATTTCAACAACCCTCAAAAGCAAAAAATAGGAAAAATCATTCTCATTCAAAAAGGAGTCTTGTACATATCTTTTTTACAAAAAAAAGGGCCCGACAGGGCTTGCAAAAAAAAGGTGGGGGGAGAGAAGAGAAAGAGAAAGGGGGAGAACGACATCTATTCCTAAAGCTCTTTCCTAAGGATCAGGGTCATCACCCTCATAATACCTCTTCATCTTCTTCAGATGCATTCTGGAAGAACTCGGCTCCTCCAAGTCGGCACCTCTTCTACAGACCTCTATTGGTGGAGGAAGGACTGTCGTTTCGTAGCTGGAGGAGGACGAGGAGGACCCTCCCATCTCTGGGAATTCTTCTCCGTCCAAAGCTTTGGGCTCTTGAACACCAAGAAGACCCCGAAGCTTCTCAAGATCTTTGGCATCATAATCACTAAGAGCCCTTGGCTCCAGGACATTCTCATGTACCTCGGGCCAACCCGAGCAGGACAATATATTGTCGGCGCCGAACACCCAGACGAAGAACCTCTTCCATTCTTCGTCCAGCTCTGGGAGGTCGGCATCCAAGCAAAAATCGCCTTGATAGCAGAAGAAATAATGGGGGTCCCCCTCAGCGGACCCCACGCTAACCACGTGCCCCAACAAGCTAATGTTGGGCACCACATCTGCCTCGGAGCAGACGTCTATAAACGTCATCAAAGTGCAGATGGCGTGCAGATGGAATTGGCAGGGGAAACCCCCAAAGACGTTAAAACCTCCCTAACGAAGGGATGCAGTGGCAGGCGCAGGCCACACTGCAAATGCGCCAGATAGAGAGGCATCTGATCTCCGTCGTGCATATGCACCGGAGTCAGGCAGTCCAGTGCCCCTATGGTTATCGTCACACGAGAGATGTCATATTCATCATGCAACCAGTTTGCCTCGTCCAACGTCGTCCTCGACCTAGACAGATAAAGAACCCTGAGCTTCCTCTCGCGATCATTTTGAGGAAAGGTCATGATGAAGTCTCTTAAGAAGAAATGAAAGAACCTATGAAGAAAAAGTTCTTGAAATAGAGTACTCTTCCAACAGCGTCGGCAACTATTTATAAACCCCCGAAGAAGCAGGCGGGAGAACTCAAGAGGCTCAATCCTTAGAGCAACCAATGCAGTTACACTTCGGGAATCTGAAACGGATCGTTGGAGATACGAACCGCCGCTCACACCAATCAATAGGCAAAGCGAAGCGCCTCCCGCTCTAACCCCTGACGCCTCGTTTCCAATGAAGAAACAGTTCCCAAAACCGACAACACCAACCCACCAAAGAGTGGCGGTTGAGCGTACTTCACGCCACGTTCCTAAGCCACGATCAAACGGGCTAGAAAATCCCAAATATTCGGAGCTAACTCATTCCTATTTCACTCAGACCCGACCAAAGTCAGCTCCGACTGAAAGGGGCCAATTGTTATGGTCAGTCACCACGCCAAAATAAAAGTATCAGAAGGATACATGCATAAGCCCAAGCGAGCTACGGTCCGAATCAACTCAGAGGTTCAAAAGCTCAGTCAGAGCCAAATCCCTCGCTAGACGAGCAGACAAGCCTTATTCCGATCGATAGGTCATCAAAACCGACTCGAAGAACGGGGTCAGTCTCCCCCTCACAATTAAGATAACTCCTTGAGCAGACAACTCGACTACCGAGTCCTCAAATCATAATGACGACTCACAGATCAACTCACCTCGGCCAAAGGGATAAGAGCCGACCAAGATCATTTCAGACGTCATTCGACACAATAGTACTGATTAGTCCCATCAATATCTCCATTCTGACAACCCTCGTACACCAACCGCTTATTCGGCTTACAAGTTATTTCCCAGAGAATTGTCATGATGCTTCTCTGTGCACCAATGACTTTTCCTCCAATTCCTAGCCGCCACCTGGAGAGAGAAGGACGGCCACACAGCTGACCTACCATACACCCTGCCTATTCTGACAAACCTAGAGCATTGAGAAGACCTTTCTCTCCTGACACTGAATGACTTCCCTCCTAGTCGCCTGCCGACACCTGAAGGAAGAAAGATGACTCAGCAGTTTGCTTGTTCACCTTTCAAACCGCCTCCTGTGCGTAGTCAACAAAAGCCGAGGGTCAAACTCCCAGAGACAAGGGGACTATAAAAGAAGGTAAGGAAGGTAAGAAAGAAAAATGTTGGATCTCTGCTTTTTCTTGCACCTTAGCTTTACTCCCATTCAGGATCTTCTTCATTCGGAGTATTTTAATAATTCTAGAGGAAAAACCCCCTGCAAGCACCTCAATGGCACAGGGGCCTCTCAACAAACCCTCCCCAAGTTCATCAACTGACTTGACCGTCGGAGATACCACGGGGGAAGCTAGCCCCGTATTCCTATGATTCTTGCATGTGCAGGCTATCAGTCCACCCTGTGCGCTCAGAATCAGTCATAAAATCGGAGGAGGAGTTGGCTCCAACATTCATCCTCTCCTTCTTACCCACCGTCGCCAGGATCGAAGGTGCATCCGACAGTGGGAAACCCCCATCGACTGTTTGTTTACGAGCATCAACAAAAAGTTATTATTCTTTGGGGTTACATGACTCTTCTTAAATAGAAAAAATAAATAAGACTCCTAGTAAGACTAGAATTATAAAAATAAAAAGTATCAAATAAGACTTCTAGTAAGACTGGAATTACAAAAAAAAGTGTCAAATTCAATCCTAAAAAGACTCCTTATAATAGAGGAAACAAATCATGAATCAAAATTGATTTTGTTTCCTAATCTAATTTGACTCTAAAATTAAATTTATTTCCTAATCTAAATAGACTCCAACTCAGATTAAGCGTGCGTCCTACATCAGTCTCCCCTTGTTGAAAAAAGCTTGACCCTAAGCTTATATTTGTTAAAATAGTAGCTTCATTGATAAATATCTTTCTTAACCTGCATCGATCAGCATCCGCCTTGTACTTAGCATTAATTTTCTCTATTTTTTCTTTTACCTTCTCGGCTAGGACTTCTTCTGAATCAAATTCATATATTATTCTTTCTGACATCATGTGCATTTTATCGGCAGCATGTGGATATGCAGTTGACTTCAAAAACTCCTCGAAATATGTTCCATGTTGCTTCTCATATTCTAGTGCTTGAAGTATCATCAAGTCCTTTTTAAAATTATTCACCAACTTTGCTTCTAGGGAAGAAAATCATGTGTCATACTCCATATACAAATCTTTCATCTCCTTTGTCTCTAGCCCTACACCAAGCAATTCACACATATCATCAATTGTCTCACTCTCTAATTTATCCTTCTCCTCCATCGGAACAACATTAATATGTGTAATATCGCTCTCAACCCCTTTGAGAATATCATGCATATCATCCATCTTCACTATCATATCACTATAATGAATCTCATGTATAACGATTGTTTACACCTTAGGAGGAATTTCGGTAGGGGTAGGTTCTTCTTTTTTAGTTACAACCAAGTAATAGACCTCTTCAGATTGCTTCAAGTTTTCTGCTAAAGCCTCGTTGTTTACCACCAAAGGTTTCTTCTCCTCAGTAGCTTTTATCTTAGATGACTCCTTTTCTGTAAGAGGCAGAAGTACAATTCGACGTCTATCTTTCTTGAAGATATAAACATTGTCTCTACTTCTGTGGGTAGCTCTAACATCGATTTGTCATGGCCTACCTAAAAGCATATAACAAGTATCCATTTCGATCACATCACACAACACATCATCAAAATACATGTGACCGATAGAAAAAGTTACACGACACATCTCATCGTTCTGCACATCATTGCCCTTGTGAATCCAGTCGATCTTGGAGAGAGGTGGGTGTTTCTTTGTCTTCAAACCTAACTTATTCACCATACGTCGAGAGACAAGATTCTTTCTACTGTGATTGTCAATAATAACATCACAAATCTTCTGCATCACAATGCACCTTGTGTGGAAGATATTATGCTCTGGAGGTGATTCTTCTTTCTTTATTGTTTCTTTAGCGCTCTTCCCAACTCCAATGTCTTGGTTAGGGTCATTGTCGCTCTTGGATTCATCATAGGGAGTCGAATCACAAAGCTAGCGACGATCAACGCGATTTCGAACTCCTCTCGTGTTCAGACGCTCCACTGTCGATGCAAGTCGTTCTACGACAGTCTTCATCTGATTAACATCGGTCTTCAGCACGTCGAACTCAGTTCGAGTAATAGGGGCTTCATCACCTGCCATCGGATCGGAGGAATAAGGCTCTGATACCAATTGACACAGCGCGGAAGTGATAACCTCGGAATCCACCAAGGGTGTTCTCTGAATCCACAAAGAATGATCTTCGAATCCACGAAGAAAATATTAAAAAGAGAAATTTTATTGATGAAAAGTTATTATTCTTTGGGGTTACATGACTCTTCTTAAATAAAAAAACAAATAAGACTCCTAGTAAGACTAGAATTACAAGAATAGAAAGTATCAAATAAGACTCCTAGTAAGACTAGAATTACAAAAAAATGTCAAATTCTATCCTAAAAAGACTCCTTATAATAGAGGAAACAAATCATGAATCAAAATTAATTTTGTTTCCTAATCTAATTTGACTCTAAAATTGAATTTATTTCCTAATCTATATTTTCTAATCTAAATAGACTCCAACTCAGATTAAGCGTCCTACATCAAATTTTATCCAAAAAAAAAAAACTCCTTATAATAGAGGAAATAACTATGCGCCAGCCATCCTAAAAATTCACACCAAATTCAAAGAATTAACATTATTCTACAAAGAGACCTCTAACTCACATGTTATACTTTATATCCCACTTATCTTTTATGTCCAAAATCTATTAAAACCACAACAAAGATTAACTTACAAACAAGAGATAGTATTCAATTAATTACTGAATATAAATTTGCTATCCAAGATGACTGGATACCTGTACATATTGGCTAATGATTCAGATATAAGAGGAGCATAACCATTTAAAAAAGCAATTTGCTAGTATAGTCAGTAATAAATGATGAGATATAAACTTAAAGTACATGAAACTCTCTACATCCCTTAATTATTCAATATGATGTCAGTTCTTCTCTTCATTGCGCTTACATGTAAGGTGTGTGTTGGTCAGTCCATGCAAGTACAAAGTTTGATGAATGCAATAAGCTATTGAGAATAATATGTATTAAAATTTTAAGAAGTTCACCAGTAGATCACGAATTCATTTGAGCATTGAAAACATTATGAAGGCAAATCAGATGGACTAGATTCTTTATAGTAACAGGTAATGTTGCTATTTATGTTTTTGATTTTCTGCAGGCCATCATTAATTCTGTGTACGAGAGGAAGAAATTGCAACAAAAACGGTGAAATCAGAATTGAATTAAATATTGCCAATGTTTCATAAATAACATAAAACATAAAACAGTGGATAATTAATTCAATCTTATCTACAACTTAAAGTAGCATGGTCTAAATTTTCTGGATGGAGTAAATATAGAAATACATTATTGCATAGAAATGCATTATCATAATATTTATATCTTGTTTGTAATAAATTGATGAGAAGATAGCAAGGAAACTTTAGACATCAAGTTTTCTGTTAGACACTTTACAGTTATGCTCCTTGATCATTTTCAAGAAAATATGTTTCTGAGAGAGCAAAACGAGAAAGCTAGAAGAAACATATAAAGCTTGACAAAAATGCTTGAAGATCATAACTACAGACTGTTGGATTTAATCTAATAAATCTATTTGTGGGCACATATGATTA
>BQKN01000121.1:231687-246570 GCA_022839385.1 Asparagus kiusianus | reverse complement strand
AATCATGGCTATATGGTTTTAAGATCTCAAGTTTTAGATCTAACAAGACAGTAAACACATCAAACTCACCTATCCTGGCGAAAACAAAAGCATCTGCTGGTTGTTTGCGTTTGAAGCTAACCAGTCTTCAATATGTGAATCCGCAATATGCTTTCAGCCCTGTGAAATCTGAGTTTAAGATGTTAGTCAACCCACCATTTAAAGCAGCATACGAGTCTATTAGCTTGCAGACTCATCTACTGTTTTCTTGTGCAAATAAGACTAAATACACTGTCTAATTTGGCAGTATACCTGCCAATGGCCAAACGCAAGCGAACTTAGTAGCTCAGCCCCAAATGGTTTAAGTCAGTGACAAATGCAGCGATTTTCAGTTAATCAAATCGACATAGACCATCGACGGCCAAAACTTGAGGAATTACAACAAGATCAAAGATTGAACAAGCAATCTCGGTTGCAATGTACTAAACCTAAAACCTAGAAAGTCAATCTACATTCCAGTTCACTACTACTCCTGAAATCAGCCCCAAATTTAAATTTAAAAAAAAAATAGCAATCAGTATCGCGCGCATCGAAGGAAACCAAAATCAACCTAGATTTCCACCCTAACCCTCCCTAAAATCCCAACTTTACTCCTCGCTAATACCAGATTCCAAACACTTAACACAACTAAATCCCAGTCACGCTACAATCCGAATCGATATTGGAGACGAGAGATCAGTTACCTGCGGCTCGTTGGGCTTGTCGGGATCAGGCAGCAGGGATCGAGCCTGAAAGCGCGCGTAGAGGCGGGCCTCGTCGGCGGTGGGCATCGGGAAGAGGCGGTTGTGGACGGGGCGGAGGATCTGAGGGCCATGGGCGACCGCCGGCTGCTGGAGTCGGAGGTGGGACCCGTCCACAACCGCGGCGCAGGCGGAGGCGGAGGAGGAAGAGGGGCGGGAGGCGAAGCAGATGAAGAGCTCGCTGCCGCCGCCCTCGATCGTCTTCTTCATCTTCTGCATTGTGATCTCATTGGAGGAGAATCAAAAGGTCAGGGTTTTTTTTCCCTTTCTTTTTTGCTCTTTTTAAGTGGCCGGAGATTGAGATAGAAGGAAGGGGGCAATCATCATCAGTATTTGAGAATGAAATTATATGGGGTTTGAGCCGGAGATCGAGAACTTAGAGCACATTCCTCTATAAATGGGGAGTATCATCGGCTCCAATGGTATAACTAAAGGGTTTGGGCTCATATAGAGGATCTGTCTAAAATACTATTCATATATTTTAATTCTAATTTTACCTCCTCATCTCATTTATAACTTTTCATAAATACCAATTGTATCCTTGAATATAATTAAACTAATTATTTAACTTAATATAATTTTAAATTTACTAGTCTATTTTAAGAAAAAATTATATCATTGAAATTGTTTTGTTGAAACCTTCAAAATGAGACTAATATTTAATACTTTTAATATTAATTTCAAATTTATCATTATAAAATGTTAAAGTACGGAGAATTTAAAATACATCAAGCTTAAAAAAAATTACATTATTCCATTACCATGTCTTTGCCATAAATGTTCAATGAGTGCGTTTCGAAGTTCAAAGTGTGCCTCCCGATCTTGGATTTTCCTATGTCGAGCGAGGAATCGTCTTAATCTTTCTTCGTCATTGTCATCCATCTCGTTAGCATTAGAAGGTTGAGTTGAATCAGCATTATCTACTTCTTCACGTTCATCCTCCACAATCATATTATATAGTATTACACAAGCAGTCATGATGTCATTTAGCACTCGTTTATCCCAAAAACGTGCTGATCTTTTGATGATGGTAAAGCGTATTTGAAGTACTCCAAATGCCCGCTCCATATCCTTTCTGTATTTCTGAATGTAGTTCCTTTGGGGGCGGGTTATATAGATCCCCACGTATTTATTTTATTAACAAATATTTTTATTTTATTATATTAAAATAAACTAATTTAAAAATGACTCTAAAAATATTCAATATTAATCTCATTTAAAATGTTCAGGCGAGACGATTCTAAAGGTATAATTTTTGTACAAAAAATTATAAGTTTTAATTATTTTATTTACATCATTAGTTTGTTAATGATAGATTAATTCATATAAATATAGAGGGCACCATTGGAGCATAACTTTTAAAAACCCTCTATATTTGAGGAATCTTGAAGAATATTCTCTTCAAACCCTCTAAATATAGTGTATACCAATTGAGATGCTCTTAGGCGGGGAAACAAAATTTGGGAATGAAATTTTTAAGGGGAGCGCTCTCTCTTATGGGACCCACCATCCTAGATGGAAATTTCCATCTAGGATGCATTCTAGAAGAAAATTTTCATCTAGGATGTTAGCCCCATTTAAAAATAAAAAATAAAAACACTAAAACCGTCTAGGATTCTATTGTAGACGGAATTTTCCGTCTAGGATACTTTTTTCTAGACAGAATATCCTAGACGGAAATTTTCCGTCTAGTTTAATAGAAAATTAGATGAAAAAATTTCGTCTAGGATATTCCGTCTAGAATGTAGGATTTCCTACTAGTGCCCCTTCTAATGGCCTATATCTCTTGATGAGCTTCTACAAACTTTAGAGGCTTTACAAAACACTAAGGGAATCTTATGGCGAACTATATTCTCCTCAGTATCCTAGAGTCTGTGGATTACAAGAAACAAATTTCTCTTTGATCAAGTTAACTTCTCTCATATTTCTATTATAAACTCGGCCATCTCTGGTTTATATGACTGGGCAGGTTCTGGAAGTGGATTTGCTGTAGTTAAGGTATCAACAAGTTTGTAAGACAAGCCTATACTCAGGAGCAGTGGATGAAGGCTTTTGGTATAGGTGAAGCTAAACTAATATATTGGAAGAAACATTACTTTTGTTCTATATATACAATTGCAACTTATTTTTACTTTTTTTTGTACGCTTTCTTTGGATGTTAGATAGTAGAAAATTAAATTTCTGTTTGCTATATGTATAGCTGGCTTTGGTTCTTGTTTATATTTATGCTTGCGGTGAATGACGGCAAGGCTCACTCTTCATCCTCATGGATATCTGGAAGAAGAATATTATGCATCCCTAGTTCAAAGAAACTATATTTTCTATTTTTTAACATTTGGATACAGTTTGTATCTAGATTTTTGTAATTATACACTTTGTACTTTTAGGCTGTCTAAAAATCACGACATATAACTGGTCCCTATCAAATCTCAATCGATATTTCGATAACAAAAGTTACAATCAAGCGACTTTCATGAAAGCTGCAAGTGGATGACTTTTCACATAGATCAAGAGGAGTTATAATTCAACGACCCTTCCGACGACTGATAAAAACTCTATTCAGTGGCCTTTACCATCAACTGCGAGAGTTACAATCTGACGATTTTCACACCTCAAAACAGTTAAAGCGAAGATTACTGATAATGGTCTTTGCAACGCTTTACAGAAGAGGTTACAAGTCACTAGCCCCTTCTGAACGTAGAACTCACCTTTGCGTTTCAGTTCTTGTAACGTAGGCGACCCCCCGTGTTTCCAACCCGCAGCAAATGAAACGCAAGTTGCCCTTGTGTTTTAAGCATCCAACAGACACCCAACTCAGCGTCTCAAGTTTAAGACGCAGAGTTAGGACTCAGAACGCAACCGGCCCCTACGTTTTCAATTCTCAGCAGGCACCTAACACTACGTTTCAATTCTAAGACGCAGAGTTAGGGTCCCGAACGCCGACTTGGGCGTTTGACTTGTTCAAACACAAGCTAAACAGCTTTAGAATCGTTTATCCCACGTTTTGAGGGATTCTTGCCCACGTTGGAGCGGATTAAGGGGTCAGTTACACCCCTTATGCTCCTATAAAACCCCAACAAACTCAACAGAGTAGGGGGTTAGATCTTTTGGGTGAGATTTTTAGTTTAGATTTTTGGAGTTCGGATTGGCTATTTTCTTCTTGGAGATCTAGAGGCAATCATCCTCAAGAGATCAGATCCATTGCAACAAGAATATCAAATCTTGGAGCATCCTTCAGCAACAGAAAATCTATTTGGCTATTAACCGAATTTTTGGTTCAAACAACTCTGTTTGACAGAGTTTCAACTCGTTCTGAGGTCTTAAACTCGTTAAGAGTTTTTTTCAAACTTGACACACAAGTTAATTGTTCCAGTGAATTGAGACGTTCAGATCATTAAAGGAGAGCGAATTCGACGCGAGCATTCGAAAGAGGCACTCCATTGCCACCGTGAAGAACCCAGAATTAAACAAATGGGAGAATTCAGATCAATTCTCTTCTTTTTTGTAATCAGAAATCCAAATTATAATTGAGATTGAAAGAATTGTAAACATTCTTTTTCTAAGCAGTTAAAGAGAATAACAATCAAATAGATTTCTTTCATTATTTTCTTACTACAAATTTTCTACCAAACAAAAGATGGCGACTCCGCTAGGGACGACCTTCTCTGACGAAGAAGTAGTGGCGCAATCCGATGTTCACCTCAATGGAACAACTGTCGAAACTCTCGTGGTAGAGTTTGATCAAGCCAAGTACGAGGAAGCCCTCTCCTCTAGATCGTTTAGCCCCAAGTCTAGACGCAATGTCCGCAAGATCTCTAAAGAGATCAAAGCTCTAATTATTGCTGAAATACCAAAGAAATCCCTCTTTTTTTGGCCAAGATTCATCAGACAGCCCCTCCTCTAAAGGAGTGAGCTTAGCCTCTGCCGAACTCATTCAACGAGTTAAAAGCTCCACACCCATGCTAACACGATGTATAACGGGTCATAAAAGGTCTATGGTGGAGGAATATCCAACCAGCACCGGCGACGTTGCTGCTAAGGCCCAGGCATATCCTCGTAGTTCCAAGCAAAGACATCAATATACTCTTGTACTAGAGTAATGAGGTCTTCTTTCTCATCGGGCAACAAGCTATCGCTTATGAATATGGATTTTGGGTGGATCTTGTCTCCCATGTTCACTTGAATCACCTTATTATCAGTAAGAGGCTTGCGTTGTTCGAAGCGTTGTTCCCATTGTATACCCAGCTATCGTCTTAGCAGATCATCAAATAGAGATAATTGGTCATCTTCTTGATTTTCTATTAGAGATGCTGAGGTCACGTTGGCCATGAGTGTGCTGAACATAGCTCCTACACTAGAGTCAGACTCCCAACAAATGGATTCAGAAGATGAGGTACAAGAATCATCATCTAACTCTCCTTTGGTTCTAAAACACAGCATGAATGGCGGGGATTCATAGCCTAACCCACTACGAGTTTTATGATAGTATCTTCCAACTTTCCTTCCGGGACATAAGCGGATTGGATTGGTGTCCGGATCCCTTTAATGAAATTTAAGCCTTCTTTATGGATGAAGTCGTATCCTATATTCTTCATAAGCTTTCGGGTTATTGGTGTGAAATACGAGAATTGCAGATCTTTTTCCTCCTTCTCAGATTCTTGCAAAAGAGTTTGCGTCGGACCGTCACTCTTCTCGAAAATGATGTCTTTTTGGCCATTAACCTTAGCCGGTACTATGAAGACTGCTTGCGAAGATTCAATTAGTTGCCGATTTGTCACAAAAGATGATTGAATCGGCATGTATAACTTTGATTCAACATATAATCAGGGTAGAGGATCTGCCAATATGCTGGTGCTTGTACCTGGCATGTCAGGATTCAATTCAACACACGATAAGTAAGCTAAATCATCATTATTATTAAAGATAACTCCACTTTCCTCATAGACAAGATCATTTACATCCAGATTTTCAAGACCGATTACGACGGGTTCTATGTCATTAAAAACAAGACTCTGTTCGTACTCAGACTCGGTATCAGCTTCATTACCGCTATCTGGTTCTTCAATCAGTGGTACTTCAAATGGCTCACCATCAAGGTAATGGTTAGAATCTGTAAAATAATTCTCTACCCCTTTGAATAGTTGCTTCTCTGCGACCACTGTTTTGATTTCACTACTCTCGCCTACATATTTCATACACTGATATAGAGTTGATGGAACAATCAAATTGTTATGGATCTATGGTTGACCCAATAACAAATTGTAAGACATCTCTGCATCAATGACATAGCAAGTGACATCCATCCTTAAGTCACCCATCTAAAATTTAAGTTTGACTTTGCCAAGGGGATGAGTATTGGAAGCATTGAAGCCATAGATGGTGGTTCCCGTTGTTGACAAACGATGCAGAGGGACTCTAAGGTGATGAATAAGTCTCAACGGTATGATGCTCAAAGCAGAACCGGGGTTAACCTAAATTTTGTCCACCTGAATGGAGTCGATATACCCCATGAAGTACAATGGTTTATCGTCTTTCGGGTTCCTCACATGCATGTCTTCTTGAGAAAAGGTGATGTGCGACATTCTTCCTTGAAAGACCTGACAACACTGAGGGTAAGCTTCTTCCAGCGTTGTTCCGGCTGGGTTTGGTGGAAAATGAGTAAGGAAAGCCTCATTATCTGCCAATGCTTCATGAAGAGCTTCTCTCGTTGATCGAGATAAACATAGAAGCTCAAACAATATAATCGTTGCTGGGATATTGGATAACCGAGCCAGCACATTAAACCGAAAAGGATCTTTTGAACTTTCTAGTGTATCTTTATTAAGTGCTTTGCTGTAACGAAATTCCTTTGCTTGAGTTTGCTCCGTTACTTCTTTCCTTGGTTTGGGTGGTGCAACTGCTGTTTCAGAGTATTTCTTTAAATACTCCTTTCCCCCGCATGTTCCTGATATCTGTGCAGGTTGTGTGGTGAATGCTGGCCGTTCATTTTCAGAACTGCTAAGTGATGCCGTTTCAACTCCCTCATCTGGGATAGCTGAGATAGCGTTACAAGATCTTCGTGTGACTTTAGGCTTCCTTGCATTTACCAATGTCCATTGCTCATCTATTAGTAAATAATGATGAACCCACATCAATTCACCTTTAGGGGTAGTGTAAGGGACCATCCCTTTTTCTTTCCTTTGATGGGGGTCGAAGTTCACAATCCTCGTCTCTGCCTGTGGAATCGGTTTTACACCATCTTGGACTTGCACCTCAGCGAAATCTCCAAACTGTAGTGAGACCATGTTCACAAATACCTTCTTCTGCTCAGCTTGAAGTGTCATCACACCTGCATCTAACAAAGCCTGAATTTTATCTTTCAGGATATAACAGGCCTTAGTTGGATGATGCACCATCCTGTGGTACATGCAAAAGTTAGGATCGTCGGTCCTTGATACTTTTGCGTTCCATTTTACCTCTGGCAATTTGATCTTATTCATCTTGATCAAAGATGTGAGAATGGAAACCACATGTTCATCCTTGAAAGCATACTTCTTCTTAAAATGATTGTCTAAAGTATTTTCCTTCTGTTTTGTAGAAGACTTCGCGGATGATGTTGTTTCAACAGCTAGAGTATCCTTCCCTTTTGATTGTTTCTGGGAATTATAGTTGCTTTTACCCCCTCCCTTTTTAGGCTAGGATTCTTGAGGTTCTTCAGCATCTATTCTCTTGAGCATGTTTTCCACCTGCTCTCCTTGCCAAACCAACTCTTTCCATGAATGGGCTTCAACAACGCCCATCTTGGACAAGATATTGATATAAATATTATTGCGGCACATCTCCACAAGAATAGCTTCAGAAACTTGATCACGTGAATGCAACGATCGATTTCTGAATCTTTTGATGAAGTCACTAACAGACTCTGTCTTCTTCTGCTTCTCAGCCATTAGCATGGCCATAGACACCTCAGTGTCATCGTCGAAGAATCGGGCTAGAAAAAGCCTCTCCAAATCTCTCCAACTTTGGATTGACCCTGGCTCAAGTCTACGGAACCACTCGAAAGCCACTCCTTTTAGGGTACTAATGAATAGGTACTAATGAACAATCAAGTCATAATGGGATCATTACCCACTATATGCCCGATCTATGCCGGGAAGTAATAAATATGTTGGTTAGGAGAACCCTTGCTGTCAAACTGTACTAAGTTGAGCGGTTTGAACTTCGGAGGATATGGGATCGTATCCCATTCACTTCGATATGTCCTAGCCACCCCTAGTTCTTTGAAGTTTCCCTGGAGCTTCAATACATCAAGTTGCTTTTGGAAGTCATCCCACTTTTGGTCTCGTACTTTCGTATGAGGATTGGATTCAGCTTCAGACGATTCATAATGAATCTTCACAACATTCTCCTCATCATTTTCATTATTACCATTTATGTTTCGACGTCTATTTTCTTCATTGACGGGTGAAGGTCGCCTACACCTAGATCCCGAAGCTTGGGAATGAACCTTCTTCTTCTTCTATTCTTTCTCCTCGAGAAGTTTCTCTACCATATCTTCCAGGGGTTTGATGGATTCCTGCTGTTGGAGGATGGTTGATTGTTGCTCTTCTATCTTCCTTGCCATGTATTCTTCACCTCCAGCCATGTGAGCACTTGCTTGTTCACTTTGGTCTGTATTGGAATGTTAAGAAGTGGTAATAGCTGAGTTCTCAGGTTCTTCTTCAGCCTCATCCGTGATACCCGCTAATAGTCGGTAAACAAACGGGATCACTATGCCTTTACGAGTATGAGTGTGTTGAAACACCCCCTACCATTAGATAAGCATTTCACCTAATCTAGGAGAGTATTCAGTATCAAAAGATACAAAGGAATCAGCTAAGACTTTGCTCTTACCCTTGCTGACCATGTTGATCGTCACTTCAATGTGGCAATTCTTGGATGTTTGTTTCTTGAAGCATCTTCTTCTTGATGATGAGACCGTCGACGGCTCAGTCAACCATTCGAAGACCGAAGACTTATGCGTTGACTCCCCACATGGGCATTGGGAAAGCACTGCAGAGATAAGCTTCTCACAGTAGCAATGAGATTGCATTTGACTCATGCTGTGTTTGCGCGTGAGATAATCCCGAAGGTCATCAGCAGGGCAACCCCCAGCTGAATCAATCACCTTTGTAGGCATCAAAAATTACCTATGGAGTCCCGCACGTGGCTTGAGACAGAAAGAAGACGATGACCATTACTATCCGGGTCATAAAAGCTTAATTGATGTCGATAAATGCATAAAGTAAGTCGACAAACCGTGTGAAGCAACGGAACTGCAGAATAACAAGGATATGAACTGATCGGGAGCCACACTTCACCGATAAAAAGATGAAGTATCCTTCATATCCCGTCTGCTCCATATATGATCCAAATATAGGAGCTTGTAGATCTCCTCGTCAGCTTTCCTATGCACTTTGAATCACGTAATTCTGAGTTCGGACGTCAAAGATACGGTGGAAACGGACAGAATGCGTGAAACAATGTTCCAGGCCTCAGCGAGACACCCAAAGGTGTCTCGGCCACTGCCGAGACACCGCAGGCGTTCGCAGCCCTGAAAACTAATTTTTTGTAGTTTCAAGCCATTTTTTAACATTAACCACCTGGATTTGTTATAACTGATCTGAACCAGTCCTAGAACGTGATAAAGTGATTATGAGTGATGATAAGAGTGAATCGGTCATTCTTATCTGAAAACAGAGGTCCCAAAGCATATAAATACAGCCACAGGGCCTTCATTTTTTAAGATCTAGACTTCTCGAGCGTCGATGAAGCCCTGCTGAATTGAAGACTGAAAGAGCATGAATTTCAGAAAAGAGGAGGAGATCAGATCGAGTTCTTCAGTACAGAGAAGAAGAGTTCGTCAGATTTATAGTTTTCGGTTCTTTTCCTTGAGATTGTCTCGTGCGGTGATCTTGAGAAGAGTGATTATCTCGCTATTACTGAGATAATTGCTTTGGTTTCGTGATTCCTTCACGAATTAATGAAGCTCCGGACCTGATCTGATCATTTGGTGGTCCATGGATATCAACATCCCCGTCATAGGCCAAGATCTCCTGCAAGCAGCGGAAGATAAATATCCGTTACGTTTGTTTGAAAGAAAGTTATAATTTTGTTAAAAGTCTTATAAAAAGGCTGTTTCTTTGAGTTTATTATAAACGTTTGAAGTTGTAATGAACTCGTCAATGAAATTTACTTTCACACCAAATAAGCTGGCGACTACAGTGGGAGCCAACAACCTAACTTCCAAGGTTGTTGTGCCGTAGCTAATGATCAAGATCCTGGTGAACGAAGAGGTCGAATACGAATTCGACCAGCAAAAGTTCGAGGAGTAGTCTCCTCCTCCTCCTCCAGATCCGCCTCTCCTCTCAAGCGCAGGAAGACCTCCTCCTCTAGGAAAATCCGCTGGTCTTCAGATCTAAAGACCCAAGAAGACGATCTCTTCATCGCCGCTGCTGCAGCTTCACCTCGCGATGACTCGACGACATTCGATGAAGCCAAAGCCACAGATTCGGACACTGCCTCCATTAAGGAGTTGACTGTTGAAGGCGTGCCAAATTTGTCGAAGAGGGCTCGTCAAAGGCGTCGTCAACGTCTTGCTCGTCAGTTCGCTAAGACTTTAGCAAGTGGACAGACTCCGCTACCAAACGGATCTAGAGTTCAGAAAGCGCCAAGTGGCTAAGCCGTCGCTACAACAAGCATCAGGGTCCTCCTCCCAACTGTCAACTAACAAATGGGTTCGTGTCAAACGAACCCGTTCTACCCTCGAGGAGTGTATCCAGAAACGTCGCACACTACTTACGCACGCACGGATTCTTGCACAAGAAGCATAGAAATTGTAGCATGAAGATGTGGTCAAGAAACTACCAAGATCTAAGTAGGTTTGGGTGTCGAAGGCCAAAACAGTGCCTCTACCCGACAAGAGACACCAGCCATGTCTCTCGCTTGATTCCAAATCCGAGGCTGCTCCTAACCCTTCGTCAACTTCAGATCCCGCTCCTACTGCTCCCGCACCTCCGATGAAGCCCTACGATAGCGTGGATCTCTCCAAATCCAGAATTTTGTTAAAGGATCGCTTCGGTCCTCTACATGAAGATCGAGACAGATTTCTGATCGAAGAACGCTTGGGCATGGTGAATGAATCCCGAGCAACTCATCGAGCTAGGGGTCGTACTCGCCCTTACAACAAATCTAAACCTTCTCGTAAAGAGAAAACTCCTATTATTGACCGCCTGGGGTACGTATCTAAGACCAGGAGTCCGTTAAGGTCCCATGATCAAAAAAGCGTGGCTCCAAACGTGTGACTCTTGAGAACGCTAACAAGGTAGCAAGTCCTCAGAAGGAAACACGTTCGATCCAATGATGATGTTATACCGAGAAGTCATGCCAACGCATGATAGATAACTCTGGTTATCATACCGATGAGTTGTACTATTAGGTTGGGGGTACAAACAGATCTCGAAAGAGAGATACCCGGGAAACAGGCTTTCACTGTCCGTATACCAAAATTACGAGGGTAATATTATCAGCATGTAGCTACCCCAAGACCGCTCCATAGAGAGTCTCAGTATTCCAAAGGCTTTCCTCTGAAGCATCGAATACTAAACGAAGACGTTTCCGTAAGAAACGGTCAGCCGTTCAAGATGACAAACTTCCAAAAGTCACAATTAATATGGCTGATAGAGGAAAGTCAACTCGACCTTCTAGTTTTAACCCGCTCATATCACATCGTCTAACCCGATTATGATTAGGAACCATTAGGCAAAGGGGTTATCAGGGAATGCAGAGGGGATTATCCTCGGATGATGAAGCATCAGATGCTAACTCTACAATCACTTTTAACAATACGGTATCCAGTCCAGGACAATCCCGCGACGCACTTATGATCAATACCGAGCAAATCGCTAATATTCTCGAGGGTGCTCTAGCTAAGCAGAAGGAAGCATTCAAAATTTAAATGGAAATGACTATGTAGCAGATGAGGGAAGAGCATGACCAACAGATTCGGGCTATGTCCAATCAACTTGGTGAATCCAGCCGTCGCAACATTACTAACCAAACAGGTAGCGATTTAGATATGGATGAACATCTTAATGCTGATAACCCTCCCGTTGACCAGAACGCTGGGGGTGGCCCTACTGAAGACAACGACGCTAGTCCCACCGAAGATGACAATATCGAGGGTGGTTGCGTTGTTCCTCTTAGAAATCGTTTAAAGCATGATACATATGAGGACGAAAAGATGAAACACCTCGAGAGTAAAATCAACGCTTTGATGTCTACTCGAGAGGTGAAGAAGATCAGTATTTTGTGTCCTTACCCGAGAGAGTGGGAGTCGATCCCGTATCTGGCGAAATTCAACCTGATCAACTTCACGCCGTTCGACGAGAAGGGCTCCCCCACTCAACACTTAATTTATTTTAAGTCCCACTTGGGAGTGATCTCTGGCAACGAGCCTTTGATGGTCCGGTCATTCGTTAGCACCCTTCTTGGGCCTGCTTTGGATTAGTACCGCAATCTCAAGTCTGAAAGCATCAACAGCTGGGACGACATTGAGAGCTCATTCCTCGACAATTTCTTTGGTGATGATGCCGAGATATCAATTAGAACGCTCTTCGAGGAGAAACAGGAAGACAAAGAGATGGTTGACGACTTTGTCAAGCGCTTCTGGAATAAGACAATGAATTGTCGAGATCCAATCACAGAGGACTTCATCCTCCAAACCTGTCATAACAACCTGTCCATTGATATCTTAGAAGTTAAGGGAGTAGCACCATCCAACACTTGGAAAGAGTTGAAGTGCGTGGAGAGTAGGCCAAACGCTTCCTCAGAAGGAAGAAAGCGGAAAGAAGCCAACCGACGACTAACCCTCTGAACTCAAACTTCGTCTCCCGTGGTAAGGGGAAGGCACCTGCAGAAGTTATTGATGTTAATCAGACGTCACAACAACAATCCCGAAGACAGCAAAAGACTTCGGATCCGAGAATCAAAAAAGAGTACTCCTTTAAAGACGAAGATGTTCCAGCCATTTTTGAATCCCTCCTTGAGAACAACAAGATCAAGCTACCACCTATCACAAATCAGGAGGAAGCTGACAATACTGCAGATTCAAAGTATTGTGCGTACCACAGGAGGATCCTTCATCCGACCAAGGCTTGTTTCGCCCTTAAGAATAGCATCCAAATCTTGGTTGAAGCTGGTATTATAACGCCAAATTAATCCGTATCAATACTCCGAAGAGTATACGAATATAAAATGCTTCTCAATCCTCCAACAGGTATATGAGGTTAAACTGCCCCCTACATACTCTAATAGGTATATGAGTATAAACTATTTCCTTTCTTTCACGGGAAGTTCCTGGAGAGTGCCATGCCTGGTATTCTTAAGGATAACCCAGTCATCCAACTAAGTACAATGTTAGACCCAGTTTCGTGAAGGAACCTGGGGGTTTAGTCTTTCATCGAGTGAAAAAGACACCAGAATATAAGTCTGGAGACTTTTATCCCGAATCCTAAGAAGGGATAAGCCAACGCCTAACACGCGTTGCCGGGTAGTCTATTCCCGTAAGAAAGATGAAGTCTACGTATTCAATATTATAGTACTAAAATAATTAACTCTTTTAGCACAACGTTACATGCAGAATGGACTTAAACAATCTGCATGCTAGACCGACTCAAACGGTAGTCGGTAAAGGCTCATCAAACCCGTTGATGGCTGAGGGTTTGCCAAAAATCCTATAAATACAAGAGTCATTGATGCACCAACTCCATTAGTTGGTCTCGTGACTTAAAAATCCGATAATTTCAAGATAAGATCCATACATGCAGATTAATTAGGTTTAACAGTTGGTCCTACAGCCCCAGCATTTGGGATCGCCATGCTCTAATACCTTAAGAGCTTAAACTGTGTACACTCCAGTAAACGTACGAGTATAAACTGTGTCAACGCCGATCGATGCAAAATCTTAAGGTCAATACCGGTCAACGCGTAGCCCTAGGTCAACGCCAGTCAACGGGTTGTAATGAAAGTCAACGTCGATCGATGCGAAACCCTATGGTTAATGCTGGCCAACGCGTAGTCCTAGGTCAACACAAGTCAACGTCGGTCGATACAAAACCCTAAGGTCAACGCCAGTCAGAGCATAGCTCTGAGTCAATGCCGGTTAATGCATAGCTCCGAGTCAATGCCGGTCAACGCGTTACAATAGAGATAGTCAGTTCAAAGTCAACTCAATGACACAAGCCAAAACCAACTCACCAATTTTGATTCAAGACTTTAACGATGGCCAGACGATAAACGCAGCACCGGAGGAATTTTAGCTATTCGTTAAAATATTGAATAGACTAAAAATCGAAGGAGTCAAGAATCAAAGCTAACTGTAGGTCCTTTTACCCTGACTAAAGGTTGGACCGATCATATCCAAAGTATTTTAGGCTCTTCTATAAAAGAAATGAGACTGAAACACTTTGGAGGGGGTATCTGTAGGCGTCAAAAATTACCCACGGAGTCCCGCACGCGGCTTGAGACAGAGAGAAGACGACGAACATTACTATCCAGGTCACAGAAGCTTAATTGATGTCGATTAACACATGAAGTAAGTCGACGAACCGTGTGAAGGAATAGAACTGCAGAATAACGAGGATATGAACTGATCGGGAGCCATGCTTCGCTGATAAAAAGACAAAGTACCCTTCATATCCTATCTGCTCCATATATGATCCAACTATACGAGCTTGTATATCTCCTCGTTGGCTTTCCTAACACACTTTGAATCACCTAATTCCAAGTTTGGACGGCAAATATACGACAAAAACAGATAGAACACGTGAAATAATGTTCCAGGCCTCGGCGAGACACCTAAGGTGTCTCGGCCAAGGCCGAGACACCGCGGGCATCCGTTGCCTCGAAAACTGATTTTTTACAGTTTCAATCCGTTTTTCGATGTTAATTACCTGGATTTGTTCCAACTGATTTGAATCAATCCTAGAACATGATAAAGTGGTTATGAGTGAGGATAAGAGCGAATCAGTCATTCTTATTGTAGGTGTAAATTTCTGATTTTCCCGGGAAAAGGGAGGGATTTCGT
>BQKN01000121.1:188856-221687 GCA_022839385.1 Asparagus kiusianus | reverse complement strand
GGCGAATTCGTTCACTTAATCCGCCGCGGTAATTTTTACCGTCTACACTTATCTGAAAACAGAGATTCCAAAGCCTATAAATACAGCAACAGGGCCTTCATTTTTTTAGATCTGGAATTCTCAAGCGTCGGCGAAGCCCTGCTAAATTGAAGACTGAAGGAGCATGAATTTCAGAAAAGAGGAGGAGATCGGATTGAGTTCTTTAGTACAGAGAAGAAGAGTTCGTCAGATCTATAGTTCCTGGTTCTTTTCCTTGAGATTGCCTCGTCGCGGTGATCTTGAGAAGAGTGATTATCTCGCTGTTGCCGAGATAATTACTTTGGTTTTTTATTCCTTCGCGAATCAACGAAGCTCCGGATCTGATCTGATTGTTTAGTGGTCCACGGATATCAACGTCCCAGTCACAGGCCAAGATCCACACAAGCAGCGAAAGATAAACATCTGTTGCGTTTGTTTGAAAGAACGTTATAATTTTTGTTGAAAGTCTTATTAAAAGACTATTTCTTTGAGTTTATTGTAAACATTTGAAGTTGTAATGAACTCGTCAATGAAATCGACTTTCACACCAAATAACTTTAGCCTTACCTGAGCGAGACCCTCTGAATGAAAGTGGTTGACATCCTTGGGTAAATTGGTAAACTCCGTCATTCGCATGACGAGGTTCGTTGATAGGACGGGTTTGGAGAGTTCGCCTTCTTAGTCGGTTATTAACTTGAGATTTGTTTTCTTGAAGAGCCTCAGTATGAACCGTTTGTTGAGTTTGCTAAACCTCTTTTTGAGGATGAGGTTCATGTCCTGAGCCTACTCGAGTACGAGGATGAGGTCCGTCATTTGGATGTTCCTCAGTCACCTGACCCTTGTCAAACTTGTTAACCTTAGGCTGATCAGCCTTTGGTTGACAGTGAAAACCGTCTAGCGAGACCAAAGATCGAGCCCTACGACGAGCTTGATTCTGACACTGACGTTGTCGAGCACGTCTCAACAATAGACCAATTGGAACTTTTACCTCCGCCAAAACTGGGCGAGGTTTGTTATCAAATGCCATGGTTTGGCTAGAGAAGCCAAAGTTTGGCTAGGTTGCTTGAGAACCCATTTCTTAGCCTGACGACTAGTTATTGGAGCCTCCTCTTTTAGGGGCATGGACTTTTCCTTGAGGTTGACTCTAGTTGAATCATCAGAAGCCACTTGGGGTGAAGTCTCATATGAGACTCGATGACACTTACGTGCCTTCGTGGGACTAAACTTACCAGAGGAGAGCTACTCCTTATATTTGGACTGGTTAAATTCAATGACCAAAGTCTCGACGTTCATTCCCATAATGATCTTGTCTGATTGGGCCACCACCATCTCATCGGAACGAATGGCTACTCCCACTATGGTCGCCATCTTCTGTAGGATCGAAAAATTGAAGATTGATTGATTCTCTTGTTTTAAGAATGGGTTTGATCGCTTAGTACGAAACCCTTACAATCACTCATGCTCTCTCTCGATTACAGATGAAGAGAAGATTAATTCAGCCTCTCTTTGTTTTACGTGGGTTCTTAGTAGCAAAAGGATGCTTCCCTTGATATTTGAGTCGAGATTGCTTCCCGTTGATGATCAGGACAAGATCACTAAAGCTTCTCACGTTCATTAGCCGACTGGAATCAAAGTTCAAACTCCGGATCCGTACGCAGAAACTCTGATCTCCGATGCTTCTTGAAGTCCAAGTTGAAAATTTCAAACCCTTTACTCCATAGCCATCCATGGCTATTTATAGGGTTTAAGCACATAACCTACGTGCTAAGATCATGGGTAGATGAGCATAACTTCTTCCTCCAAATCAGTGCATGCCGTAACGTGCTCCTGAAGATTAGCCCATGTGGCTGACTAAGTCTTCGGAGCCGTTGCAGCTAAATCTCTCATGGATGACGAGCCTCGTCTTCAATCGAAACGGTGTTCATCAAGTAAGACGAACCTTGATACACAGCGATGTTCATCCTACAAAGCAGACTTTACAATAAACAAGCTTCTTCTGACAAATTTTGTCTTCGCTTACTTCGTCTAATGAACTTCGTCTTCACTAACGAACTTCATCTTCGATAGCTGAGTCTAACTGCATAGCAACCTTGATGACTTTCTCTTAAACAAACCTTGTCTTCACTGACGAGCTTCAAATCCAACGATGAGTTTATCTTCACTGACGAACCTCATCCTTTATAGATGAATGTCGAACATCGTTTCCAATGACGAGCTTCACTGTTTGTTGTCGAGTTTTACTGATCAATGACTTGCATTCTCGAGCTTGATCTTCACTAAACGACAAGCCTCGTCTTTGATTAAGACGAGGTTCGTTTTCCTGACCATCCTTCTCGTATTTTGAAATTTGGCATTTTTGAATGACTACACACCTCAAAGCTACAAGCCCACGACGACGCTTCCTACTCAGTGCGTCCACTACAACGTTCGTCTTCCCTGGATGGTACTAAATTACGAACTCATAATCCTTAATAAACTCGACCCATCGTTGTTGTCTCTGATTTAACTCTTTCTGAGAGAAGAGATACTTCAAGCTCTAATGATTTGTGAATAGCTTGAACTGTATGCCAAACAGATAATATCTTCAAGTCTTCAGTACGAAGACCATTGCTTTTAGCTCCAAGTATGCATAGGATAATTCTACTCATGAGTCCTCAACTGCCTCGAAATGTAGGCCACCATTCTCTGGGTCTGCATCAAAATACCTCCTAGACCCGATAACAACACATCCCTATAGACAATAAAAGTCTTTTCACTACTTGGAATAATCAACACTGGTGCTGAAGTCAATTTAGCCTTCAAAGTCTCAAAGGCCTCCAGGCACTCTATGCCCCAAACAAACTTTACAGCCTTCTTCTTAAGGCACGTAATTGGCGCCACAATCTTTGAGAAGTCCTGAATGAACTTCCTATAATAGCCGGCCAGATCTAAGAAACTACGAATCTCTGTAATGGTCTTCGGCGACTCCTATAGGTGTCAAAAATTACCTATAGGTCATCGAACACAGCTCCAGATGATGAGCCGTCGAACGATGAACCGTCCGACGATGTGGAGACGAGCCATAGAAGCAACAAAGCTGTGAACCATTGATGACGTAGTAACAAGCCACCTGAATAGCAAAGTAAGGAAACACGTGCTCATCAACCACCTCCAAGTGGCCCGTGTACTCATCGGCCACCTCCAAGTGGCCCGCGCTCTCATCATCCACCTCCAAGTGGCCTGCATGCTCACTGGTTACCTTTAAGTGGCCCGCGTGCTCACCGGCCACCTCCAAATGGCTCGTATGTTCATCGGCCACCTCCAAGTAACCTGCGAGTTCATCAGCCACCTCCAAGTGGCCTGCGCACTCATCAGGCACTTCCAAGTGGCCCGCGCATTCGCCGACCACCTCCAAGTGGCCCGTACGCTCATCAGCCACCTACAAGTGGCCATCGTGGTTATCATCCACCTCCAAGTGGCCCGCACACTTATCAGCCACCTCCAATTGGCCAACGTGCTCATCAGCCACCTCCAAGTGGACTGCGCACTCATCAACCACCTCCAAGTGGCCCACGTGCTCATCAGCCACCTTCAAGTGACCCACACGCTCATCAACCACCTCCAAGTGTCCCGTGTACTCATCTTCCACCTCTAAGTGGCCCGCGCACTCGTCAACCACCTCCAAGTTAACAAAATGCATGAAGCAAATCGATGAAGCGTATAAGTCAGCAAAATGACGAAATGCGCGTAACGGCGGAACAAGACCAAACCAGAAAGCTCCTGGCGACCGAGTCGCTTCAAAATAACTTGGCCAAGGCCAAGTGGCTTAGCCAAGACCGAGCCACCATGAGGTGGCTCGCACAGTTCCAAGCCACCATAGGGTGGCTTGTTCCTAGAAATGCCAAAAACACACCCAGAAATGCTAAAAATACATTTTGATAGTTTTCTCAGGATTCTTTCGTTCCAGAGCCTACCCAACTATTTTGAAGCTATCCTTAAATGTGGTTAAGTGGTTATTAACTGAGGATAATATAAAATCATCAATTTTATCTGAAAACATTGTATCTGAAGCTTGTAAATACAAGCATATAGTTCTATACACAGGGGATCTGAAATCGAGGCGAGGTGCTGTCAGATCTGAAGGGAACCATGAATTTTAGAGGAGGTAGGGTGAGGTTCTAACGAATTTCAGAGAGGTTAGCAAATCATGGGGAAGTTCTTCAGCATAAAGAGGGAGAGTTCGAGAGATCTGAGGCCCATTCCCTTTTCCTCCAGATCAAACTTGGTTTTGATCTTGATAATAGTAGTAATCTCTCCTGGTCAAGATTATTTACTTTTGTGAATACTTCCTTTGTGAAGTAAGAGCATTGAATTTTTATTCTGTCAACTGAATCTGATCCGTGGTGGTCCACAGACTAACACGTCTCCAACACAGGCAATGATCACACACAAGTAGCGGGTGATAAACATCCTCTGCATGTGTTTGAAGAGAGTTGTAATTTTTGTTTTATTTATGTAAACGAGTAGTTTTATAAAAAGACTAACTCTTTTGAATTCATTGTAATCAATAAACGTGTAATAGATTCGACAAATAAATCAACTTTCGACGCAAACATGCTGACGACCACAGTGTGAGCCAACATCATCGTCACCGAGGCTGTCGTTTCATAACTAAGGATCATGATACTGGTTGATGCATAGGTCGAGTATGAGTTTGACTAGACCAAGTTCGAGGAATACCCCTCATCCTCCTCCTCAAGATCTTCCACGCCTTGCAGGTCTAAGTAGATCTCACCTTTTGAGAAGGTTTACACGCCAACAAAGGCTCGGGGTGACTCTCGCCCATTGTTGTTGAGGCTTCACCTCGTAATACTCCTCCAGCATCTAATGAAGTAGAGATTTCAAATAACAACGATTCCTCTTCAGTATAGGAGTTGTTTAATGAAGGCGCACCGATTCTGACAAAGAGGGATCATCAAAGGTAACGCCAACAACACGCACGTTAGCTTGCCAAGACTTTGGAATCGGTTGATGGAATCTATTATCATGTGGATCTAGAGTTTAGGATGCGTCGAGTGACTCAACCACCTCAATGGCACACAATTGATTCCTCCTCCAAGTCATCAACCAACGAATGGGTTCTTGTCAAAAGAGCCCGTTCAACTCTCAAGGAGCACATCAAAAAGTGCCGCGCTTGTGCCGTACGTGCGCGTGCCGCATGCCCACGTGCCGTGGTATGAAAGGCATAAGACATGAAGCAGGATAAGGTGGCCAAGAAACCACCAAAACCACACCAAGAATGGAGGCCAAAATCCAAAATAGCGACTCAGAAAAGCACCGAGACACCTAAAAATTACGAGCCAACCAAGCGTGACTCGGCCAGGGCCAAGCCAGCCAATAGTGGCTCGGCCTAGGTTGAGCCAGCCAATGCTGGCTTGGCCAAGGCCGAGCTAGCAAAGGGTGGCTCAGCTATGGACGAGCCACCTCAAGATAGCTCGTGCTATGGCCAAGCTAGTTCAGCCTGGCCGGCACTTGCCTTGCCTCCCACGACTATTTTTGAGTCCTCGTCCGCTTCCGTTCCTATTCAAGTTGATCCAATACCTTTGGTGAAGTTCTACGGTAGTGTGGATCTTTTCCGATTCAATATGAAGATCACAGATCACCTTAGTCCTTTGCACGGGGATCGAGACAAACTTTCGATTAAAGAACACTTGGGGTCCGATGAATGAATCTCGAGTGGCTATTCAAGCTAGGGGTCGTACACGCACTCCCTTCAAGTCAAAGCCATCCCATGAAGGGAGAATTCTAATAACCACTTGCTTGGGGTTATGTGTCGAAGTCTAAGAGCCTATTGAGGTTTCACATTCTCATAGGCGTGGTTCTAAACGTGTGACTCCTAAGAACGTTAATAAGGCATCATATCCTCAGAAGAAGACGTCTCCGTTATACGATAATGTCAAACCTCGAGATTCAAATCAACCACCGATAGGTTGCTCTGGCCACAACGCCGATGAGTTGTATTATTAGGTTGAGAGTACTGAGAAATCTCGAAAGAGAAGTATCCCAGAATCACTCTCACTGTCCTTCTGAGAGGTTAATCAGGACAATATTATCAGAGTGTAGCTGCCCCAAGACCGCTCCACGGAGGATTTCGGTATTCGAAAGAATCTCCACCGAAGTGTTCAAATCTAAATCAAGACGCTTATATAAGAAGAAATCTGTCGGTCATGATGACGAGCTTCTAAAAGTTACCATCAATATGGTCGATAAAGGAAAATCGACAAGGCGTTATAGCTCTAACTCTTTCTCGGAGGCGTCTCAACGCATCGCTTGGTTATGGTTAGGAACTAGATAACCTAGACCAGATAGAGGACATCCTTGGAGGATGAAATGTCAGACGCTAACTCCGTGATCGCTTTCGACAATACAGTCTCCAGCACAGGACAATCTCGTGAGGCGTTCATGATCAGCACTGAACAAATGGCCAAAATCCTTGAAGACGCTCTGGCCAAGCAGAAAGATAATTTTAAATTTGAAATGGAAATGACTGTGCAATGGATAAGGAAATTGTATGATCAACATATTCAAGCTTTATCAAATCAGATTGGTGAATCTAGCCGTCATAACACTATTGGTCAGGTAGATAACAATTCAGACATGGATGATAATCTCAATGCTGATACCCATCCTGTTGACCAAAATGCTGGGGGTCGTCTCACTGAGGATGACAACGCTAGGGGTGGTCTAGTTATTCCTCCCTGAAATTGCCCGAAGGAAAATGTAGGTGGGGACAAGAAAATGAAAGACCTAGAGAGCAAGATCAACGCACTGATGTCTGCTCAAGAGGTAAAGAAGACTGGTATTCCATGTCCTTACCTAAGGGAGTGGGAGTCAATACCGTATCTGGTGAAGTTTAATCTAATTAACTTCACGCCGTTCGACGAAAAGGGCTCACCTACGTAACACCTAATTTACTTCAAGTCCCACCTGGGTGTAATCTCTGACAACGAACCTTTGATGGTCTGGTCATTCGTTGGCACCCTTCACATGGCCGTCTTTAATTGGTACCATTGTCTCAAGTCAGGAAGTATCAACAGCTAGAATAACATGGAAAACTCGTTCCTCAATAACTTCTTCAACGATGACACCGAAATATCGATTGGAGCCCTTTTGGACGAGAAGCAAAAGGATAGAGAGTCAGTTGATAGCTTTGTTAAATACTTTCGCAAAAAAGTAATGAATTGTAGGGATCCTATCACAGAGAACTTCATCTTGCAAACATGCCACAACAATCTCTCTATTAATGTGCTGGAAGCCCTGGGGGTCATGCCATCCACAACATGGAAAAAATTAAAATTGCGTAGGGAACATGCCGAACGCTTTCTCAAAAGAAAAAGCTTGAAAGAGGCCAACCAATGACTAACCCCTCAAACTTGAATTTTTCTCCACATGGTAAGGGAAAGGCACCTGCAGTGGCTGTTGATGCTAATCAGATATCACAACAACAACCTCAGAAGCAGCGAAGGACTCTGGATACGAGAGTCCAAAAAGAGTACTCCTTTAAGGATGAAGAGGCTCTAGATATCTTCAAATACCTCCTTGAAAATAACAAAATCAAGTTGCCACTTATTAAGAATTAGGAGGAAGCTAACAACACTTAGGATCCAAAGTACTATGCGTACCACAAGAGATCCTTCATCCCAACATGGCTGGCTTTACTCTCAAGAACAACATTCAAGCATTAGTTGATGCCGACGTCATAACGCTGAAATGAGCCACATAAGAATGGTTTCCTATAATGAGTATAAGAGGTTAAACTGCTTCTCCCATTCCTCCAATGAGTATAAGAGGTTAAACTACTTCTCCCATTCCTCCGACGAGTATACGAGGTTAAACTACTTCCCTTATTTCCTATAACAGGAAGTTCCTGGAGAATATTACTCTTAATATTCTTAAGGATAACCCAATAATATGGCCGAATATAATTGGATTCAGATTTGCCAAAGAGCTGGGGGTGGGATACCTCAATGCATTTCAAAAGGAAGTTCCGGAAGGATACTACACATGATATTCTTAAGGATAACCCAAAATCGATTATTCATGGTGAAAACCAGTCATCGGAATAATTCATTCCTCATTATGATTAAGAGCCTCCCACTATTGCTATTTAATTATTTCCAAGATGATTAAAACCCACCCACTGTGATTTTCCGAGCACTCTTTCATCGAGATGAGATTCAATAACTTCATCCGGTCAATCTTCCCTCGCGAAATTCTTATAGTGTAACTATAGAGTGCTTGATGATTCACGGTTCTCCACCATAAAGTCTCTCACTGATCAAATTAACTGACAGTGGGTCCACCAAAATTCTTTTGGCTGAGTCCATCCAAACTCCCATTGCGTTGGTGCACTTAACACTCCTAATATTAAAGTCTCAACACAGTATTCAAAAAACTTAAGCTACTGATCCATGTCAATCATCAAACCCCTTCGTGTTAAGTCTTAGTCAATTGATACCAAAAAAACCATTGAGTGATTTGTACGAGTTAACATACCTAGTGTTAGTTGTATCTTCACTCCCACTGTTTCTTGGTCAAACATTCCTATAGTTAGGACCAAAGTCAAAATCCTCTCTCGGTTCCTTTTATGAATGATAGGTCCACTTTCAAATCGAGTGATCAAACCTTCCTACAGTTAGGATCGTCTCAAACCTCTTACTTGGTCAAACCTTCCTACAGTTAGGGTCAAAACTGGAGTTCCCTCTCGATAAACGAGAAATCCACCTTCAGATTGGGTAATCAAACATTCCGACAGTTAGGGTTATCCGAATCTTTTTTGATTCTCAAAGTGGAGATCTCACTTTGAGTTTCTTTTGCACCTGGAGATAGAATATACATTTTTCCTTCTCCAGCATTGGGTTCGTCTTTGCCCTAAGAGAAGACACCACCTTCCAACACCAAAATCCATGCCTTACACGCATGAGGGAATTTATCTCGATCCCTAAATAGAGATAAGTTTGCATCTAACACATGTTGTAGAGTGGTCCATTCTCGTGAAAATGACCAAGTCTACATATTTAACACCGTAGCACATAAAATCCATGCCTTTCATGCATGGGAAATTTTACCCTGAATCCTAAGTAGAGATAAGTCAGCACTTAACACGCGTTGCCGTCTAGTCTTTTACCATAAAAAGGATAAAAGCCTACCTATTCAACCTTGTGGCAGGTCATTATTAATAGGGTGTTGCTACAGGGACCCTAAAATAGGGAACCCCTAAGGGGACAGGTGAGGTGTCAGCCCCTGGGGGCTTGATGCACTGTTCATAAACAGTGCATCAAGCCCCCAGGGACTGACACCTCACCGATCCCCTCTGGGGTCCCCTATTTTAAGGTCCCTGAGGAGTTTTCCTTATTAATAATGCCAAAATCCATGCTCTACATGCATGGGAAATTTTATCTCGAATCCTAAGTAGAGATAAGCCAATGACTAACACATGTTGCTGGTTAACCTTTCTCTATAAAAAAAACACCAGGATTCATGTCTGGGGGATGTTATCTCAATCCCTAAATAGAGATAAGTCTATGCTTAACACACATTGCTGGTTAGTCTTTCCTCGTAAAAAGGATGAAGCCTATGTATTCAATATCATAGCACCAAGTCTAAGAGAGTTTATTCTCATAGCACAACGTCACATGTGAAATGGATTTGGATAATTCATATGCAAGCCCGATTCAAATGGTAATCGGTAAAGGCATGTCAAATTTGTTGATGGCTAAGAGTTTGCCAAAAATCCTAAAGTCTACTTCTAACACGCGTTACCGGGTAGTCTATTTCTGTGACAAATGACAAAGTCTATGTATTCAATATCATACGATCAAGTCTAAGAGAGTTCATTCTTTTAGCATAACGTCACCTACGGAACAGACTTAAACAATCCACATGCTAGCCTGACTCAAACGGTAGTCGGTAAAGGCTCGTCAAACCTGTTTATGGATGAGGGTTTGCCAAAAATCCTATAAGTATTATTGTTATTTATTATAAATAGAATGAGTAATCATAATAAGGTACAAAAGTCACTGACGCACCAATTTCACCAGTTGGTCTCGTGATTCGAACTCTCAGGAGTATTTGAGTATAAACTGGTTCTCCTCACTCCAACATCTAAAGATCTTAAACTGTATAGACTCTAGTTAATGTATGAGTATAAACTGTGTTCACGCTGGTCAACGTGTTACGACGAAGGTTAAATGCCGGTCCACGTGTTGCAATGAAGGTCATCGCGGGTCAACCCATTGCAATGAAGGCTAGCGCTAACCAATGTATTGATAATTTTAACGAAACAAGTCTCATATCAATTCCAGGTCAAAGGATAATCCCTAGGTAGCTCAACCGCGATTCAGATATAAACTCCTAACGAAGATGATCAGCTCAACGTCGATTTAATGATACAATCCAATTTAGATATCAGCACGCCAGTCTTACTTCAAGATTTCGACACGGTCAGATGATAAATGCTACACCAGAAGAATTTTAGCTATTCAACAAAATACTGAATAGATTGAAAGCAGAAGAAGTCAATGTATTGAAGGTGGAGCATATCATATCCAAAGTATTTCAGGCTTCTCTATAAAAGAATAAGACTGAAACACTTTGAAGAGAGTATCTATAGTCATCAAAAAATGCCTATAGGTTCCCGAACATAGCTCGAGATGACGAGTCGTCGAACAACAAACCATCATATAATGTGGCGACGAGCCATTGAAACAACAAAGTGGTGAGCCATTGTTGACATAGAAATAAGCCACCAGAATGGCAAAGAAAGGGGATGCGTGCTTAGGGCTGGGCATATTCGTTTTGGGTCTGTTTTAAGCCCAATCCGCATCCAATCCAAATTTTTCGAATTCTCAAAACTCTCATCCAGATCTAGATTTCCCCCCTTCATCCGAATATTCAGCCCAACCGAAATTCGGATCGGTTTCGGTTTTGGGCCGAATTAATTCCATTTCACAAAAATCTGCTCACACCTGAGATTATTGCTTATTAATTTCTGATGAAGTATCATTATTTGTCCATTTTGTCCACTTAATTTTTTTCCCCCAAACAATGAAATGTGGACCTTGTTTGAAGTAACACCATTGCCATAGCTAACAAAAAACTAAAATCAGTGAAATGAGCGTAAACCATATCAACAAGTACATACCATACCCCAATAATAAACTCATTAAAGAGTTACTTGGTTACAAACCATGCAAATAGTCCAGAAATAGTTAGGGTTAGGGATTTTTCAGTATTTATATTAGAAAATTCGGTTTGGTTTTTTTCGAGCGGTTCATGGGTTCAAACCGGATCTAATATGGTTTAATTTGGTTTGGGCAGTTTAGAGTCTTCTTCCAATCCATTTAATCTGGTTCGGTTTACCGGACCGCTTTTTCGGGTGATTTTTTTTTTGTTGAAACGGTTTTTTTGGTTTTTGCCCACCCTTATGCGTGCTCATTAGCCACCTCCAAGTGGCCCGTGTACTTACCAGCCACCTCCAAGTGACCTGCGCGCTCATCAGCCACCTCTAAGTGGCACACGCGCTCACCGACCACCTCTAAATGACCCATACGTTCACCGACCACCTCCAAGTGGCCTACGGATTCATCAGCCACCTCCAAGTAGCTCGCGCGCTCATCAGCCACCTCCAAGTGGCTTGCACGCTAATCATCCACCTCTAAGTCGCCCGCGCGTTCGCTGGCCACCTCCAAGTAGCCTGCACACTCATTAACCACCTCCAAGTGGCCCACGGGGCCCGCGCATTCATCTGCCTTCTCCAAGTGGCCCGCGTGCTCATCAGCCACCCTCAAGTGGCCAGTGCGCTCATCAGCCACCTCCAAGTGGCCAGTGCGCTCATCAGCCACCTCCAAGTGGCCCGTGCGCTCATCAGCTACCTCCAAGTAGCCCGCATGCTCATCAGTCACCTCTAAGTAGCCCATGTGCTCATTTGCCACCTCCAAGTGGCTCGTGCGCTCATCAACCACCTCCAAATGGCCTGCATGCTCGCCATCCACCTCCAAGTGGCCCACGCACTCATCAGTCACCTCCAAGTGGCCCATGCGCTCCCCATCCACCTCCAAGTGGCCCGCACGCTCATCAGCCACCTCTAAGTTAACAAAATGCATGAATCGAATCGGTAAAGCATACAAGTCAACGAAACGACGAAATACGCGTAACAGCAGAACAAGACCGAACCGAAAAGCTCCTGGGTGGGCGAGTCGCATCGTAATGACTTGGCCAAGGCCAGGTGGCTCGGCCAAGGCTGAGCCACCATGAGGTGTCTCGCATAGTTCCGAGCCACAGTAGGGTGGCTCGGGCCCAGAAATGTCAAAAATATGTTTTTTTGATAGTTTTCTCAGAATGTTTTCATTCCAGAGCCTCCCCAACTATTTTGAAGCTATCCCTAAATGTGGTTAAGTGATTATTAACTAAGGATAAGGTCAAATTAGCAATTCTTATCTTAAAATACTGCATCTAAAGCCTATAAAAACAAGCCTAGGGTCCTATACATAGGGATCTAAAATCGAGACAATGTGCTATCAGATATGAAGGGAGCCATGAATTTTAGAGGAGCTAGGGTGAGGTTATGATGAATTTCGGAGAGGCTAGCAAATTTTGGCGAAGTTCTTCAGCATAAAGAGGGAGAGTTCGAGAGATCTGAGGCCCATTCTCTTTTCCTCAAGATCAAAGTTGGTTTTGATCTCGAGAAGAGTAGAAATCTCACTTGGTCAAGATTATTTACTTCTACGAATACTTCCTTTATGAAGCAAGACCATTGAATTTTCATTCTGTCAACCAGATTTGATCCACGATGGTCCAAGGACTAACGTGTCACCGGCAAGGCAAAGATCTCACGCAAGCAGCGGGTGATAAACGTCCTCTGCGTGTGTTTAAAGAGAGTTATAATTTTTGTTTTATTTGTGTAAGCGAGTAGTCTTATAAAAATACCAACTCTTTTGAATTCATTGTAATCGATAAACGTGTAATAGATTCGACAAATAAATATCCTTTCGATGCAAACACGCTGGCGACCACAGTGGGAGCCAACAGCCTCGTCACCAAGGTTGTCGTGTCGCAACCAAGGATCAAGATCTCGGTTGATGCAGAGGTCAAGTATGATTTTGACCAGACCAAGTTCGAGGAATACCTCTCATCCTCCTCCTCAAGATCTTCCACACTTTGCAGGTGCAAGAAGATCTCACCTTTTGAGAAGGTTTACATGCTAACGAAGGCTCGGGTGACTCTCGCACAATTGTTGATGAGGCTTCCCCTCACAATGCTCCTCCGACATCTAATAAAGCTAAGATTTCAGATCACAATGACTCCTCTTTAGTACAGGAGTTGTTTAACGAAGGCGCGCCGATTCTGACGAAGAGGGCTCATCAGAGGCAATGCCAATGCTGCGCACGTTAGCTTACCAAAACCTTGGAATCAGTTGATGGGATCTGTTATCATGTAGATCTAGAGTTAAGGAAGCATCAAGTGACTCAACCACCTCAACATCACATAATTGATTCCTCCTCTAAGTCATAAACCAACGAATGGGTTCTTATCAAAAGAGTCTGTTCAACTCTTAAGGAGTGCATCCAAAAGTGCTGCACATGTTCTGCACATGTGCGTGCCTTAGTACGAATGGCACAAGACATGAAGCAGGACAAGGTGACCAAGAAACCACTAAAACCATGCCAAGAATGGAGGTCAAAATCCAAAATAGCGACTCGGACAAGCGCCGAGACACTCAAAAATTGTGAGCCAGCCAAGCGTGGCTCATCCAGGGCTAGGCCAAGGCTGAGCCAGCAAAGGGTGGCTCAGCCATGGCCAAGCCACCTTAAGCTGGCCCGCTCCATGGCCAAGCCAGTTTAGCCTGGCCAACACTTGCCTCGCCTCTGGCGAGTATATTTGAGTCCATATCCACTTCTGTTCCTGTTCAAGTTGATCCAGTACCTTTGGTGAAGTCCCATGGTAGCGTGAATCTTTCCCGATTCAATCAAATTATCTCTCGAATAAAGATTCTCACATAAGTCTCTGCCGTATCGTCTTCATGGGTAAGAAATGCGCCAACTTTATCAACCGGTCAACTATCACCCAAATGGAATCATTCCCTTTTCCCGACCTTTACAAACCCACAATAAAATCCATAGAAGTATCTGCCTACTTTAACTCTGGAATGAATAAAGGTTGTAGGATTCTTACAGGTCTCTGATGTTCTGTCTTTACTTGCTGGCAGGTAAAACACTTAGCTACATTCTCCGCAATCTCCCTATGCATGTCACTCCACCAAAATGCCTCTTCAGGTCCTTGTATATTTTTGTTGTGCCTGGATGTACTATATACCTGGTGCGATGTGCCTCATCAAGTAAATGCTTCTTTAGTTATGAATTATTCAACATGACTAACTGACCCTTCATCCGAAGATCTTCATCTGCTCCAATAGTCCAATCAGCCTTGTGCTCCTTGGAAATCTCCCCTTTCGGGTTTGAATCCAAGAATCCTCTAACTGAGCTCTAACCACTCTATCACTTTAAGATGGCTGTACTGATAGAGCTCCTAAGAAAGCACTGCTCCCCCCAATCTCTGGCCTAAAATCAAACTAACTGAGGGTGTAAAGATCTCGATATAACGAACACCTCAAAACTGCAAGCTTGCAACGACGATTCTTACTCAATGCGTCCGCTACAACGTTCGCCTTTCTTGGACGGTACTGAATCACGAACTCATAATACTTAATAAACTTGACTCATCGTTGCTGTCTCTGATTTAACTCTTTCGGAGAGAAGATGTACTTCAAACTCTGATGATCTATGAATAGCTCGAATTGTATGCCAAACAGATAATGTCTCCAAGTCTTCAGTGTGAAGACCACTTCTGCTAGCTCTAAGTCATGCATAGGATAATTTTACTCATGAGTCCTCAAGTGCATCGAAATATAGGACCTATTCTCTGCGTTTGCATCAAAACACCTCCGAGACCCGATAACGACGCATCCGTGTAGACAACAAAAGTCTTATCACTACTCAGAATAATCAACACCGTCGCTAAAGTCAATTTAGCCTTCAAAGTCTCAAAGGTCTCCTAGCACTCTATGTCCTAAATAAACTATACACTCTTCTTTGTAAGGCGTGTAAGTGGGTCGTAATATTCGAGAAGTCTTGAATGAATTTCCTGTAAAAGCCGGCTAGACCTAAGAAATTACGAATCTCTGTAACGGTCTTCAGCGACTCCTGTAGGCATCAAAAATTACATATAGGTCCTCGAAAACATAGCTCGAGACAATGAGCCGTCGAATTACAAATTGTCAGACGATGTGATGATGAGCCGTCGAAACAACAAAGCAGCGAACCATTAATGACGTAGCAACAAGACACCGGAACGACAAAGCAAGAAAACGCACACTCATCATCCATCTCCAAGTAGCCCGCGTGCTCACCGACCACCTCTAAATGGCTCACATGTTTACCGGCCACCTCCAAATAGCCCGCATGTTCACCGGCCACCTCCAAGTAGCCCGCACGTTCATCAGCTACCTCCAAGTGGCCCGTGTGTTCGCCGATCACCTCCAAATGGCCCGCACACTCATCGGCCACCTTCAAGTAGCCCACGTGCTCATCAACCACCTCCAAGTGGCCCATGCGCTCATTAACTACCTCCAAGTGGCCCGCGCGCTCACCGGCCACCTCTAAGTGGCCCGCACACTCACTGACCACCTCCAAGTGGCCCGCGTGCTCATCAACCTCCTCTAAGTGGCCCATGCGTTCATCAACCACCTCTAAGTGGCCCACGCACTCGTCAGCCACCTCCAAGTTAATAAAATACATGAAGTGAATCGGTGAAGCATACAAGTCAGCAAAATGATGAAATGCGTGTAACGGCGGAACAAGACTGAACTGGAAAAGCCCCTGGCGGCCGAGTCGCATAAAAACAACTCGGCCAAGGCTAGGTGGCTTGGCCAAGGCTGAGCCACCATGAGGTGGCTTGCACAGTTCCGAGCCACCGTAGTGTGGCTCGCTCCCAAAAATGCTGAAAACACATTTTTTTGATAGTTTTCTCGGGGTTCTTTCATTCTAGATCCTCCCCAACTATTTTTAAGCTATCCTAAACATGGTTAAGTGATTATTAACTGAGGATAAGGTCAAATCATTAATTCTTATCTAAAAACACTGTATCTAAAGCCTATAAATACAAGTCTAGGGTCCTATACGTAGGGGATCTGAAATCGAGGCGAGGTGCTATCATATCTGAATGGAGCCATGAATTTCAGAGGAGCTAGGGAGAGGTTCTGACGAATTTCAGAGAGGCTAGAAAATCTTGGCGAAATTCTTAAGCATAAAGAGGGAGAGTTCAAGAGATTTGAGGCCCACTCCCCTTTCCTTTGGGTCAAACTTGGTTTTGATCTCGAGAATAGTAGTAATCTCGCTTGGTCGAGATTATTTACTTCCGTGAACACATCCTTTGTGAAATTTGGGGTACATTGGGTAAAATTGTTCCAATTGGGTAATTTTACCCAATGAGATAATTTGAGTGGGATAAAATGGGGGTAAAATGGGATAGTGGGACAATTGGTATGACATCTTTTCATAATATTATATTTATAGCTCAATTAAGTTCAAGTTTAACTTGATATAACATCAAATGATTAAATAAATAATAGTTATAATATCCAATAATATTATTTTTAAGATTATTTTAATATAAAATATTAAAAATAATATAATAATATTAATAATATTAATATTAATCAATCTTTGAATATTTTGATGTTTATTTTAACTATTATGCTATATTAAAAAATTTAATTACAATAATTATTTAATCATTCCTACATCTATTACAATGATGATGATAAAGTCTCAATTATTACAAATAAAGTCTTAGTCAGTAACTTGAATCTTAATTATTACAAATATAATCTACCGGCATATAACTTTGAATCTTAATTATTACAAATAGAGACATTCTGATTATCTTCCATCCTGTATTAATCATGAAATCAAAATATAATAATATTTTCACAACAAAGATGCAGTATATTCAATTCTATGATCCTAGTAAGAAAACGAGCTAAATGTGTTCAACCTTCATATTATTATCACAACAAAAAAGTCAACAACACAAAATAGAGACTACTATTAAAATAAAAAAATGTTCAAACATACAACCCCAAAATCTTTAAAGCAAGAAAATTCACAAGTACAATTCAATCAAGAACAATCACCAGCCCTAAAACCTTACCAGACTTTTCATATAAAAATAATTTCAACATCAAATTAGAAACCTTACCTGGCCACAAGAATACAAGATAAATGTTTTTAACCTCCATGTTGATAATTATCACAACAAAAACTTTAATAACACACAAAATTTTTGAACTGCCATACAAAACCGTAGCATACGGTGTGGCACATCCTGCAACGACAAACACATCACCGGAGCATCCAAATAATCCCAGAAATACAAGTCTCACAATCAGTAATCAAGCTCAGAACTCCCTCTAACAATTCATTACTAATGCAAACAACTATCCAATACAAATTACATATAATACAGAACATGTATATGTACAAAAAATGATAATACACCTCACAATTCTCATCAAGATAATACACCTCACAGTTCTCATCAACTCTAAAAGATAATGCAAACAACTATCCAAAGCATTCATGTGCTTAACATAAACCTTCTCCTTTGATAATGACTTATTAGAAGCAGGTACAGCTGCAAGCATATAAATCAGTACATAAACATGATCATACTAAACCCAAATGATAATGACTTCAACCAAAGAAGATCCCAGGCAAGGTACTGATGTTCTTTGTTATTCATGTGCTTAAATTGAAACTTGTTACACAGTGGAACTAGTAAACCTGGTAACTGGAAACAAGTTTTCATTCACACCTTTGGGTGATGTTAACCATTTCATAGAGTTTAAACACAATTGTAGCGTCATTCATACTTTTATGTAGTAAATTAACATTTTAAGTAACACATTTAGCATCACTTTGGTGATTACAAGTAAATATATCTACTACCACCTTCATAATGACATTGTAAGGTTACCAAATTATTTTTATAAGGTATGCATTACATGATTTAAATTGTGGGCAATCAATTACTGAAAATGACATTCACTTGTGAGTCATGAGCAAAGCATACTATAGTCTATTATCATAATTGCTTAGCATGGTCATCTCAACAACTGGTAGGATTGTTTAGGTATTTTAGGAACTACGAGATGTGTTAGGCAACAATACATCAATTAAATATTGATTGATTAACAACACCTAATAAGCAGTTTACAGTAACTAATATGAAATTTACAACACTTAATACGTTATCAATAATATTCAGAAACATTGGCATCTTTTAAGTTTGCTTAAATTAACTGTTTATTAGTCCTTTCTTCTTCACCATTTGGATTTAGATTAATAATATAAACTTCATGGTTAAACATTTGGCAGCAACAAAATATACTTTTAAGTAGAACATTAACTCATTACTAATTCAGAGCACGTACCTTACAAATTGCTTGATTTTTATTCTTTCAGGCTTATCAATTTAAGGATTGGAATGATATATTATGAACTCCCTCCCTCCCACCATCGTATTTTAATAACTTTTGCGTGTGCCTTACAAATCTCAAAAACAACCGAAGTATCACTCATGACCAGGACACACAAAAGGGGAAAAACAAAACTCAACATTATACTCCATTAATAATGAAAAATATGAAGATTTCTTTTATACCATACACACCATAAAATAATGTACACAAAGTGATCTCATCTCAATTTAATATCAGCATTCAAGTCAAGCAAATTCCATGACCAAATATTAGCTACTTCTAAATCGTACAGAGAATTTACATAACATTTATATAGCATATCATGCCACACAAATTTTATAAATCACATCTCAAAAACACGGGTTAAAGGGGGTGATTTGAAATGGGGGGAAAGCAAACCCTAGATGTAAATTGTTGAGAAATTCGTCGGATTCAAGTAAAATTCAGCGGGGATCAACATAGGCCCCGCCATCGTTGTCCTCTCCCTCTTCGGCGTCCTCAAAAGTAGCAGTACACAGCTCCGGTGTACTTCCCATGGCGGATGGCGGCGGCGGAGGAGGCGGAGGAGATGGCGGTGGAGAAATCCCTGCTCGGGAACGACGACGGCGGAGCGGCGATCGAGCTCGAGCACGGCGACGATGGAGCTTGAGAATGGAAGTAGGGTAATTCTGATCCTCTCTTGTTCCAGGGGAAAGAATAGGGTAAATTTGGAGGGTGGGGCTGAGGAGTGCTTATATAGTTGGGGTAATTTGGGGGAAAGTAGGGTATTTGTCCCCCATTTATCCTAACAAACCAATAACACCACAAAGTTAGCTCCAGTTCCAAATACCCCAATGAATAACACTAAACATTATTGTTCCAAAAATTATCTCATTATCCCCAAAATTACACCAATGAATAACCCCCCCTAAGAGCCCTAAATTTTTGTTTTGTTAACCAGATTTGATCCGTGGCGGTCCACAGACTAACGCGTCCCCGACACATGCAAAGATCCCATGCAACCAACGTGTAATAAACGTCCTCTACATGTGTTTGAAGAGAGTTGTAATTTTTGTTTTATTTGTGTAAGCGAGTAGTCTTATAAAAAGACTAACTCTTTTGAATATATTATAATTGATAAATATATAATGGATTCAACAAATAAACTAACTTTCGAAGCAAACAACTCCCTATCAAGAGTGGCCTCCACCTTAGCTGGATCTATTATAATGCCCTTCCGGCTGATAACATGGTCTAAAAATCTGAACTCAGATAGCTAAAACTCACATTTACTGAACTTGGTGTACAACTGATGCTCCCACAAAGTCCACAATGCCAATCAAAGATGCTGCTCGTGCTCGACCTTCGATCTTGAATAAATAAGAATGTCATCGATAAACATGATCACAAACTGGTCCAAGTGTGGACGGAAAACCCAGTTCATCAAATCCATGAATACTGCGGATGCATTGGTCAGCCCAAACGGCATGATAAGAAACTCGAAGGACCCATATCGAGTTAAAAAGGTGGTCTTGGAAATATCTATCTCCCGAACCCGCAGCTGATGATAACTAGAATGAAGATTAATCTTCAAGAAATGGTATGCTCCCTGCAACTGGACGAATAAGTCATCAATCCTCGGTAGTGGATACTTGTTCCAGATGGTGACCTTGTTCAACTCACGATAATCTATGCATAACTGTATGCTACCATCCTTCTTCTTCATGAAAAGGACCGACACTCTCCACGGAGAATGACTCCATTGAGTGAAACCCAAAGATAACAACTCATCTAACTGGATCTAGAGCTCTCTCATCTCAGCAAGCACTATACGATAAGGTGCTCGGGGTATCGGTGTTGTGTGTGGCTGCAACTCTATACAAAAACTCGACTTCTCTCATTGGAGGTAAACCCGGTATGTCCTAGAAGACATCTTGATACTCTGAGACCATTTATGTCTCGCTCAAATTGGCACCCCGATCCCGCATCATCACCTCCTCGATGTATACCAGGAATGACTCCACAAACTGGTTACCTCATGAGGTTGCTACCACTAATTCAGACCCATCAAATGCTCGCAAGATGACTATCTTTGTAAAACAATCGATACTCACTTAGTAGGAAGATAGCCAATCTATACCAAGGATAACTGTAGGCATCTAAAAATGCCTATAAGTTCCCACACACAACTCAAGATAGAGAGAAGATGATGAACATCGCTATCTGAGTCACAAAAGCTTATTTGATATTGACAAGCACATGAAGTGAGTCGACAGACCGTGTGAAGCAACGAAACTTCAGAATAACCAAACACGAACTGATCGGGAGCTATGCGTTACTTACAAAAGACAAAGCACCCCTCATGTCCTATCTACTTCACATGTGATTCAACCATGGGAACTTTTAGATCTCCTCATTAGCTTTCCAACGCATCATGAACCATGTAATTCTGAGTTCGGATGATGAAGATACGGTGGAAACGGATAGAACACGCGAAACCAAGTTCAGGCCAAAGTTTGGCCGAGACACCACATAGTGTCTCGGCCAAGCCTTGGCCGAGACACCAAATGGTTACTCGGCCAAGGCTTGACCGAGACACCCACGGGTGTCCGCAGCCCAAAAATACTATTTTTGGCAGATTTAAGCTGTTTTTCGACCGTTAACCGTCTGAATTTGTTCCAACTGACAAGATATCATCCAAGAACGTAGTTAAGTGGTTACAACTAAAGATAATAGTGAATCAGTCATTCTTATCTAAAGACAGGGCTCCTGAAGCCTATAAATACATCCTCAGGGCCTTCATTTTTTTAGATCTGGAATTCTTAAGCGTTGGCGAAGCCCTGCTGAACTGAAGATTGAAGGAGCATGAATTTCAAAAGAGAGGAGGAGATTGGATCGAGTTCTTCGTCATAATAAGAGAAGCTCATCAGATCTACACTTCCCGGTCCTTTGCCTTGAGATTTCCCTATTACGATGATCTCGAGAAGAGTGATTATCTCGCTGTTGCCGAGATAATTGCTTTGGCTTCCTGATTCCTTCGTGAATCAACGAAGCTATGGATCTGATCTAATCGTTTGGTTGTCCATGGACATCAATAACCCCGTCACAGGCCAAGATCCTACGTAAGAAGCAGGCGATAAATACCCATTGCGCTGTTTGACGAGAGTTGTACTTTCTTTTGTTTTTATTGTTTAAGGGTTTTATAAAAAGAGTAACTTTTGTTTTCATTGTAACGTTTGAAGTTTTAATGAACACCGTAATGAATATATCAACTTTCTCCCCAAACAAGCTAGCGACCACAGTGGGAGCCATCAGCCTTGCTGCCAAGGCTGTTGTAACGCAACCAACAATTAAGATCCCAGTGAATGAAGAGGTCGAATATGAATTCGATCAGTAGAAGTTTGAGGAGTACGTCTCCTCCTCCTCCTCTAGATCCGCTTCTCCTCGCAAGCACAGGAAGGCCTCCTCCTCCAGGAAAATCCGTTAGTCTTCAGATCTGAAGACCCAAGAAAACGATCTCTCCACTACCGCTACTGCAGTTGCACCTCACGATGACCCGATGACGTTCGATGAAGCCAAAGCTACAGATTCGGACACTGCCTCCATTAAGGAGTTGACTGTTGAAGGCGTGTCAAATTTGTCGAGGAGGGCTCGTCAAAGGCGCCGCTAACGTCTTGCCCGCCAATTGGTTAAGGCTTTAGAGCAAGTAGACGGACTCCG
This sequence comes from Asparagus kiusianus, assembly GCA_022839385.1. NCBI lineage: Eukaryota > Viridiplantae > Streptophyta > Magnoliopsida > Asparagales > Asparagaceae > Asparagus > Asparagus kiusianus. The sequence continues at coordinate 199,393 of BQKN01000121.1, read as the reverse complement.
CTACCAAGCGGATCTAGAGTTTAGAAAGCGCCAAGTTGCTAAGCCGTCACCACAACAAGCATCAGGGTCCTCCTCCTAACCGTCAACTAACAAATGAGTTTGTGTCAAACGAACCCGTTCTACCCTCGAGTAGCATATCCAGAAACACCACACACTACTTGCGTACCGATTCTCATACAAGAAGCAGTAGGAAGAGGTTGTCAAGAAACCACCAAGATCTAAGCAGGTTTGGGTGTTGAAGGCCAAAACAGCGCCTCTACCTGACAAGAGACACCAGTCGTGTCTCTCGCTTGATTCCAGATCCAAGGCTGCTCCCCAGCCTTCGTCAACTTTAGATCACACTCCTATTGCTCCCGCACCTCTGTTGAAGCCCTACGACACCGTGGATCTCTCCAAATCTAGAATTCTATTGAAGGATCACCTGGATCCTCTATATGAAGATCGAGACAGATTTCTGGTCAAAGAACGCTTGGGCATGGTGAATGAACCCCGAGCAACTCATCAAGTTGGGGGTCATACTCGCCCTTGCAACAAGTTTGAGCCTTCTTGTAAAGAGAAAACTCCTATAACTGACCACCTTAGACTGCATGTCAAATTCCAAGAGCCCGTTGAGGTCCAACGCTCATGAAGGCATAGCTCAAAACATGCGACTCTTGAGAGTGCTAACAAGGTGACGAATCCTCAGAAGGAAACGTGTTCGTCAGACGATGACATTATACCTAAGAAGTCGTGCTAACACATGATAGATTGCTCCAGTCATCATGTCGATGAGTTGTACTATTAGGCTGGGTGTACGAACAGATCTCGAAAGAGTGATGCTCAGGAGACGAACTTTCATTGTTCGTACGTCAAACTTATCAGGTCAGTATTATCAGTGTGTAGCTACCCCAAGACCGCTCCACAGAGGGTCTTAGTATCCAAGAGAATCTCTAACAGAAAGGCTAAGTCCAAACCAAAGCATCTCCATAAGAAACGATCAGCTGTTCAATATGATGAACTTTCAGAAGTCATAATTAACATGGCTGATAAGTGAAAGTCGGCTTGACCTTCTAGTTCTGACCCGATCATATCGCATCGTCTAACTCGGCTACGTGCAGGGACTACTAGACATAGGGATTATCATAGAATACAAAGGGTATTATCCTCGGATGATGAAGCGTCAGATGCCAACTCCGCAGTCGCTTCTGACAAAATGGTATCCAGTCCAGAACAATCCCACGAGGTGTTTATGATTAACACCAAGGAAGTAGCCAAAATGGTTGAGGATGCTATAGCCAAGTAGAAAGAAGCATTCAAAATTGAAATAGAAATAGCTATGCAGTAGATGAGGGAATAGCATGACCAACAAATTCGGGCTCTATCCAATCAACTTGGTGAATCCAGCCGTCGCAACATTGATGATCAAGCAGGTAGCAATTCAGATACGGATGAACATCTCAATACTGATAACCCTCCCATTGACCAGAACACTAGGGGTGGCCCTACTGAAGACAACAACGCTGGGGGTGGTCCTACCGATGATGATAATACCGAGGGTAGCCACGTTGTTCCTCTTAGAAATCATCCAAAGCATGATACAGATGAGGACGAGAAGATGAAAGACGTCGAGAGCAAAATTAACGCTCTGATAACTGCTCGAGAGGTGAAGAAGACCGGCATTCTGTGTTCTTACCCAAGAGAGTGGGAATCGATCCTGTATCCGGTGAAATTCAACGTGATCAACTTCATGCCATTCGACAGGAAGAGCTCCCCTACTCAACACTTGATTTATTTCAAGTCCCACTTGGGCAAAATCTCCGGCGATGAAGCATTGATGGTTTGGTCCTTTGTTGGCATCCTTCGTGGGCCTACCTTCGATTAGTACCGCTATCTTAAGCCTGGAAGCATCAATAGCTGGGACGACCTGGAGAACCTGTTCCTCGCTCACTTCTTTGATGATGATGTCGAGGTGTCAATCAGGACACTTTTCAATGAGAAACAGGAAGACGACGAGACGGTCAATGACTTCATCAAGCGCTTCCGGAATAAGGCGATGAACTACCAAGATCAAGATCCGATCACAGAGGACTTCATCCTCCAAACATGTTATAATAACCTCTCTTTGAATGTATTAAAAGTTATGGGAGTAGCACCATCCAACACCTAGAAAGAGTTGAAAGTGCACGGAGAGCAGGATGAGCGCTTCCTCAGAAGGAAGAAAGCTGAGAGAAGCTAACCGATAGCTAACCCTACAAATTTAAGCTTTGTCTCCCGTGGTAAAGGGAAGGCCCCTACAGCTGTTGTTGATGCTAATTAGACGTCACAACAGCAATCCCGGAGATAGCAAAAAACATTGGATCCGAGACTCCAAAAAGAGTACTCCTTCAAGGATGAAGACATTCCTGCAATTTTCGAATTCCTCCTCGAGAACAACAGGATCAAACTACCACCCATCGCAGATCAGGAGGAAGCTGACAATACTTCGGATCCAAAATATTGTGCGTACTACAGGAGGATCCTTCATCCTACCGAGGCTTGCTTCGCTCTCAAGAACAGCATCCAAACCTTGGTTGAAGCTAGCGTCATAACGTTGGGATAAGCCGAATGAGAATAACAGCGCTCCGAAGAGTATACGAGTATAAACTGCTTCTTAATACTCCAACAGGTATATGAGTATAAACTGTTTCCTTTCTTTCACCAAAAGTTCCTGGAGAGTGCCATGCTTGGTATTCTTAAGGATAACCCGGTCATCCAACTAAGTACAATGTTAAACCCGGTTTCGCAAAGAAAGCTGAGGGTGGATAATTCATGTAATGGGAAGTTCCCGGAAGAATGTTACATGTAATATTCTTAGGGATAACCCAGTCACTACAAAAAGGTGATGAATAAGAAACTCCCACACAAACTCCCGCTACGCATGCACTCAACACTCCCATTGTTAGAGTTCAGACATAGTACTCGAAATTTTAGTCTCCTGATCATTGACAATTATCAAACCCCTTTGTGTTAAGTATTTGTCATTTAACATCAGGGACTCTCTTCGAGTGATTTGTACGAATCAACACTCCAATTGTAATTTGTACTCCCACTCTCACTGTTCATTTGGTCAAACATTCCTATAGTTAGGACCACAACCAAAGCCAAAATCTCCTCTCAATTCCTTTCATGAATGAGAGGTCCACTTTTAAATCGAGTGATCAAACCTTACTATAGTTAGGGTCACCTCAAACTCCTACTTAGTCAAACCTTCCTACAGTTAGGGTAAAAACCACAATTCACTCTTGATAAACGAGAAATTTACCTTTAGTTCGGTAATCAAACCTTTCGACAGTTAGGATTATTCGAATCTTTTTAATTCTCAGAGTGGAGATCCCACTCTTAGTTTCACTCTTCAGATTCTCGATGTGGAGATCCCACTTCGAGTCTCCTTTGCAACTAGAGATAGAATATAAAATTCTTCATCTTTGGTTTTGGGAGATAGAATATAAAATTCTTCCTCTCCTATTTCGGGTTCGTCTTTGCCCCAAGAGAAGACACCATTCTTCAACTCCAAAATCCGTGCCTTACACGCGTGGGAAATTTTATCCTAAAGCCTAAGTAGGGATAAATCAACGCCTAACACGCGTTGCCGGTTTAGTCTTCCACTGATCGAAAAAGACACCAGAATCCGAGTCTGGGACTTTATCGAGAAGCCTAAGTAGGGATAAGTCAGCGCCTAACACACGTTGTCGGTTAGTCTTTGACTGTAAATAAGACAAAAGCCCACATATTCGACATTGTGGCAGGCCGTTATTAATAACGCCAAAATCTATGCCTTATACACGCGAGGAACGTTATCTTGACTCCTAAATAGAGATAAGCCTATGCCTAACACGCATTGTCGGTTTAGTCTTTCACCAATTAAAAAAGACACCAGAATCCAAGTCTGGGGACTTTTATCCCGAAGCCTAAGTAGGGATAAGTCAGCACCTAACATGCGTTGCCGGTTAATCTTTGACCGTAAAAAAGACAAAAGCCCACATATTCGATATTGTGGCAGGCCGTTATTAATAACGCCAAAATCTGCACCTTACACGCGTGGGGAACTTTATCTTGACTCCTAAATAGAGATAAACCTACGCCTAACACGCGTTGCCGGTTTAGTGTTTCACCGATTGAAAAAGACACCAGAATCCAAGTCTGGGGACTTTTATCCTGAAGCCTAATTAGGGATAAGTCAGCGTCTAACACGTGTTGCCGGTTAGTCCTTGATCGTAAAATGGACAAAATCCTATATATTCAACATTGTGGCAGGTTGTTATTCATAACACTAAAATCCGTGCTTCACACGCGTGGGGAATTTTATCCCGAATCCTAAGAAGGGATAAGTCAAACCTAACACATGTTAGCGGTTTAGTCTTTCACCGACTGAAAAAGAGATCAGAATCCAAGTCTGAGGAATTTTATCCTGAATCCTAAGAAGGGATAAGTCAGCGCCTAACACGCATTGCCGGGTAGTCTATTCTCGTAAGAAAGACGAAGTCTACGTATTCAATATCATAGCACTAAAAGAGTTAACTCTTTTAGCACAATGTTACATGCAGAATGAACTTAAATAATCTGCATGCTAGCCCGACTCAAACGGTAGTCGGTAAAGGCCCATCAAACCCGTTGATGGCTGAGGATTTGTCAAAAATCCTATAAGTGTAAGAGTCATTGACGCACCAGCTTTATTAGTTGGTCTCGTGGCTTGAGGATCCAATAACTTTAGGATAAGATCCATACATGCAGATGAATCAGCTTTTATAGTTGGTACTGCAGCCCTAATATTTGGAATCGCCATGCTCCAATGCCTTAAGAGCTTAAACTGTGTATACTCCAGCAAATGTACAAGTATAAACCATGTCAACGTTGGGTGATCCGAAACCCTAAGGTCAACCGATCAACACGTAACCCTAGGTCAATGCTGGTCAACACGTTGTAATGAAAGTCAATGCCTAGTAATCCGAAACCCTAAGGTCAACACCGGTCAACGCGTAACCATAGGTCAATGCTGGTCAACGCGTTGCGATGAAAGTCAACACCGGGCTCTGAGTCAATGCCGGTCAACGCGTTGTGACAGAGATAATTAGTTCAAAGTCAACTCAATGATACGAGCCAAAATCAACTCACCAGTCTTTAGATTCGAGACTTCAACGACGACCAGACGATAAACACAGCGCCGAAAAAATTTTAGCTATTTTGTTAAAATATTGAATAGACTAAAAATCAAAAGAGTCAAGAATCAAAGCTAACTACGGGTCCTTTACACCGAATGAAGGGTTTACTAATCACATCCAAAGTATTTTAGCCTCCTCTATAAAAAAAACGAGACTAAAACACTTTGGAGAGGGTATCTACAGGCGTTTAAAAATACCTATAGGTTCTGGCACGTGGCTCGAGATAGAGAAAAGATGATGAACATTGCTATCTGAGTCACGAAAGCTTATATGATGTCGATAAGCGTATGAAGTGAGTCGACGGACTGTGTGAAGCAACAGAACTTCAAAATAACCAAACATGAACTAATCGGGAGCTACGTATCTCTTACAAAAGACGAAGCACCCCTCATGTATTGTCTACTTCACATGTGATTCAACCATAGGAGCTTATAGATCTCCTCGTTAACTTTCCAATGCATCTTGAACCATGTAATTCCGAGTTTGGACGATAAAGATACGGCAGAAATGGACAGAACGCGCGAAACCAAGTTCAGGCCAAAGTTTGGCCGAGACACCAAGTGGTATCTCGACCAAGGCTTGGCTGAGACACCCATCGGTATTCGTAGCCCAAAAATGCTATTTTTGGTAGATTTACATTGTTTTTTAATAGATCTCCTTTTTAGCTTTCCAACGCATCTTGAACCACATAATTCCGAGTTCGGACGATGAAGATACTGCAAAAACAGACAGAACGCGTGAAACCAAGTTCAGGCCAAAGTTTGGCCAAGACACTAAGTGGTGTCTCAGCCAAGGCTTGGCTGAGACACCAAGTGGTGTCTTAGCCAAGGTGTCTTGGCCAAGCCTTGGCCGAGACACCCATGGGTGTCCGCAGCCCAAAAATGCTATTTTTGGCAGATTTAAGCTATTTTCGATCGTTAATCATCAGTATTTATTCCAACTGATAAGATATCATCCAAGAACGTGGTTAGGGGTTACAACTAAAGATAAGAGTGAATCAGTCGTTCTTATCCGAAAACAAGGCTCCTGAAGCCTATAAATACAGCCCAGGGCCTTTATTTTTTCAGATCTGGAATTCTAAAGCGTTGGCGAAACCCTGCTGAACTGAAGATTGAAGGAGCATGAATTTCAGAAGAGAGGAGGAGATCGGATCAAGTTCGTCAGCATAAAGAAAAGGAGCTCGTTAGATCTACACTTCCCGGTCCTTTACCTTGAGATTGCCCCGTTGCGGTGATCTCGAGAAGAGTGATTATCTTGCTGTTGCTGAGATAATTACTTCAGCTTCCTGATTCCTTCATGAATTAACAAATCTCCAGATCTGATCTGATCATTTGGTGGTCCATGGACATCAACGTCCCCGTCATAGGCCAAGATCCCACGCAAGCAACGGGCGATAAATATCCTTTGTGTTGTTTGACAAGAGTTGTACTTTTTTTTTATTTTTATTGTATAAGGGTCTTATAAAAAGACTAACTTTTGTTTTTATTGTAATGTTTGAAGTTGTAATGAATACCTCAATGAATACATCAACTTTCTCTCCAAACAATAACATCAAACTCGGACATACGCAATACAATCAAATCGACCACGAACTCAGAATCGTCTATGCTGATGATACATCTCCATAGGTACTCTCTAAGAGGGACACCTCTCCCAAAGGATTAGATACAGATAAAGGGATGCCTAAAGGCTACACTACAAGTTGAAGTCTAATCCTAAAATCATGGGAGATGAAAGAATGCGTAACGCCTAAATCAAAAAGATTACGGGCTGGAAAGGAGTTCACAAGGAACGTACCTTCCATTGTTTTCTTCGAAAGTTGCCTTCGTTATTGGTTTCATTATAACTTTAGTTGTTTACAATGAATTCAAATAACAAAAGTAAAAAAATTACAACTCTCTTGAAAATAAACACAAGATTTGTTTATAGTCTCTTGCTTGTGTGAGTTCTTGGCCGGTGACCGGGACGTCAATATCCGTGGACCACTAGAAGATCAGATCAGATCTAAAGCTTTGTCAATTCATGAAGGAATCAAGAAGCCGAAGCACTTATCTCGACAACAGCGAGATAATTGCTCTTCTTAAAATCACCGTAATGGGGTAATCTTAAGGGACAAACACGGGAACTGCATATCTTATGAACTCTTCTTCCCTACGCTGAAGAACTCGATCAATCTCCTCCTCTATTCTAAAATTCGTGCACCTTCAATCTTCAGTCCCGCAGGGCTTCGTCAACGCTCGAGAATTCTAGATTCCAAAAAATGAAGGCCCCGGGGCTATATTTATAGGCTTTAGGAACCCTGTTTTCGGATAAGAACGGCCGATTCCCCCTTATCCTCAGTTGTAACCACTTAACCACATTCTTAGATGATATTCTATCAATTGAAATAAATCCAGATGGTTAAAGATCGAAAACCAGCTTTAAACTGCCAAACCCAGATTTTCGGATCTGCGGACACCCGTGGGTGTCTCGGCCAAGCCTTGGCTGAGACACCATTTGGTGTCTCGGTCAAGCATTGTCCGAGACACCACATGGTGTCTCGACCATGCCTTGGCCGAGACACCATTTGGTGTCTTGTCTAATCTTTTGGCCTGGACCTGGTTTTACGATTCTAACTGTTTCCACCGTATCTTCATCGTCCAAACTCGGAATTATGTGGTTCAAGATGCGTTGAAAAGCTAATAAGGAGATCTATAAGCTTCCATGGTTGAAACACATGTGGAATAAATGGAATACGAGGGGCGTTTCTCCTTTCATAAGCGACGCGAGGCTCCCGATCAGCTCGTGTTTCTGATATTCTGTTGTTCCGTTGCTTTGTATGGTCCGTCGACTCATTTTGTGCATTTGCCATTGTCAAATGAGTTTTTGTGACTCGAATAACAATGTTCATCATCTTTTCTCTGTCTCGAGTTGCATACGGGGACCTATAGGTAATTTTTGACGCCTACAGATACCCCCTCCAAAGTGTTTCAGTCTCGTTTCTTTTATAGATGAGCCTGAAATACTTTGGATATGATCGGTTCAACCTTCAGTCGGTGTAAAAGGACCTGTTGTTAGCTTTGATTCTTGACTCCTTCGATTTTTTGACGAATAACTGAAGTTCTCTCGGCGCTGCGTTTATCGTCTGGCCGTCGTCGAAATCTTGAATCAAAACTGGTGAGTTGATTTTGGCTCGTATCGTCAAGTTAACTTTGAACTCACTATCTCCATCATGATATATTGACTCATATTGACTTTCATCACAACACGTAGACTAGCGTTGACCTAGGGTTACGCGTTGACCGGCGTTGACTAGGGTTTCAGATCGCCCAATGTTGATTTTTTTGTAGCAACACGTCGATTGGCGTTGACCTAAGGTTACGCGTTGACCGACATTGATTTAGGATTTCTGATCGCCCGACGTTGACTTTTGTATCGTATCGTGTTGACTGGCGTTGACCTAGGGTTACGCGTTGACCGGTGTTGACCTAGGGTTTTGGATCGCCCACCGTTGACTTTTTCATCGCATCGCGTTGACTGGCGTTGACCTAGGGTTACGCGTTGACCGGCGTTGACCTAGAGTTTCGGATCGCCTGGCGTTGACTTTTTTATCGCATCACGTTGCCTGGCGTTGACCTAGGGTTTCGGATCGCTCGGCGTTGACCTTTTCATCGCAACGCGTTGACTGACATTGACCTAGGGTTACGCGTTGACCGGTGTTGACCTAAGGTTTCGGATCGCCTGCCGTTGACTTCTTTTATTGTAACTTGTTGACTGGCGTTGACCTAGGGTTATGTGTTGACTGGCGTTAACCTAGGGTTTCAGATCGCCCGACGTTAAGCTTAGGGTTTAGATCGTCAAATGTTGACTTTTTGTTACAACGCGTTGACCGGTATTGACCTAGGGCTACGCATTAACCGGCGTTGACCTTAGGGTTTTAGATTGCCCAACGTTGATTGGTGTTGATTTTCATCAGAATGACCAATAACCGACGAAAATGGGCAAAAAGGTGGTCATAAAACACTTGGGGACCGGCCTTGGCCGAGACACCAGTGGGTGTCTCGGCCATTGGGCCGAGACAACTATGTGTCCTCTCCCCTTTTTTTGTTTTGCTTTTTCTTGTTGTACTTTTCCCCCTCTTTCCCAAAATTTGAAACAGAATTCTATTCCCTCTCAAACTCCTTCCTCCTCTCATCCAAAAACTCCACTTCTTTTTCTTCAAGAACTCTAAACCCATCAAAACACTTGCCTTTAAAGCCCCTCAACTCTCCAAAGAAATTCGGATTTTTTAACCCCTCCTTGGCCAAAAATCATCCCCTTTCAAGGCTAGGGTTCATTGCAATCTCAAGCTCAAGACTTGATCTTTGGAGTTGGGTTTTCAATCTCTTGATTTGGGTAAGCTTCTCTTCAAGAATTCTCTCTTTTTTTTAAAGAAAGATTGAAACTTTATGCTTGTAATGAGGGTATGCCATAAATTTGTATGCAAAGATGGTATCTTTTTGCTTTCATGAGTTAGGTTTTGTGGAAAAGAATGAATCTTGAAGGTGGGGGTTTTGAAGATGGTTGAATTTTGAGGGGTTTTATGCAAAAAACGAGGGCTAAAATTTTGAGGGGTTTTTGTGCAAAAGTGGACTGACATTTTGAGGGGCTTTTGTACAAAAATGGACTGAAATTTTAGGACTAAAATTTCATGCCCATTTGGCCAAACTTCGAGGGGTTTTTCATGCAAAAAGACCACCAATTGTTGAGGGGATTATTTGCAAAAAGTGGTCAAAATTGGTTGAGGGACTTGTTTGCAAAGTGGCTGAAATTTTAGGGCTGAAATTGTGAGATATTGAGGACAATGAATTTCTTTCCTTGATCATGGCCAAATTCAAATGTGTTCGTGGCTAAAATTTAACCTTGAACATGAGAGGTATTTTGGGTATTTCACCCAAAAGTTGATCATGAAGGTTTAAACGCAATTTGAACCCATTGTTTGCATGCATAAAACTCATAGGTTTAATTAGATTTTAACTATAAAATCCTATTCTGTTTATAGGATTTTAGTTAAAGTTCATAATTTCCCTTTTAATTTTCGGGTACTTGGATTTATGATTATACCTGATCCGTTGATTTTTGTTGCAGGTTAACCATGTCTCCGCGCCGACCACGATTTCATAGGAGTCGCTCATCTTCTCAGCATAGCGAGAGGGAGGCTCCCGTGGCGTCCTCTTACGGGAGTGAGCTTTTATGCCTTATGTATCCTCGTTTGACCCCTTCGCGGGTCATTCAGGAAGAACTGATGTCCTCCTTCGCGAGGATTGAGGTTTCAAGATGATTTGTGGTTCTATCTGTTGGCCTTCTTGTTTTGATGATGTTTAACAAACAATTTACCACTA
>BQKN01000121.1:163452-188846 GCA_022839385.1 Asparagus kiusianus | reverse complement strand
ATTAGATTAGCATAAGACCCTAATCACCCCCCCTCTAGGGTCTAACACTATCATGCCCTCGTTTGGCCCCTTCATGGGTCATTTAGGAAGAATCGACGTCCTCCTTCGCGGGGATTGAGGTTTTAAAAGACGTGTTTTGCTTGGCCAATTCACATCTTCCGGCATATTGGGGTGATTTCGTGTTGTACTACACTGCATGGGTCGGGGTACATTATCACGTTGCTTACGTGATGATGCATACCGTTCTTCCGGTGTAGGACACTCGAAATCATCTAACCAATCACTCAATGAATGACTCTATCTCGTTAGTTTGTGAGATGAATTCAATCATTGTATAATTCATGAATAATTTTCTGATTTCACATTTGTTTTGCTGCAGTTGAGTTCCCTGCGGACAGCCTTCCTCCTCATGCTACTAGTGGTTGCAATAGAGAGAGTTTTGCCTCTATTGTCGATAGACTGCCATCGGTCCTACCCCTCAGTTTGGTGAGATTTGTTCCGAGGAGTTCTGTCGCCTGATACGAGATGGGGGCCGCCGTACATTACGCTAACTGATTAATGATGCCACCCTCACTGAAGACTCTATTTCCACTCAGGCTTTAGAGAAGCCTGGTTATTTATTTAGAGACCATGTTGATGATTCAGCTAAGCTGATTCTTGATGACGAGCACTGGTTGAATAATGATGAAGGACTCCTTCTATACATCCCTTCTATTCCCCGTCAGCAATCTCTCGCTCATTTGGAGACGCAGGCTGTGCGGCGACAGATGTCCTGGAATCTTACAGATGACCATGACCGAGTTCAGTATGGATTTATCTTCCATCATAAGACCCCAGGTTCTGATGAATATAATTATATTCGTGGCCTTCGACCAGGGATTCTGGGCCTTGATACCATGCCACCAGACGAGGTATTAGTAGCCGCCCCTACTGTGAGGAATCGTTTGGCCAAGCTTGGGAGGAAGTTAACTCCGACAGAGTTCAGATGTTTTGGTTAGGCCTATTCACCACCCAAAAAGTGGTGGACTCGTATGAGTAGTTACGACTTGGGGCGCTAGGAGAGTGATCTGAGAAGCAGTGGGTTGTATGCGCCCATACGAGCCACCATGTATGGGTTCCCGGTCAGCAGTGACCACTTCCTAGCGTTATTGGAGACGTATATCCCTGACAGTAACACTTTCTTGACCAGCAGTGGAGAGTTGGGGTTAGCGCTTCATGAGATGCACAAAGTTTCTGGTCTTCCGATGGGGGACCGTCCATATCAGGAGTACTTTCCCTCGAACCTGTAGTTAGAGTGGCTGAAGAAAGATTTTCCCGGTATGTATGACACGCTTTGAGACCTTAAGTGTTATTATTATACATCCCTAATCAAATTGAGTCCTCTGGCGAAGAGGAAGAGGCAGATCAGTTTGAAGCAGTTCGCGGATTATTTATTCCAGCATTTGGAGAGCAGTTCGGACGAGGCTGTTTGTGAGTTGCCCTCTTTGACACCTTCTGCCATTAATGAGTTAATGGAGAGGGCCGAAGCTTGTTCCTTTACTACTGCTGGCGCTGAGGGAGCTTTCCCTATGGGGACCAAGTTTCGGACATTCCTTTGTCACGCTTAGAAGTCCATTCGGCCCAAGACTTTGCTGGTGGGCTATCTCGCCCTCTGGTTGAAGAAGTGTGTTGTTCCATATCAGTTTTCTGACGCCTTACCGATTGAGGTCCTTCTCCCCGTCGTCCAGCTAGCTTACAGGAAGGAGCTTTCTCTACTTCCGATGATGGTTACCGGCATTTATTGTGGGCTTAGGTATGTGGTCGATGGTCTTACACATGTGGGTTATGAACCATCAACCGAGCTTCTTTCTGTAAAGGTCGAGCTTTCGTATACATACCTGATAGCGTGGCTTGTTCTTCACCGTCCTGATTTGATGTCGGCACCTAGTGCTGTTGATGCCTCCGTTCCTTTTGTGCAGTTGTTAGAAAAGAGCAAGTGGTTTAGGAAGACATTCACTGATGTCCAGTGGGAGCTTCAAGTTCGTAAGAGCTGGGAGTTCTTCAAGTGTTTTCCTCGCTCCTCGGGCCACTATGACGACGTGTTGATTGATGAGGAGAAACCAAGGGCCAGTCGGACTTCTCTTGATGCTGGTTGCTTCCAATGGTTGGTGAACATCCGTGTTGGATATCTCGTCCTTCGTGTGAAGGGTCGTTGCCATATAGAGCCTTATCTTCCGTGCTGCTTCACTCGCCAGTTTGGTTATGACCAACTATATGTTAGAAACCTGAGCCGGGGTTTGAGGATCAAGGGGGACCTTATTGACGACATCCGAGCATGGCTTTGGACTATGATTAGTTATACTAGAGCCTATTTCGCTCTTCCTTCATCCAAGTGCAAGCCGTTGCTTACTTTCCTTAGCTGCAAGTGGATCCTTTCTGCCAACGAGTTTCTAGATGTGAAGAGCCTCTCAGAGTTGGAGGCTGAGCACTTGGTTCAAACTACTATCAATGCTGCTCGTAAGATTGAGCTTTCGAAGAAGTGGGGGAAGAAACCTGCCAAAACTTCCCGTTCGAGCAAAGACCAGATGGAGGATGATGAGGAGTTGCTTCCTATTGATGATGAGGATGAGACTTCTGAAGAAGAGTTTAGGGACACTGACGTTGGAGTTGATGAGGAAGAATCTGAGATAGGTCTGTCGGACTCTTTTTTTCGGAGTTGATAGATCTGGTGTTTCTTCGTTGGTCTCAACGCTATAGATCTCAATCGGCTCTCGCAAAGCCGGAACGAAAGGTTTTATTTACTTATCCTAACAAGATGACTCTTGTCACTCCAGGTAGGATAGCTGACGAGCATGAGCCTCTCATTTTTTGTTGCACAAGATCGTGATCTGGCGCTGAGGCTTCTGCACATGTTGAGATGCGTACTAAATTTACGCATGAACGATCCGTTGGTCCTGTAGAAGGTTGTCCTCCAAAGCGGAAGAAGACCGCTCATAAGTCACATCTTGGTCAGCGTGCCCTGAACGTAGAGTCACGAGGTATCGTAATTATTGATAGGGAAGAAGGTAACGTTCTGCTATTTTCATGACTTTAAAATAGTGATTCTCTGGTAAAATCTTGAACCTAATCATGTTTCGTGTTTCAGGAAGCCATAACGGAGGTGAACTTCCGCATGACTCTGTATTCTCTGATCCTGGCTATTTGAATGGCTCGAGCTTTGTGCAGCAAATGTGTGATGCCATTCGTGATGAGCCCGCGGATGTTGAAGCAAACAGAGATGCTGAGCAGGCTGATAGCGCCATTGAGCCGAAGATCCTATGCTCAGGTATATCTAACATCGGTAATACACTATTCGAGCAGCAGTTAAAGGAGTTAGGCAATTCGGAATTTGTTCCCCCTTTAATCACTTCCGCGCTTCGTTCTCTTTTAGACAAATTGAAGAACGCAGGCACGAATATTAGGGCAGAAGAGCCTTCTACCGCTACCGCAGGTAAATCTTAGTTCCTTTCTCTTCCTTTTTTTTGTATATATCCAGCACTTAAACTCTTATGTAGGTATCGCGTTAGAGAGACCGGTTGAGGACGAGACTTTTCATGATATGGGTCTTGGAGGATTCAGCGAACACATGTATATCTCAGCACTAAGTTTTTCAGGATCTGACACTAGATTACAAGTTGAGATGTTGGCGGAGCAGGCCACTAGAGAGGCTGCAGGACCATCCTTTGAGGGTGGTTCATCTGTAGGTATGCGTCTAATTTCTGACATTGTAATTATCTTTATTTGTCAAAACCTCTATTTGACTGATAGAGAATTCTAATCGTAGGACCAGCCATTGCGATTGATACGGCTATGATTTCTGGCATCCCTAGTTTAGCTAAAGGTGATGGATCTGCAGGTATGCATATAATCTTCGTCATCGTCATTCCTTTTCTTTTGCCAAAATTTCTATTTGACTAATGAAGAATTGTAATTATAGAACCAGCCGTCATGACTGATACGACTATGATTCTTAGTATCCCTAGTTTAGCTGATGGTGATGGATCTGTAGGTATGCATATAATCTCCGTCATCGTCATTCTTTTTCTTTTGCCAAAATTTCTATTTGACTAATAAAGAATTGTAATCATAGGACCAGCCGTCATGACTGATACGACTACGATTCCTAACATCCCTAGTTTGCTTAGCGGTGGTGTATCTTCTCCAAACCCAACGGGCATTACAGAATTACCAAGAGGAGTTGATATACCGTTGACGATCACGCTTGCTATCATTCCTGAGCCTGCTGAGATTAGATTGACGGAGCCTAGTACAGGACATCAAACTGAAGGGACCTCTGTTGGTACTGGTATGCTCATAATTCGCTCTGAATTTCCCCACTATATTCTAGAGTCTCTTACCCTTCTACGCCATTACTTGTAGGGTCTTCACTGTCTCCATATGAGCGTGTCCTATCCCATTTAGCCGATCCTGATCCTAGCAGGGACATTTTTCGAGTGGATCTTGGTTATTCTGTTAACTTTTTAACGGAATGATCGAGAAACTTCTTAATCAAGGATATTGCTTCGACCAGTTCAGGCATTCCCTTGCTCGGCACATGACGATGATTATAAAGGAGGGATATCCTGAGCTAGCTGATTCTCTCACTGCTGACTTTGTTGTTCTGGAGTGTGAATTCCGAGAGTTAGAGGAGCTAAAGGCTAGTGGGGTTTCTTCCTTCGTATCTTCTCAGTTGGAGCATAGACTAACATAGTGGCGTGACCTTAGATCTTCTATTGGTAGTGAGCATCAGTCGCATGAGAGTTCTATCGCATAGATGATGGCTAGTTTTACGAGGAAGGATACAAATAGAGCCAAGTTACTCAATTCTTTAGACTTCAACCGTGAGGAGGTAGCCAGTTTGAAGAAGGCCCTGAAGTACGCTGAGGAGTCTAGTGCTATCATTGCAGATAAGCTAGCTGGTTTAGAGAGTTTTCACGGACAGATACTTGAGAAACTAGGATCTACACAGGAGAGATTAATGAAGCTAAAAGGTAAAGCCACGGAGATCTTGAGCAGCTCTGAAGATTTTCTCCGAGCTGATCTGCAGGCTAAGCTTGAGCAGGGTTATGCAGATAGGCTCTCTAGGTTGGAACTTCACATTCTAGGTCACCGATTACATTCAGGCCGATGATCTTTATCATTGTATGCTTTGACTTGATCTATTAGTAAAGACCCGGTACTTGATTTAGTATGTTCATCTTTTATCATGATGTCTCTTTGTTGATTATGACTCCAATAGACACGATGCTTATAGGATTTTTGGCAAATCCTCAGCCATCAATGGATTTGATGTGCCTTTACCGATTACCGTTTGAATCGAGCTAACATACGGATTGTATAAGTCTGTTCTGCATGTAACGTTGTGCTGAAAGAATTAATTCTTTTAGTGCTACGATGTGGAATATGTAGACTTTATCTTTATCACGGGAATAGACTACCCGGCAACGCGTGTTAAGCGCTGACTCATCCTTACTTAGGATTCAGGATAAAAGTTCCCAGACTTGTATTTTTGTGTCTTTTCATTCAGTGAAAGACTAAACCGGTAACGTGTGTTAGACGTAGACTTTGTATTTTTGGCAAATCCTCAGCCTTCAACGGATTTGATGTGCTTTTACCGACTACCGTTTGAATCGGGTTAGCATGTGAATTATTAAAACCCGTCTCACATGTAATGTTATGCTGAAAGAGTTAACTCTTTCAGTGCTACGATATTGAATACGTAGACTTTATCCTTGTCTCAGTAATAGACTACCTGGCAACACGTGTTAGGTGCTGACTCATCCTTACTTTGGCTTCAGGATAAAATTCTGCAGACTCGTATTCTGGTGTCTTTTCATTCGGTGAAAGACTAAACCGATAGCATGTCTTAGATGCAGACTTATCTCTATTTTAGGGTTTGAGATAAAATCCCTCGTGCATGAAGTGTGCGGATTTGAAGTTGAGAAATGTGTCTTTTCTAAAGGTAAAGATAAACCCAGAGCGGGAGAGGAAGAATTTTATATTCTATCTCCCAAAACTGAAGAGAAAGAATTTTATATTCCATCTCCAGTTGCAATGTAGACTCGAGGTGGAATCTCCACCCCAGAATCCGGAAAGGTAAAACTAGGAGTGGGATCTCCACTCCGAGAATCGGAAAGATTCAAGCAACCCTAACTTTTATAGGATTGGTTGCTTAATCCAAGAAAAGAGTTCCTCATTTACTGAGATAAAATTCCAATTTCGGCCCTAACTTTTATAGGTTTGGCTGAAAAGTATAAAGGTGGCAGCCTTTTTTTTATCGAAAGGGATGACCTGATCTTGGTCCTAACTATCTACAGGTTTGACCAAGTGAGGTTGGAGGCAATCCTAACTTTTATAGGTTTGATTGCTCAATTTGAAAGTGGACGTCTCGTTCATGGAAGGAATCGAGAGGGTATTTTAGCTTTGGTCCTAACTTTTATAGGTTTGACCTGAAAGCAATGGGAGTAGAATACAGATAGCAGTAGAACTACCGACTTGTACTAGCCACTCGATGGAGGATTTTGATGTTAAGTGATCAGGACTTAACACATCAAGTTTTGAAAATTACTAAGAATTGGCGGATAGGAATTTTGGTGGGCTCACCGTCAATTGATTTGATCACTGGAGGATTTTGTAAGGAAAGATTGATCTGTCAAAATGGTCGAATCTCATCTCAGCAAAAGAATTCATGAAAATTGGTGAACTAAATCTCGAAAATAAGATATATTCTGCATTGAGGACGTTCAGAGACCAAATGGAGATTTGCTTATCCCTTTTGTAATACGGGGTTATCCCTAAGAATACCCCACATAGTATTCTTCCGGGAACTTCTAGTGATATGGGTTATCCCGAACATACTAAGGATAGTACTTTTTCAGGAATTTCTCATTTATTGGCATTATGAGCGGAGCGCCTTCCTTGGTAATAAGGCGATATGCGCCATTTGAGTAGGTTGTCTCTACTACGAATGACCCCTCCTATTTGGGTTCAAATTTCCCTTTCTTCTTGGAATTAAGGATTATGGGCCGTTGGATGACTAAGACCAAGTTTCCTTCTTTAAAACTCCATTGCCGAACTTTTTTATCAAAAGCTCGGGAAATTCTAGCTTAGTAGAACTCAATGTGCTGCAGAGCTTCTAAGAGCTTTTCATCGAGCATCTTGAGTTCCTCGAGATGTTTCTGATGCTGTTCTTCAGTTGTTAACTCTGTTGCAAGAGCGATCTGGAGAGATGGAATTTGAATTTTCAATGGGAGAACGGCTTCACACCCGTATACCAGAGAGTATGGGGTTGCGCCAATAGGCGTGCGAACTGTGGTGCGATAGGCCCATAAGGCTGTGCCAAGCTTATCATCCCAATCTCGTTTATTTATTTTCACGAGTTTTGATAAAAGCTTTATGATAGTCTTGTTAAAGCCCTCTGCTAATCCATTCGCTGTGGGATTGTAAGCTGTCGACGAGACATCTTGAATCTTAAATTTCTCACAAAATTTGATGAAGGCATTACTAACAAACTGAGGAGCATTGTCATGTATGATTCGCCTTGGGATACCATACCGGTAGATAATGTGGTGCTTGATGAATGTCACAACATTGCTCGTCTTCACTTCTTTGAGCGGAATCGCTTCAGCCCATTTGGAGAAGTAGTCGGTAATTGCTAGAATGAATTGATCACCTTTAACTGATGGGGGATTTATAGGACCAACAACGTCCATTCCCCAAGTCTCAAAAGGCTATGATGTAGCCGAAGGATGTAGATGCTCCAGGGGTTGGTGCATATAATTCGCATGCACTTGACACGCGTGACACTTTCGGGCATATGCGACTGCATCTTTGATCATGATGGGCCAGAAATATCCCATTCTTCTGATACGGTCATAAAGTTTAGGACCAGGTTGGTGTGCATCACAAACCCCTTCATGCGTCTCCCTAAGGACTTCTTCCACTTCTTTAGTCGATAGGCAACATAATAGTAAACCATCATACCCCCAACGATATAGCATTCGACTCTTTGTGTTATAGTAGAATCTCGGTGCTCTTCCTCAGATTCCCTTTCCTTCACGTCTTCTGGTAAGATTCCATGCAAGACGTAATCGATGATAGGAAAACGCCAATCTCGAGGTTCGAACTCAACTTGAGTTGAATACACTTCTTTATTATCAACTTCTCCATTGTCCACATCATAGATTGGTACGAAGAGTTAGTGAGTTCTCATAGTAACAAATTGTTCCTTTTCGGGAGGCTGTGCCAGAGATACTGCTAATGCTGCTAACGCATCCGCGTAGGTGTTCTGTAAGCACGGAATGTATTTGATAAAGAATCCTTCAAATGATTCCGCCATCTCAACAGCCACTTTATGGTATGGTATCAAATCTTGATTTCTGACCTCATACTCTCCTTGAACTTATTTAATTATCAGTTGAGAGTCACCGAAAGCTTCGAGGTATTTAACCCCAGCTCTTTATCAAAGCTGAGTCTAATAAGTAGCGCGTTATACTCGGTTACGTTATTCGAGCACGGCTCGGTCAGCGAGCAGGCTCGAGGCATCACATGTTTTTCTAGGGAAACTAAGACAACTCCAACTCCGGAGGAAATCTTAGAACATCTAGGAGCACTTGCTACATTAGTTGCTCGAGATGCACCGTCGAAGTACAAACGCCACACCTGTTGATGGGAAGTCACATTGGCTTCGTGGGTTTCATCTGGCAGATCATCGTATACTTTAGCGGTATCCGTAGTTGGGCTAGCTGTCAGGAGATCGCAAATAGCTCGTCCTTTAACCGACTTTTGTTGATTAAAGTGTAGGTCGTATTGGGACAGAAGCAGGGCCCATTTCGCTAGTCGCCAGTTCATGAAAGTGGGTTGCGTCATGAATACTCGGACTGGGTTAACATTGGAAATGACATAAATAGTCTGTCCAACCAAGTAATGTCGTACCTTTTGAATTGCGAATACCAAGGCGAGACACTCCCTCTTAATCATTGGATATCGAGATCCGGCACCTACGAGGGTCTGACTCAAATAATATACTGTTTGTTCGTGACCGTTATCATCGTCTTGTGCAAGTAATGCACTTAACGAGTGGCTCGTCGCCTTGACATAAATCAAGAACGGTTTGCTCGATTTCGGTGCGACGAGCACAGGGGGTTTCGAGAGATATTCCTTAATATTCTCAAACACTTTTTGGCAAGTGTTATCTCATATAAATGATACGCCTTTCTTTGTAAGCCTGGAGAATGGTTGATATTTTCCTGAAAGGTTCGAAATGAACCGACGGATGTAAGCTAAGCGTCCTTGTAATCCTCTAAGCTCTTTAAGGTTTTTTGGGAGTTGCAACTCATTAATCGCCTTCACTTTATCAGGGTCAATGTGAATACTCTTAGTCATGATGACAAATCCAAGGAATTTGCCGCTGGACATTCCGAGAAAAGATTTGGTAGGATTCATCTTCAATTGATGAGTCCGCATCAGGTCGAACATCGTCTTCAAGTCTTTGATGTGATCATTCTTGTCACGACTTTTCACGACTAGATCGTCTACGTAGCATTCAACAGTTTTCCGGAGATGGTCCTAGAAAATCTTTGACATAACTCTCTGATATGTGGCACCTGTGTTCTTTAAGCCGAATGGCATAACCGTGTAGTAGAAAACACCGAGAGGTGTTCTAAATGCGGTATGCTTTTCATCATTTGGATGCATTTTTATCTGATTATAACCAGAAAATCTGTCCATGAAGGACATTCTCTCGAATCCACACGTATTATCAATGATAACATCTGTGATGGGAAGAGGGAAGTCGTCTTTTGGGCAGGCAGTGTTAAGGTCTCTAAAGTTGATACAAATCCTGATTTTCTCATTCTTCTTAAGGATCGGGACAATATTAGCAAGCCATTCGGGATGTTGCTCCTCCTTGACGAAACCTGAGTCGATAAGCTTTTTGACTTCGGACTCGATTGCCTCCATAATTTGCGAACGAAATCGTCTTTGTTGTTGTTTGACAGGTTTGACATCCGGTTTAATATTGAGGCAATGTATTACCACACTTTGATCGAGCCCTGGCATATCGTCATAATTCCAGGTGAAAACATTGATGTATTCCCTATTGAGAGCAATTAACTCTTCTTTCTCATCCGGCGGGAGGCTGTCGCTAATGAATATTGGCTTCGGATTATCCTCGTTACCCATATTTACCTGGATTACTTGATCTTCGGTAGGGGGTTCCCTTTGTTCAAATCTATCACCGTACTGCATATTGAGGTGATGAACCCAAGGGTCTTCCCAAGTTGGCATTTGTTCATCTTCCTCTATTGTGGCAGGGTCGACCGTAGCCATATTCGACATTAGCCTTTTGAACATTTCCCCAAGACTAGCATCAGAGTCCCAGGCTGAAGAATTAGAAGAATATCCGTCTTTACCTTTATTAGCAATTTGATCAATGACATGCCAGCAACACTCATCGTCGGACGATGAAACATAGCCTAAACCTCTTCGGTGGCCATAATAATTATCGGGTTTTCCTTTTGGTACATAGGCCATACGAGGTGGAACTCGTGGACCTCGACTAAAGCAAAGACCCTCTCCAAGTGTGAAGTCATATCCGTATCTCTCCATGAGATTACGCTCTTTTGAGTTATATCTGAATAGATGAGGGGCAGGTTTATTATTATCATCATCTTCTTCCACAAAGTGGTCTGGTATCAAAAATTACTTCCCTTTACCGTAGATGACTTCTTTTTCACCCCCTGCTTTTGCAGGAATAACAAGCATTGTTTTGAATGAATCCTGAACATACTTCTTCGTCATGCAAGACGATTGAAGCGGTACATACAAACTAGGGTTATCGTATAATTCTTTCATAACATTATCAAGACACAACGAGTACTCTAAATCATCATTTATTGCTACTTCGTCAGCAAGTTACCAATTACAACTACTATCAGATGATTCTCCCTCATTAAGATTGATTACAATGGGTACAATGTCATTAAGTACAAAACTCGTCGTAATCAAACCTAGCTTTGGTATCAGCTTCTTCTCCACTGTCTGTGCCATGGGCCGATGGTTTAGTATCGGATTCAGCACCATAGAGAGAGAGTCAGTAAAATAATTCTCTAACCCCTTAAACGGTTGCCTATCCGTGACCACCGTCTTGACCTTGTTGTTAGTGTCTACATATTTAAGACATTGATGGAGGGTAGAAGGGACTATAACGTTACCGTGGATCCAGGATCGACCCAACAGTAAGTTATAAGAAGTCTCTGCGTCGATCACATAGCATGTGATTTCCAACTTCTAATCTCCAATCTGGCACTTTACCCGGATTTTACCCAAAGGTCTGGATCCACTGGTGTTGAATCCATAGATCATAGTGCCCGTGGAGGCCAGCTTACTGGCCAGTATTTCTAGATTATACATCAATCGGAGTGGCATGATGCTAACAGCGGAACCCGGATCGACTTGCATCCGGTTGACAACGCTGGAGCCAATATGCCCGGTGAAATACAAGGGTCGGTCATGCTTTGAATTTTTTGTCTGCATGTCCTCTTTGGTGAAAGAAATGCAGGAAAAGTGGTGCGCCGCAAGGTTGCAATGGTGCACTGAAGGATCTGGCTCTTCGGGGGACGGTTTGATTTGGGTCAGGAAAACGTTAGTATTTGCCAAGGCTTCTTACAATGCTTCTCTCCTGTCCTTTGAAAGACGTAGCAGCTCATATAGAGTTATTCTAGCCGGTATATTGGCTAATTGTGTCATAATATCAAAACGTTGTGGAGTATTCGAGCTCCCCGGTTTGTCTCTTCCAATCAGTTGATTGAATCGAGACTGCTTCGGGTTCTGAACCTCTTAATGTAAAGGCTCTTTCTCCTTTAGCTTTGGCTGAGTCTTTTCAATAGGTACTGGGGGAGTTGTGACAATCCCTATTTCTGCTAATGTCTCAGAGGGAACGGTTTGATTACTTCTTGTTTGGCTAATTGATCGGAGGAACTCGGATATTTAAAATGATATTCATTTCCACTCCTGGTAGAAAAGACTTCTTGCTCATCTTTGGAGAGCGAGAAAGTAGGAATTTCTTCATCATTTTCTTCTGGAATAGCTGCAACTCCATAACAAGACTTTCCTTTCCCATTTGATTTCTTCTTAGATGACGACCTAGCCTATTATTCATCTTTGATCAGATCAGGATGGACCCAGAGAATCTCGCCATTTGCGGCTGTGTGTGGCACAAGTCCTTTCTAGTGTTGTCCATGAGGATCATCGTTGACGGTCTTTATTGCTAGATTTATCATAGGTTTAGGCTGGAACCGGTCTAAAGGAACAGATCTAAAGCTGGTTGACACAGCGTTTGCACCCACATTCTTCTCCTTGGACGATTTCACCGTAAGAACTCCAACATTGATCAACGTTTGGATCTTATCCGTGAAGGAGTAACATGCTTTGGTAGGATGATGCACCACTCTGTGGAATGCGTAGTATTTCAGATCGTTAACCTTCTTGGTGTCTTCTTGATTCTAGATTGGAGGTAACTTGATCTTGTTATTCTCTACAAGGTGTTTGAAGAGATCGAGAACCTTGTCTTCCTTGAAAGAATAAACTTTTGGGAATTTTGGTTCGGTAGTCTTTGGTTTTTGTGACCTCTGTTGCCATTGCGACTGTTGAGGCCCTTTTTGCGGTTGTTGTTGCTGCTGTGGTTGCAATTCGAACATCTGCTTCGCATCCACCGCATTTGCCTAGGCTTTCCCTTTACCTCGAGGAACAAAATTCTTCTTCAGGGTATTAGCCGTCATTTGACCTCTTTCGGCCTTCTTCCTTTTGAGGAAACGTTCGGCTCGTTCTCCTTGCACTTTGAAGTCCTTCCAAGTCTTGGATGGTGCCATTCCTATAGCTTCTAGGATATCTAGCGAAAGGTTGTTGTGACTAGTCTCGAGGATAAAATCTTCACTGACCGGATCTCGATAATTCATTGTTTTGTTCCGAAATCTTTTAACGAAGTTCTCCACTAACTCTCCATCCTTCTGTTTCTCATCGAACAACGTTTTGATTGAAACTTCGGTATTGTCATTGAAGAAATTTGTGAGAAACATGCCATATCATCCTAACTGTTGATACTCTCTGGCTTGAGGCGGCAATACCAATCAAAGGCCGCTCCACAAAGAGTTCCCACGAACGACCGCACCATTAAAGGTTCATTGTCAAAGATTATCCCCAAATAAGATTTGAAATATATCAAATGCTGAGTAGGGGAACCCTTTCCGTCGAACAGTGTGAAGTTAATCAAATTGAACTTCGCCGGATAGGGGATTGATTCCCATTCTCTTGGATAAGGATAGGGTATCCCGGACTTCTTTACTTCCTGAGCACTCATCAATGCGTTGATTTTGCTTTCCAAGTCCCTCATTTTCTTATCCTCGCTCATATC
The DNA here is from genome assembly GCA_022839385.1 of Asparagus kiusianus. Classification (NCBI taxonomy): domain Eukaryota; kingdom Viridiplantae; phylum Streptophyta; class Magnoliopsida; order Asparagales; family Asparagaceae; genus Asparagus; species Asparagus kiusianus. The sequence goes on along the minus strand of BQKN01000121.1, from coordinate 175,417 downwards.
TTTCTTCGAACGATTGCAGGGAGAAGTGACATGGTCCTCCTTTGTATTGTAGTCATCTGAGGGTCTACCCCTAACATTGTTATCAATGGGAGGGGTTTCCATATTGGTGTTCGCGTCCGTTTCCCGATCACTGTCAACCTGATTAGGATTATTACAACGGCTGAACTCTCCCTGCTGATTCATTAGCACCACAATTTGTTAGCTGTGCATATCTCTCATTTCCTGCATAGCCATTTCCATTTCAAATTTAAAATTATCTTTCTACTTAGTCAAAGCGTCCTCAAGAATATTATCTATTTGCTCGGCACTGATCATGAACGATTCGTAAGATTGTCCTGCACTATATGTCGTATCATTAGAAGCCAATTCTAAGAAAGCATCTGACGTTTTATCATTCGAGGATCGTAACCTTCTGGGTCTAGGTCTGATAGTTTCGAATCGCAGCCAAGTCATGCGCTGAGATACTTCTACAAAAGGTTCAGGACTGAAGCGTTGCAAGGACCTGCCTTTGTCGGCCATGTTGATAGTTACTCGAGGGAACTTGTCACCAAGGCCAGCTGGCCTTCTTCTACGGAAATACCTCGGCTTAGTCTCAGATGTTTCGGTGGAGATTCTTTCAAACACTGAAACCCTTTTTGGGGTCTTAGTGTAGCAGCATTCTGACAACACCGTCTTGATTATCTTAGCACACAGACAGTGCGAGTCCTTATCTCGGGTATTTTTTTAGGACTTATTCGTACCCCCAGCCTGATGGTATAACTCATCAGTCTGATGACCGAAGTAACCTATCGTGTGTTGGCACAACTTCCCAGGTATAACATCGTCATCAGACGAACATGTTTCCCTCTGGGGATACGACGCTTCATTGGCGTCTCCAATAGTCACTCGTTCAGATTTACGCCTTCGTGAGCGTGAAACTCTAACGGGCTCTTAAAGTTTGACTCATAATCTGATGCGGTCGGTTATAGGGGCTTTCCCTTTGTTGTTATTGGGGGGATTAGTATGACCCCCAGCCTGAATTGTTATTTGGAAACCATTCAATGGCCCCAATCGCTCCTTCACAGGTGTTTTACCTCGATCTTTTGGGAGAGGACCAAGACGGTTTTTCAGAGTACCTCTGAATTTTATGAGATCAACGCTACCATATGGTTCCGTCAGAGATACGGGGATAGTGGAAAGGGGATCTGAAGTTGACGAAGGATGAACGGTAACCTGGTCCACTTTTGCTTTAGGCGCTGACTTCGCCTTCGGCACCCACACTCGTTTGTGCTTGGGTGATTTTTTAACCGCCTCTTCCTTCTGTATCTCTTTTGCTTTTTACAAAAGGACTCGGGCGTGCAAGAGCAACTTATGGCGCTTATGGATTCGCTCTTCAAGGGAAGAGCGGGTCCTTTTGACGCGTACCCATTCATTCTTCTCTGCTTTGGAGGAGGGGTTGTTTGCTCGCCACTGTTGTTCTCAGCGTTGTCTAGATTTCAGATCCACATCATAGCGGATCCCGCCTATTGGCTCTAAAGCCTTGGCCAGATAACACGCAAGGCGTTGGCGGTGTCTTTAGTGCTCTCTCTTTGACAGAGTTGGCACGTCTTCACTAGCTAAGCTTTTGCTAGAGGGGAGGCCCAGTTCTACAGCTTCGACCTCATTGGACACTGGAGGGGCGTCACGAGGTGTAAGTGCAGCGGCGGTAAGGGAATCTTGGATCTTCGAGCCTGAAGTCCAGCGAGTTTTCCCATAAGAGGAGGCCTTCCTGTGCTTGGGAGGGGAGACAGATCGGGAGGAGGAAGAAGAGAGATACTCTTCAAACTTCTGTTAGTCGAATTCATATTCGACCACTTCTTTCACCCGGATCTTGATTGCCGGTTGCGTCATGACAGCCTCGACAGCGAGGCTGTTAGCTCCCACTGTGGTCGTCAGCTTATTTTCTTCGAAAGTTTCCTTCATTATTGATTTTATTATAACTTTAGTCGTTTACAACGAATTCAAATAACAAAAGTAAAAAAATTACAACTCTCTTGAAAATAAACACAAGATTCATTTATCGTCTCTTGCTTGCGTGGGTTCTTGGCCGGTGACGGGGACGTCAATCTATAGACCACCAGATAATCAGATCAGATCCGAAGCTTCATCGATTCGTGAAGGAATCAAGAAGCCGAAGCACTTATCTCGGCAACAGTGAGATAATTGTTCTTCTTAAAATCACCACAACGGGGTAAGCTTAAGGGACAAATACAGAAACTGCAGATCTAACGAACTCTTCTTTCCTACACTGAAGAACTTGATCAATCTCCTCCTCTGTTCTAAAATTTGTGCACCTTAAAACTTCAGTCCGGCAGGGCTTCGCCAACGCTCGAGAATTCTAGATCCCAAAAAATAAAGGCCCTGGGGCTGTATTTATAGGCTTCAGGACCCCTGTTTTCGGATAAGAACGACCGATTCCCTCTTATCTTCAGTTGTAACCACTTAACCATAGTCTTGGATGATATTCTATCAGTTGAAACAAATCCAAGCGGTTAAAGATCAAAAAACAACTTTAAACTGCCAAAACCAGATTTTTAGGTTTACGGACACCCGTGGGTGTCTCGGCCAAGCTTGGGCCGAGACACCATGTGGTGTCTCAGCCATGCCTTGGCCGAGACACCATTTGGTGTCTTGGCTAAACTTTTGTCCTGGACCTGGTTTTGTAATTCTAACTATTTCCACCGTATCTTCATCATCCGAACTCGGAATTACGTGGTGTAAGATGCGTTGGAAAGCTAATGAGGAGTTCTATAAGCTCTCATGGTTGAATCATATGTGGAATAAATAGGATACGAGGGGTGCTTCACCTTTCGTAAGCGACGCGGGGCTCCCGATCAGCTCGTGTTTCCGTTATTCTGTTGTTCCGTTTCTTTGTATGGTCCGTCGACTCATTCCATGCGTTTGTCATTGTCAAATGAGTTTCTGTGACTCAAATAGCAACATTCATGATCTTCTCTCTATCTCGAGCCGTGTACAGGGACCTATAGGTAATATTTGACGCCTACATCCACCATGGCCTTGCTCGCACCATAATCGTGAGGAACAGCTGCATATACTATACTGGTAGCTAAAAACTATTGCACTAAATCACTTGGAACATACAGGACTATCTGTCCCTACCAAATCTTCTGGATGGCTCTCATCTGCCCCTTAATCATCGGAACTGCTAGCGGTGCCTCTATCCTTAACTGTTGGCCCTGACCTTGGCCTTGAGCACAGTTCTGCTACTGTTGATTCTAGTTCTTTCCCTGCTGGCCTACAATTAGTGCGCTACGACACTCTGCTACTATGTGTCCGAACTTATTTTAGTTACAACATGTCCCATGGAATCTGTGCTACTGTTGTTCCCTCTGATCCTACTAAGGTCCCTTCTTATGGAGACCCTGTTGATGTGGACCCTTACCCTACTGCTGGGGTCCTCCTGGTCCTGTGAATGGCCTGTTTCCCTTTCCTTCGTCATCGGGCTGTCCTACCGCTCTCCAGTCTGCCACATGCCTATAAATTTGAGTAGTCCCATGAACTTACTCTCATAATCCATCACCGACATGTCTCCCTACGCTAACCAGGCTAGCTCCAATTCCTTCCCGACTTTCGCTACTGTCAACACATACTGCTCATCAAATAAGTGAACAAAAGTCTCCCACAAAATCGTCATCCTCTACTCTGGAGTGGTTCAAACTCGATACCATCCTCCCACATTATCCTTGAGGCTAAAAGCTGCTAGCCTCTGCTTCTGCATAGTGTCCACATTAAGCATATCCAAGATGTTACTCAAATCTTCCTTCCACTTATGTGCTGCAATAGAATCTGACGTGCCGTGAAATTATGGTGCCTTTAACTTCTGGTATTTCTCTACCAAACGGAACTATGCCTCCTGCTCAGCTGCTCCATTAACAACTGGTGATGGTGGTGTACCTATCGGTATCTTTTCTGGTGTTTCTTCCTATATAGGTATCTCCTACAGAACCTAATTTGTAATTGCTCCTCTAATGCCGCTAGTCGCGCTGCCAAAGGTGCTATGAGATCTACTAGATACTGTGAAGCCTGCTGCTTTTTTGGGCTCTGCATCAGCTTCCCCAGCTCCCTGAGCATGGGTACCTCTATGACCACGTCCTCTTCCTGACATCTATAAGTTCAGGAATAGAGCTTGTTAAATACAGTAAATAGGATCTCAAGCATAAAGATAAAACATATATCAATAGAAAAATTGTATCGCTTATCATTCACTGCATGCTTTATACTTCAAAGCAAGATAATCATCATAATTTTTTTTATATTTTCGAGTAATATATATATATATATATATATATATTGTAAAACCCCAAAAAATTTGAATATAGTATGATAAATGATTATAAATATATTATATGGTAAAAATAATATATTATGATGTTTGAGTATGCTAGGAATTGATTTGAGATCAATTCAATGTATATATGTATATATGTGAGTGCAAATACACAAATTATGCACAAAGGCCAAGAGTGAGAATCTGGAAATTTTGACTAGTTGGGAATTTCTATATTTTTCACACTGATTCATTAGGAATCTGGAGAAGTGTATAACACCAACGTTGTAGGTATCTTCAAGATCTTTCCAACAAATCTTAGATCACCTTATTCGGAGGTCGTATGAGAAAGTTATAGCCAAAATACCGAAGAGAATGTTTGTAGTCAGACTGATTTTCCAGATTCGGGTTTCGGGTTTTGGGTTTCGGGTTTGCTGTCATATATATACATGTTATATCACGAAAATCACATCTTTTCTTCAGTTTTACAAACCCTAGCAGCCCCCTTCTTCTCTCCCAAAACCCTAGATCTGTTCTTGGCAATTTTTGAGGGTTTTCGAAGGATTTCGGCGGATTTTTGGTGAGGTGCAGCGAAGGGGATCATCCTCTCTCGGATTCAGGAGTTGTTCTAGCATCAGAGGCGAGTAACATCTCGCCCAACTCTGTACCCTTTTTAACTATATGTTTTTACTAAGTTTTATTTCGGATTCTTGAGCCTAAAACATATTTTTGTGCATAAAGATAGATTCTTTACATTATGGGTTGCAAGAATCAAATGTTTCAGTTTATAAAAGCTCACCAACGTTTTATAAATTAAGATCCAGATCTGGAATTTTGTTTAAAGAATAAAAACATGAATTTTTATATTGATTTAATGTTTTCTTTCATGTATAGGGATTAAATGTTAGATCTAACCTATAAGAAATTGTTTCTCATGATAGATATGTATTTCTCATTGTATCATAGTCTAGTATCGATGACTATAGAAGTGTAGATCAGAAAAATGGGTATATGAATCGAGTTGAACAAATTAAATGGTGAAGAAATACAGATTTCAGCTCGTGAGTCGACTCACGACTCATCATGAGTCGACTCATCAGGTTGAGTCGACTCATGCCTGTCATGGGTCGACTCACGAAGTGTTGTGGCGTTTCCTTTTTGCTTCTGTTGAGTCGACTCGTCAGTATACGAGTCGACCCATAAGTCATGAGTCGACTCATAATTAATCATGAGTCGACTCACAAAGTCGTTTCCTGTTGTCATTTACCTTCTGCTGAGTCGACCCGTTATTGATCACGAGTCGACCCATGAGGCATGAGTCGACTCATAAATGAGCATGAGTCGACTCATCTAAGTTTTCCCTGTTTTTCTTTATATTACTGTTTATCATTCTTGAATATGAGTAGATGCCTTGTTTACTGGGTATTAAATTGCAGTGTTTATATTTACATTCTGATTAGTCCTCGTGTTGGACATTATTCTCATTTAGCCCTCGTGTTGGACATTGATTATATTTAGTCCATACGTTGGACATTGGTTATATTCAGTCCATGCGTTGGACATTGGTTAGATTTAGTCCATGCGTTGGACATCGGTTATATTCAGTCCATGTGTGGGACACTCGTTACTTGTAGTCCTTATGTTGGACGTTCACTCTGCTTAGTCCTCGTGTTGGACATGCATTGTTATTTAATCCTCGTGTTGGATATGCATTATCACCCGGTCCATACGTTGGACAACGGTCACATCCGGTCCATATGTTGGACAACGGTCACATCCGGTCCAAGCGTTGGACAACGGTCACATCCGGTCCAAGCGTTGGACAACGGTCACATCCGGTCCACGCGTTGGATAACGGCTATATTCCGTCTATGTTTTGGACACTTAACCGTTTTCGGACATAACACTCATGTGAGTTGGACGTGACACTTGTGGTAGCCTTGTCATGATTTCACTTATCGGTAGAGATGGGTTTGTATTCGTTTCCTTCATTGTTTCTTGTATTAGATCTTGGGTTTAGTACATAGGGATTTTCAATTTGAGATACAAGGTATATACATGAGGGTTTCCTTGTTTGGATTATTTCGCTCGACGTACCTATGCTCGTGTTGAGATTTCCTAAGTACTAAAACCCCTTACTATTAGGACAATTGTTTATATATATATTCTGTGATAACTGTATTTTCATATACAACGAGCCCTATCCCTTGGGGTTGGTTGTGATGTTGCTCGCTAGCGCTTTGACGCTAGTTGTCCCTCCCCCTTTCAGGTAACGAGCCAGAAGCCCGGAGAGTCGCAGGTTGATGGCAATGCACTTTAGTGTCAGCTGTCTACTTTAGTTATATTTTACTTATGGAGCTCCACTGTAGACTTTGTTTAGACATTTGAGGACTTTATTCTAGATGTTGTAAAGGCTGTGTGCCTTATTTCCTTTACTCAGATTTATTGTATTTCAGACTTTGACTATGTACTCCAGTTTATTTCTTTCAGACTTTGACTATGTACTTTAGTTTATTTCATTGATGAGATGCGTTATGTCCTATCATTTCATCTAGTATTGTTGATTTACCTTTTTCTTGCTTTGTACCTACACCTGTTGTTGTTTCCACTAGAGAGATAGTAATTGTGATGGTGAAACGTGTTATTGCACGGTGTGGTGCATGGCAGGTTTGACATTCTTGGTTTCACCTAGGACTGCAGCCTTGTGTGAACCCAGGGGCGTCACAGTTGGTATCAGAGCTCTAGTTCCAGTATCCTTAGGATCATCCTGTGTCGAGTCGTGGAGCTAGGTTAGAGTTTCTTAGGATTCAGGTATAGAGTCTGCTACGAATTTCCTAGCATGAGTGAGGACGATATATGCGTATATCTCAAAATTTTGAGAAATTTTTTTTATGACCATTATTTTTGCTTAAAGTATTTGTATGGATACTGTATATTGTGAAAATCGTATGGTGATACGTTATGTAAGTATATATATATAACTATTTTGACTCATGAAACTCTTTTTGCTATATGCTTAGATGTCAGAGTATGGTATGCCTCGTACTCAGAGATTTGGACAGGCTGAACCACAGCAAACTCCACCCGAGCCACATCAGACGCTACCTGAGCCGCAGCAGGCTCCCCAGTACCTGATAGATCTTATGGCTCCCTTAGTCGCTAGGATAACAGCAATCGAGGAGCTTGTGGCAAACCATATTGCACCACCACCATCAGTAGCTGGAACCGCCTTTTCTCAAGAAAATGGGACGACTAAGTTTCAGAAGAATAAGAGAGGGCATACTGGAGACAATGGTAAGAACAAGAGACCCTTGACTGGACCTCTACAGCAGCAACGGGGCCCTCATAAGAAGAAATCCCAACGGGATCAGAGAGCACAACAGCAAGCCAAGTTCAGGGGAACTTGTTTTAACTGTCGCAAGGTCAGACACAAGGCATTAGAGTGCCGCAGTGCACCAACAAGAGATCGGGAGAGTAATGGCCCAAATCAGCAGCAGCAAAAGACCGAGGAGCAGGTTCTAGCAGTTCAGGAGGTTCCCCAAGGACAGATTGTCCCATATTCTCCAACACCAGCAGCAGATCAGTTGTGGAGGGTACGTCCCTCATAAATCCTTTTCCCTGCCCGTATTCTTTTCGATTCGGGGGCTTCATGTTCTTTCATTTCGTATGCTTTAATGTCTAGACTCCAAATCGTAGCTCAGCCCCTAGACATCCCATTATCGGTTTTCCATCCCTTTAGGTGGGGTATCGCTTCTGGAGAGCATTTGTAGGATGTGTATTATTAGTCTAGGTGAGTCGGAGTTTGTTATAGATTTGATAGTGTTGCATGTGTCCGAGTTTTATGTTATTCTTGTTATGGATGGGTTGTCATCCTGCCATATTAATTCTGACTATCTTCACGATGATAGTCAGATCGTGAGCATCCAATGGGTCCTAGATGATTGTGGCCACTTCTCAGGGTAATCGCTTTGCGGAGTCACTCCTGGCGTTCATCAATGAGGAGATGTGACGGGATCAGAGTTCTGATTGGTTGGAGACTAGAGTTGTCTCAGATTATCAGGATGTCTTACAGGACATACCTGGGTTACCTCCTGTGTGAGAGGTTGAGATTTACATTGAGTTGCAGCCGGGCACAACCCCGATATCCCGCGCACCCTATCGCATGACACTAGCTGAGATGAGAGAGCTTCAGACCTAATTGGACGAGTTGTTAGCTAAGAGTTTTATTCGTTAGAGTCTTTCTCCGTGGAGAGCGCCGGTCCTCTTCGTGAAGAAGGAGGACGACAGTATAAGATTGTGTATAGATTATCGGGAATTGAACAAGATCACTATCCAGAATAGGTACCCGTCACCTAGGATTTATGACTTGTTCGACTAGTTGCAGAGAGCGTAGTATTTTCCGAAGTTTGATCTTCATTCTGGTTATCATAGTTGCGGGTTCAAGAGATGGATTTTCCCAAAGCAGTTTTCATGATTCGATATGAATCTTTTAAATTTCTGGTCACACCATTTGGGTTGACCAATGCACCCGCTGTGTTCATGAATTTTATGAACCGGGGTTTTTCGTCCCTTCTTGGACCAATTTGTAATTTTCTTTATCAATGATATTCTCATTCATTCGAGATCGGAGGCAGAACACAAGCGGCATCTACGGTTAGCTTTGAGGACTCTACAGGAACTCAGTTTTATGTTAAACTCAGCAAGTGTGAATTTTGTCTTTCAGAAGTCAGATTTCTGGGCCACGTCATCAGTAGAGAGGGCATAGCAGTGGACCCGGCTAAGGTCACGGTAATTCTTGATTGGGAACCACCAAAGACGGTGACAGAGATTCGCAGCTTTTTGGGTTTAGCTGAATATTACAGAAAGTTCATTCAGGACTTCTCGATGATTGCGACACCTCTTACACTCCTTACGAAGAAGGGTGTATAATTTATTTGGAGCATGGAGTACCAGAAGGCCTTGGATATCTTGAAGGCTAAAGTGTCTACAGCGCCAGCTCTAATTATTCCGAGCAACGACAGGATATTTGTGGTCTACACAAATACATCATTGTCAGAGTTAGAAGACGTTTTGATGCAGACTTAGAGAGTAGTAGCATATGTCGCGCAGCAATCAAGAGCGCATGAGCAGACCTATTTTCACTTAAGACTTGGAGTTAGCAGCAGTGGTATTTGCACTGAAGTCATAGAGACTTTACTTCTATGAAGTACAGTATGAATTATTCACGGACAATTAGAAATTGAAGTATCTTTTCTCCCAGAAGAAAATCAACCAGAGACAAAGGAGGTGAATTGAGTTTACCAAGGACTACGAGTTCGCGAATCAGTACATCCAAGGACCCCTAAAATGTACAAGGGCCTAAAGAGACACTTTTGGATGAAGTGATGTGCGTAGGAAGATTTCGGAATTTTGTAGCTAAGTATCTTACTTGTAAATAAGTAAGGACGGAACATCAGAGACCAGCAAGATCACGTCAGCCTTTAACCATTTCGGAGTAGGGTGGGCGGACGGTTCGATGGATCTTATCGCAGGGATTGTTGAAATCAAAGAAAGAGAATGATTCAATTTGGGTGATAGTGGATAAACTGATGAAATTAATACATTTATTCCAGCAAGGACTAACTATACCACTAAGATGTATGAAAGGATACTCATTCAAAAGACTATTCAACTTCATGGAGTTCCAGATACGATAGCGTCAGATTGAGATTTTAGTGTTCACTTTGCATTTTTGGAAAGGTTTACTAGATTTCTTTTGAGTAACAGATTTATCTTTCTGTAATATACTTTATCCACCGACAGATGGTCAGACGGAAAGAGTAAATTAGATATTGGAAGAACAGGTTGCGGATTTGTGTAGTTGACTTTCAAGGTAGCTGGGAGGATTATTTTCCACTGATAAAGTTCGTCTAGGACATCTATTATCTAACGACAATCGGTGTGACCTTGAATGAAGTAACGTGCGGGAGACATTGCAGATCGCCTATATATTGGGTAGAGCCGGGGAAATGTTTAATACTTAGACCAGAGCTGATGAGGCAGATTACTGAGAAAGTAACATTTGATCAAAGAACAGATTCTAGCTGCTCAGAGTCAGCAAAAGAGCTATGCAGATAAGAGATGAGGACATTTGGAGTTTTAGATTTGAAGAGTTAGTAGTGCTGAAATTATCATCTATGAAAGACGTTCAGCGATTCGGGAGGCGAGAGAAGCTTGAGCTGAGATATATTGGACCAGTCTGGATTTTGGAGCTTATTGGGGCTGTTTCATATGGACTAGACTTTCCAGCATCGATGTCTAGTGTACATAAATTATTTCATACCTCAATGTTCAAGAAGCAATTACATGATGAAGAGCAGCAGTGAGTGTTGAACACATCAGAGATTTAGCTTCAGGATGATTTGACTACGATTGAAATCCCAGTTTATATACTTGCTAGAGAAGACAAGAAATTTAGAAACAAGATTTTTTTTTCTTCCTTGGTGAAAATTCTGTGGAACCAGAAAGGAGTTGAGGAGGTTTCTCGGGAGCGCGAGGAGGATATACATCGCGACTACCCACACCTATTTGATCAAGTAAATTAAATTTTTGTATGACTTGTTTATGGCTTATGGTTACCTGTATAGTGATGTTTATACTTAACACTAAAATGAGGGTATTAACACTTATCTCCTAAGTACTTGGAACATATGGTATATATATGAGGGGTTCCTTGTTTGGATTTTTCGCTCGATGTACTTGTTCCATTTAGTTAGGGGTTAAGTGGAAGTATTAACATTTTAATGGTTGAGTGTAGACATCAAAGATGATTTTTGGGAGCGCGAAGATGTTATGCCGCGCTACTTCCTGCACCTAGTGAGGAAGTGGATTGATTTATGTGTGCGACTATTTGTGTGGTTATATTTTGATTTAACGCTAGAATGAGGATATTTTTGCTTAATTCTTAATCTTTTGGAATACATGGTATATATATGGGGGGTTCCTTGTTTGGATTTTTCACCCGACGTACTAGTTCCATTTGATTAAGGGTTGAGTGAGAATATAGTCATCCTAGATTGTTAAAGACAAATATCATAATGTGCTTGTCTAGAGTAATATTATTTGTTTGAGTATAATTTCTGAATTTCGAGGACGAAATTCTTTAAAAAGGGGGGAAGAATGTAAAACCCCAAAAAATTTGAATATAGTATGATAAATGATTATAAATATATTATATGGTAAAAATAATATATTATGATGTTTGAGTATGCTAGGAATTAATTTGAGATCAATTCAATGTATATATGTATATATGTGAGTGCAAATACACAAATTATGCACAAAGGCCAAGAGTGAGAATCTGGGAATTTTGACCAGTTGGGAATTTCTATATTTTTCACACTGATTCATTAAGAATCTGGAGAAGTGTATAACACCAAAGTTGTAGGTCTCTTCAAGAGATTTCCAACAAATCTTAGATCACCTTATTCGGAGGTCGTATGAGAAAGTTATAACCAAAATACCGAAGAGAATGTTTGTAGTCAGACTGATTTTCCAGATTCGGGTTTCGGGTTTCGGGTTTGCTGTCATATATATACATGTTATATCACGAAAATCACCTCTTTTCTTCAGTTTTACAAACCCTAGCAGCCCCCTTCTTCTCTCCCAAAACCCTAGATC
>BQKN01000121.1:133261-162268 GCA_022839385.1 Asparagus kiusianus | reverse complement strand
TATATATATATATATATATATATATATATATATATATACGTCCTCACTCATTCTAGGAATTCCTAGCGAACTTTATACATGATTCCTAGAAAACTCTATCCTAGCAACACAACTTGACACAGGATGATCCTAAGGATACTAAAACTAGAGCTTAGATACGAACTGTGATGCCCCTGGGTTCACACAAGACTATAGTCCACGGTGAATCCAAGAATGTCAAACTTGTCATGCACCAACACCGTGCAATAACATGTTTCACCATCACAGTTACTATCTCTCTATTGGAATCAACAAACAGGTGTAGGTACAAAACATGCAAAGAATAGTGAAGTAGTATAATGAGCAAGACAAACACAAAAGAAGTGTATAAATAACCATCATCAGGGCCCAACAAAAATATAATAAAATAATTCTAAATCTAGAACAAATGTAATATGTCTCAACACAAGAGTCAAATGAAATCTCTCTAAGGCACTCAACCTCTATGAAATAAAAACACAAACTCTAATGTCTGAAAATAAACATCTACCTTAGAGCTCTAAAAATATCTAAAAATATAATAAAATGGATGGAAGCTACTATGCATCTTCATCAACCTGCGACTCTCCGTGTGCCTAACTCGCTGCCTGAAAAAGAGGGAAAATAATGAGTGTCAAAGCGCTAGCGAGATCATCTCTACCACCCCAAGGGGAAACGGGTAGGAATGTATAAGAAAATACAGTTAGTACATATAAGTTTAAAATCATTCATAATACATTACGTGTAAATTAGTATTTAGAAACTCACAACACAAGAATTAGTACGTCAAGTGAAATAATCCAAATAAGGAAACCCTCATGTATATACCATGTCTCAAATTGTGAATCACTATAAATACCAATTCCAATCCTATAAATGAAATATAACACATACCAAAAATACTACAACTCTAAACCTCAACCATGTTGAACCAATGTTACAATCTTGGACTACCCTCAGGTAGTTGGCACATTCATAAGAAATATGTCATCCAACGCAATCATCTCCATGGAACATGCCAAGTATCCGAAATGTACCCGACTTTCGGGTAATCTAACAAGGGAGCACTAATACAAATTGTGTACATATACATGCCTCTACTTGAAATAACGATACTTTTGTAAAGTACATCATAATATTATGCGGAATCAACATCCTTACTCAATCATTCTATAGAGATAGGTAAATCACCCCATTCCGGATGATAGATCCAGATGATCGTACAACAGAGTGTAGGTGTATTAGCTCAATACGAAAACCCTGAGCATCTTCGAGTATGGTACAACCGTAGTCTCATTGTGGGAGAAACTACCAACTCTAAGTGAGGTACAGCCGCGGTCTCATTGTGGTGTAACTACTCATCACTAAGCATCTACAATGATGGATTATGCATTGTCATGTGTTATTCGTACACTATCAACTTAAACATACATCATGCATCTCAATTATTCATGTATACTCACTTAAGAACATGTATCCAAGTGTTCGTGCACATATCTCGATGTGCGGATCTATATCTCATATTCATAAACACCTCAGGTGTTAAGTTTTAAGCAGATAATAAACATCATAATACAATGTGGGTTGATTGAGAACATCCCTCGATCAAACAACAACTACAAAAAAAACATCCACCATGCACAATAACACTGGGTGGTCGACCGGCCATGTATCTCCGATCGACCGGCCAGAGGCCATAAGCCTGTTTACTACAGGTTGTGTTCGTGTGTGTGTGTGTTTTATGATTCTAACTCAAATAGCTTACTGTAAAATATCTATAAAATGTTTTAAAACTTGTTTAACACTACTAATATTTATCTAACACATGGAACAAGGATTGTTACATTAAAATTTATATGTAATCCTAAACATGTACAAAAGTATCAAAACATTGTGTAAACCATCAAAACTTAGTTAAAACTCATGTTTAATTATTTTTAGATTTTAATCTACCTCTAAATATTTGTTCATAATCATTTAAATACGAAAAGATCAGATCTTTATCTCATATATTACAAAAGAACTATTTTTATGCATGTAAATAGGTTTTAGGCCTAATAAAACCAAATCAAATCTTATTAAAACAATTTAAAACATGGGTGTAGGGTTAGCAGAGATGAAACTTGCTTGAAAATCTTGTCGAAAGCCTAAAAGTGCAAATCCAATACAAATCCCTTAGCCACAAGCCAACAATCTCGCATTCACGTCGAAATTTGCTTCACAAAGCTCTTGGAATCACTTAGATTAGATCTAGGGTTTATGTGGAGGAGGTGGTGGCTTCTAGGGGTTTTAAGTACTGATAAAATATGTGAAAATTTGTGAACAAAAGGTATATATAGGGGTATATATTCAAAAATAAAACAAAACCAACCCGAAACCTGATAGAATTCTGGAAACAACCCGATTAGTCGACTAATGCCTTCATTAGGCGACTAACAACCTTACTAGTCGACTACTCTGAGTAGTAGTCGACTACTAACAACTCAGTTTTAGGGTTGTGCATGATTTGGTGCATGTTTCCCATCTATACTTACATATATACATTGGGTTGATCTCAAATCAATCCTTAGCAAACTCAAACATTAATATATGTTATTTATCACCATATAACATATTTATTATTATTTATCATAATATATTCAAATTTATGGGGTTTTATACAAAATAAATTTGTTATGAGCCAATTGGTCGGTCAATTGATTGACCAATCGGTTGACCAATCGAGTGACCAATCAGTTGACCAACCGATTGAAATTCTAAAATTTGAAAGTGTAGTTAGCTCCATCTCATAGAGATATACGATTTTTATATATTATATGTTAAATTTCTCTTTTCGGATTGAAAATATCGTTGTTTCTTTGTGGATAATCATCCTGAACATGATTTTGACTTTATTTCTTTTTATATTGGATTCTTGTTTCTTTGGCTTCTGTAGATTACTTGGCTTGATCTTGGGCTTTAATAAAAGGTTAATAAATAAGAAAATTTGATATTATGAGCTTTTATTTATTAATTCTTCATTAACCTGCAAATTAAGATAAAATATGTTTATAAGTGATATTTTTATTTAAACAAAATAGATCATGATGGCATAAAAATATAATAAAAATGTTATTATCAAGTATCCCCACACCTAAACGTTTGCTAATCCTCTAGCAAAGAAAAAAATTAAAAGGGAAAGAAAGAAAAATCCTAACTCACTTTTATAAGAATCACAGTTGTATTTAGCACATACAATAAGCTTTTAAACCCCTTGGGTTACGCTAGAGGACGACTTGTAGTCTCATGAGGGTTTGTAGCGAATATTTCCAACTTGCAAATTTAAAAAAGTTAGTGAATAATTAATTTACTTGATATATTTTAACATTCTAATTGAAGCTAGTTTTTACTCAAGAAAATATATTTATATATAACTCCATAGTAAATCTCTTAGAAAATATTTTCATTATAGTAATACAAAGTCAAGTCTAACTTAGAAATTTAATTTAAAAGTTTTGAAAAGAACATGCTAACTCTTAATTTTAAATATTTTTTAAATCTCTTAAGCAAAATTATTTTTTAAAAACAAATATACAAATATTACTATACATATAAAAACATTATTAGTATTTTTTCACTCTTTATTTTTTAGTGATTTTGTTCTACTTTATCGGGGTTTCTAAGTGTCTGTTTAACGAGATTTGGGCATATGAATTCTAACCTAATTGGACTTAGGTCATTAAGCATGGAAATACTCTTTGGATTTAATTACTTAGTCAACGTAGGCTTAGTATGATAGAACCACCTTGAATTTCAAGATAATTTTTATTGGTACTCATTTATCACACTCTTCTTTTTACAAACTTAGTTTTTTTCCCTAATATATATATGTGTGTATGTATATATATCTTGAAAAATATTTAGATCAAGACTAAAACACTTATTTTTTACTCTAAGCTAAGTATACAAAATTTTATTCCTTTAATTAAAAGTCTAAGTTAAGACTTTTATAAACTACACTACTTTGAAAATCATTTCTAAAGAAATTTATTTAGAGTTATCATAAAAAGTAAACTTGAGTATAAAATTAACTGATGATTAAAAAATTTAAAATGTATCAAATAGATAAATTATTAATCAGCTCCATTAATTTGATAGTAACAATATTTTTTTGAAAGAAAAGAAAAGAAAAGAAAATATGACATAAAAAATGGTAAAATAAATAGGAAAGAAAAAAAAGACTAGTCTCCACCCCCACACCTAAATTTTGCATTGTACTCAATGCAAACTCTATGATACACAAAATAAAGCAGATAAGGAATGAAGCACTTAATTTATTCGGTTGACCTAGAACATTGGTAAAATGATAAAAATTTGCAACTACCTTTGGTATGAGGAGGATGCAGTCAAAATCTCTTTTTTTTATATATTTATCTTTTTTTCTTTTTTTTTTCAAAAAAAGAAGAACTCTTAAATAAGAGAAGAATAAATTCTTTTTATTATTTGTATTATTATGAGAGAAAAAATAACGGTTTAGAATGAAAAATTAAACATAAAAAACTCATATTCTACATCAAATCTCACCTTATTGCTAAAAATTCTATCCCAGATTTTAAAAAAGACAAGAAAGATAAATTAAACGATGTGCTAAACTCTGTATACTCTAAATGTTTTAATAATCTCTATAGCAATTAAATGTAGATATTAATGGTGTTATGCATTTTGAATTTATGATCCTCAGATTTAAACTTAGATTCCTTATTATAAAAGTTTGTCCTAACATAACCAGTTCTTTAAAAATTTCTTCAAATTTAAGATTCATGGTTAAGATATGAAAATTTGGTTATTGTATGTATTCTAGAAGCCTAAGTTCATTAGAAAAAAGTTCTTCAAAACTAAGGTCAGAGAAATTTGCATCTACCTTATTGAAAACTAGTTCTGATTCAAATTCTTTCAGTACATTGGTTTCATCACCAAAAATCTCCTTAAAACTTGGATTTGAAATCATTGTCTTCTTCAGGATAATATATGTCTTGAAGAACAGGTGGATGAGGATTTTCCATTAGTTTAGTCTCAAAAATTGGTCCAACACAATATAAACGATTGGTATTATCCCTAGTCCGAACAAACCAAATTCTTTTTATAATTTTTCCTAATTTCTAAGTAAAACAAAAGTTAGATTTTTCAAAGAGGAAAACTAAAATATCCAGAAAAAAAGAGAAGAATGAAAAAGTATAAATGAAAAACCTGATTAAAACAAATCAAGAGCAATCACTTGTGTCAATCACTTTTAAATTCTAGGGTAAATCCTAAACTTAACTGGACTATCTCCTAACCAAAAATACTCTTAGTGAAAAGATTAAAGTTTACTCGGTCAGTTGTAGGGTCAAAAAATATACGATTGATATTTGTTTTAAGAATGAGTTCTATCACTTGGTAAGAATCCCTTACAATCGCTCTCTCTCTCTCTCTCGAGTACAGAGGAAGAGAAGGTTAATTTGACTTCTCTTTTGTTTAATGTGGACTCTTTGTGGCGAAAGTATGCTTTACTCGATGCTTGAGTCGAGCTTGCTTCCCATTGACGATCAGATCAAAATCGCGAAGGCTTCTGGTGATGGCTTAGGCTACAAGAACCGAGGTTCTGGTCTTTAGACTTGTGCACAAAAAGCTTTGCTTAGAATCCTCTATGATCCAAAAGTTGGCTTTTCATAGCTGCTCATGACTATTTATAAGCCATTAGCACGTAACCGACGTGTTGAAATCATGGGTAAAGAGGCGTAACTGGCTCCTGCAATTTAGCCTACGTTGGCTGACTTGGTCCTCGTGGCCATTATAGCCAAACTTTGTGTGGATGATGAGAATCACTACATGATGAAGTTTGTTAGATTAGACGAGCCTCAACGCGTATCGACGTTCCTCTAATAAGGCAAGCTTCATAGTATGGTGAGTTTCTCTTGACGAACTTTGCCTTCACCGACTTCGTCTGATGAGCTTCGTCTTCTCTTTAATACCTGAGTCCAACTGTATAGCAAGTCTTTGTTGATTTCTTATGACGAGCTTCGCCTTCACTGACGAGCTTCGTCATCTGATGAACTTTGATTCTCGTTTCCAATGACGAGTTTCGAACCTTTATTCGATGCTTCCAAATAAGCTTCCGAATAATAGTCGTCTTCACTGACGAGACCAGGTTCGTCATGATAATGATCCTCGCCTGTTCGTAATGAGGTGTGACTCTCGTTTGCCTTTTGGCATTTTTGAGTGTCTTCAAGACCCCCTTCAAAGTTTTCAGACCTGAATTGGGTTGCATAAGGTCTGGAATACTTTGAACCCTCTTAGCTATCACAGGTCTGATTCGTTAGATTCGTAGGACGGACTTAGCTTCAACACTTGGAAATGAACCTCGTGCTTTATTGTTTCTAGGTGCTTTGAGACGAGGCTCAGCAATTGGTTGAGTTTAGTCACTCTGCATAAGCTTCGTTAGGCTCACGTTGGTCTGACAATTTAAGGCCTCATTAGCATTAAATGTTGTGCGCTTTTTCCAGGCCCGATAGGAAATTGCTAGCTGGAGCCTCAAGGTCTCCTCCATAGATCTTGTCCGCAAATCTCATCTGCAGGATATCGTGTCCATCGATTTCGGTCGTAAATCTTGGCCATTGATTCAATCTTTTCCGGCCTTTATATATCGGGTATGGTGATTTGAAGAGTCCTTTCCTCTTCTTCAAATTTATTGTGCCGTCAAAGCTTTCATCTTCCAGGTTTTCAACTCTCTTCTTTGAAAACTTCAAGCTTTTTATCGAGATCAATGGCCTCTAAATCTGCTATTGGCAAGGGTAAGGGCAAGAAAGTTGTTAGTTCATCTGATGAACTTGCCGCTCTGCCTGCTTTTTTAGGTAGTGCATTTCAACACAAGATTTGCATTTCAAAACAATCGAACTCTGCATATTCGGGTTTGAGTCTTCAAGGGAGATGAATAGTTTCCCTTTTTTAGGATGAAGATCACCTAATGGGCGAGTTTCATCTGCTAGACGAGGTTCATTGATCTGATGAGTTTCGTCTATTGGACAAAGTTGGTTTGTCTGACAAGGTTCATCTTGATGGATGAGGTTCATCAGACAAATGAAGTTTGCCTGTTTGATGATTTTTGCACCATCCTTTGGGCGAAGTTCATTCTTCAGTCGAGGTTCAACCTTTCTGACTTGTTTGGACTAACTCCACTTGTCCCTTTGCACTTTTACATCCTTCCATTTTGATTCTTCCACGTGGTGATGTCGGATCGGACAACACTCAAACAATAGTGGGTCATCCTTATTAATGCGCTCTCGAGAGCTTCCCTATATTTGGAGACCAAAGCCAAGCAGAACTTCACCTTCTTTCTGAGCCTTCAAGTGCCACACTTAGGCGTTTGATCACAGATGCTCCTCTAGAAACAGCCAATCGAACCCATATTTCTAAACCTATTTTTCTATTCAGAGATCCTATAGAGGACCGCAATGTATTGGATATTGATGCATTCGATGGCTCAGTACTATAAAAGAACGACGTCTCTTCTTGCCTTTTATGGAATGTGACTATTACCTTATCACCCTCAGAGTAGCTTCAGATGAACGAGGAACTTACCCCGGCACAGGATGGGGTTACGTGCGGAATTTTTTTCCAAGAATGGCCCTAGAGTGGAGAGTGGCGATCGTTACATCACCGGTTTACATCCGGTACTAGTTCAAAGGGAGTTACCTGTCACTAAGATGGCCATGTAGGCAAACACCTTCAGTCACGTTTTCTTCAAGGCGGAGGGGAAATTCCCCACTAAAGACTTCAAAACTCCCAGTTTGTCCTGCTAGAGTGCTACGCAGTGGTGGCCTAGGGTGATTGCATTCATCTTGTAGGAGAATCACGATGACCTGCATAAAATTGGCCTTTTTGCGCCTATCAGGGCAACACAACTTGGGTTGAAGAACAACGCCCATCAATTTTTTGCTATGTTGGAGTTATATAACCCTGACACACGCACATTATTTACTCCTGATAGAGAATTAGGAACCCCTCTTCATGAAATGATGGAAGTCTCGAGGTTACCATGTGGAGGATACCCCTATGAGGAATACATTCCGGGACACAAGGGGTTGGTGGATCTGGAAACGGACCATCCCCAAGTTGTTGAAACTTTTTAGGAGGTAATGTGACATTACCATATTTGTCTGAACGAGGAGGGGCGTGCTGATAAGAATGGTGACAAATCTATCGGCTATAGTCTTTGGGCACATTATCTTTTCAAGAACTTGGATCAGAAGAAAGATCTAGTGGCGTCGTTGAGCCCCTATGACCCAACTGAGTCGGCACGACGTATCTTTGCTCATGGCCCTACTACTTACGTTACGCCTACGGATGAATGTGGCTTTGCAGCTGAGGTGGAATTCAAGAGGTTTTTCCACCAAGCTGAAGAACAAATTTTTTCTAAGGCGTTCCTAGTGGGATACCTCATGTTGTGGCTTACACATATTGTTGTCCCTACCGGAAACTTCGAAGATTTGTCGATAGAAGTGGTGTTTCTAGCCGTTCATTTGGCATATGGTGATCCATATGCTCTTCTCTCATCCATGATCGCTCGCATTCATAGGGGATTGTGATGTTTGTGTTACTACTTTTGCCGGCCCAATGACAATCCTCAGGTAGCCTCCCCTACGCCCATCTCATGGTGTGGTTTGTAATGCACTACTCTACCCTTATGAGTGCACCTTCTGCTCATGAAGAGGGTTAGATCACTCCATTTATCCAGCGGCTAGAAAATTCAAATTAGAGTAAGCATTACATGGCGATGATGAGTAACGCCCTCAGGGACCACTGCAATTTCGCCTTCTACCAGTGTTTTCCTCATTTTCTCGGGACCAACTATGGCCAAACCATAGCGGATGAGTCGAATAGTCAAAGCTACACCACCCTATCACTTGGCTGCTTCAGGTGGCTGATGAACATACGTCCTGAATACTTGATTTACTACATTGGCCTGGTATGTCAAATAGAGCCTTATGTACCTTGTCACTTTTCCCGTCAATTTGGTTACAACCAGTTGTACATCGGCAATACCAACACTCAGTTGCAATCTGATGGTTGCGGCCTAGTCGATGGAGCAAGGGCTTGGTTTTGGACGATTGCTGGAAGTACATGCGCTCATTTTTTACTTCCGCAACAGAATCCTAACCCCGAACAACGCTTGCTTATTGTGAGTGGCATTGTACCGCAAATATGACATTCCAGATTTCAATGTCAATTCCTTAGGATTACGCCTTATTCGACATCATTACAGATTTGGGGATACCTCAAAGAGGAGTCGTATACTAGGACTCAACGAATTTCAACATGTAGAGGAAAATATAGGAGAGAAAGAGTCCCGGCCTTCAAGTCTCCGTGAAACTCAGGAGGAGATAAACACGACGCTGGATGAAAGTAGACTTCAGGGATCTCCTTGTATTGATGAGTACAGGAGTCATATGTCTGCCGCTACTAAAGAGGGCAAAAATTTTGAAATCGAAGCTGCCTTTGGAGAATCTAAGGAGTTTGCTCATGTTGACGAACCACTAGAGTGTTATCAGCATGACACCATTGAGGATATACCCCTACCTATTGGTACCACTACAGAAGGCTTTTCTCAGTAACCAACTAAAGTTGTGCATGCCTCAAGCTATGCAAAAAAATTGCCTGCTCGAGTTGAGACTCAAGATCCTAGGCTTTTGGAAGCAGCGGTTCTGGCTCCCCAAATATCAACTTCAGCTGCACTCAAGTAACCATTTTCAGCTATGGAGTCTATTGGTATGCCAGCCTTAGCTATTTTGAGCTTTGAATTGTGACCCTTTTGACGCCTAACCTCTGACATTTTTTTGCAGAACCAACTGAAGAAATTGGGGCTTCAAGGCAAGTGAGGGAAAAATTTAAAGAGTCAGACCTGGTAAAGAAGCCCAAACGTCTCACAAAGAAGCAACGGCGAGAAGATCCAATAATCATCATTCCTCCAATAGAACAGATTGGAGCTGAAATAGAGTCGGAGTCTGAGGATGACATTCATTTATCTTGACTCCATGTTAGATTGCATCCCGAACCAAATGTGAGTGCTGAGGATGCTCCCCTTGACCCCAGTAAGACAATTTTGCATTTGTTTTTGTCCTTTTAGATTTCCATTACGCTAATGGAGTTGAATGTCCCTTTTAATTGTTTCTGCTGCAGCTGCGGTTCCTATTAGTGCGCATGCTAAGGTTGAAACCATTCTCAACATGTCTGCTAAAGCTGAGGTCACTCCGAGCATGGCTATTGAAACTGGAGTAGCCATGGATGCAGCTGTTGTTCTCGACATAGTTGTAAAAGCCGAGGTTGCTCTGGATATCGTTCGCATCAAAAGTTGTTTTCTTTGAGGAATTCATTACAACTTTAGGTGTTTACAATGAATACAAAAGAGGATTCTTTTTATAAGATCTCTCTACACAAAGGAAATTAAAAAATTACAACTTTTTGGAAAACACACGCAAAGAGATTGTTTATCGGTCTTCTGCTTGCGTGTGATATCATGGTAAGTGGATGAATGAGGCTGAAGAGGCTGCAGATCTATCAAACTCTCCTCCTTTTTATCAAAGAACTCACCAAGAATTTACTTCCTCCTTGCTAAAATTCGTGCTCCTCGCTCTCTAATTCGACAAGGCTTCGTCGTTGCTCCGAAATTCCACATTCCCATGAATAAAGGCCTTAGGGCTGTATTTATAGGCTTTAGAAGCTCTATTTTCGAATAAGAACGAATGATTTGACCTTATCCTTAGTTGTAACAACTTAACCACATTCAAAGATAACTTAAAATCAGTTGGAGAAGCTCTAGACTGAAGGAATGTTGAAATCTTATTGAAAAACAAGTTTTTGGGAGGTTATACGGGCGAAAACAACCTTTCTGGGCATGAGACACTAATGATGTCTCAGCCATGGGCTGAGACACCAGTGGTGTCTTAGCCGTTGGTCGAGATGTTGTTGGGTGCATTTTGATTGTTTCACCACTAATTCTCTCGTCTAATATAGGAATGATGTGATTCAAGATGCGTTAGAAAGCTAGCGA
Source organism: Asparagus kiusianus (assembly GCA_022839385.1). Taxonomy (NCBI): domain Eukaryota; kingdom Viridiplantae; phylum Streptophyta; class Magnoliopsida; order Asparagales; family Asparagaceae; genus Asparagus; species Asparagus kiusianus. The sequence continues at coordinate 151,185 of BQKN01000121.1, read as the reverse complement.
AGAGATCTACAACCTCCCCTAAGAGAAACACACTTGGAGTGAACGAGACACTATAGGCGTCAAAAATTACCTATAGGTTACCACGCACAGTTCAAAATAAAAAGAAGGCAATGAACACCATCACCTAAGTCAAACGAGATTATCTGGTGCCATAAAAGAGCTAACGAGTGCACGAAGCAAGTCAACAAAGCATACGAGTCAACAAAACGACGAAATGTGCAAAATGGCAGAACAAAACCAAAACAAAAAAGCCCCTGGCAGCCGAGTCGTATCAAAACAACTCGGCCAAGGCCACCTTAAAGTGACTCGGACAAGGCCGGGCCACCATAGGGTGGCTCGCTCCTAAAAATGCCAAAAACATATTTTTGATGGTTTTTCTCGGAATTTGTTTGTTTTAGAGCCTCCTAATAACTACTTTGATATCATCCATAAATGTGGTTAAGCAGTTATTAACTAAGGATAATGTTAAATCATCAATTCTTATCCTAAAACGCTGCATCCGAAGCCTATAAATGCAAGCCTAGGGTCCTATACGCGGGGAATTTGAAATTTAGGTGAGGTGCTATCCCTGTGAAGAGTGAATCATGAATTTCAAAGAGGCTAGTAGATCTTGGCGAAGTTTTTCAGCACAAGGAGGGAGAGTTTGAGAGATCTAAGACCCATTCCCCTTTCCTCCTGATCAAACTTGGTTTTAATCTCAAGAAGAGTCGTAATCTTATTTGGTTGAGATTATCACTTTTACGATTGTTTTTTTTTGTGAAGCAAGAGTATTGAATTTTTATTCTGTCAATCAGAACTGATCAGTGGTAGTCCACGTACTAACACGTCTCCAACACAGGCAAAGACCCCATGCAAGCAGCTAGTGATAAACGTCCTCTGCGTGTATTTAAAGAGAGTTGTAATTTTTGTTTTATTTATGTAAGTGAGAAGTCTTATAAAAATACAAACTCTTTTGAATGCATTTTAATCGATAAACGTGTAATGGATTCAATAAATAAACCAACTTTCGATGCAAACACGCTGGCGACCACAGTGGAAGCCAAAAGTCTCGCTGTAGAGACTGTCATATCATAACCACGGATCCAGATCTCGGTTGAAGAAGAGGTCAAGTACGAGTTCAACCAGACCAAGTTTGAGGAATACCTCTCCTCATCCTCATCAAGATCTTCCTCGTCCCGTAAGTACAGGAAGATATCAGCATCAAAGAAGGCTCGGGGTGACTCTCACCTAATTATTGCTGAGGCTTCCCCTTGCAACGCTCCTCTAGTATCCAAGGAAGCTAGAATTTTAGATCACAATGACTCCTATTAAGTGCAGTAGTTGTTTAATGAAGGCCCTCCAATTCTGACAAAGAGGGCTAGTCAAAGGTAACGCCAAGGCCTCGCACGTTAGCTTGCCAAGGCCTTAGAGCCTGTTGATGGGATCCGTTATCACGTGGATTTCAAGTTTAGGGAGTACCAAGCACCTCAAGAGCAAGCAAATGACCCCTCCACTAAGCCATCAGCTAGTGAATGAGTCTGTATCAAAAGGACTTGTTCAACTCTCGAGGAGCGCATCCAAAAGCACTGTGCACATGCCTTAGCATGAAAGGCATAAGACACAAAGGAGGAAAAGGTGGCCAAGAAACCACCAAAACCACGCACAAAACAGTGACTCAGACAAGTTCCGAGACACCCAAAAATTGCGAACCAGCCAAGCGTGGCTCGGCTAGGGCTAGGCTAGCCAAGTGTAGCTCAGCCTGGTCGGCACTTGTCTCATCTCCCGTGGCCATTTCTAAGTCTCTATCCTCTTTCGTTCCTATTCAAGTTGATCCAGTACCTTTGATGAAGTCCCACGTTAACGTGGATCTTTCCCGATTCAAGATGAAGATCATGGATCGCCTTGGTCCTTTGCACGTGGACCGAGACAAACTTCCGATCAAAGAACACTTGGGCCTAGTAAATGAAACTCAAACAACTCACCAGATTGGGGGTCGTACATGTCCTCCTAAATAGTTAAACCCATCGTGTCCTGGAAAAATTCTAGTAACCGCCCGCTTGGGGTGCATGTGGAAGACCAGGAGCCCGTTGAGGTTCCACCTTCATGAAAGTGCGATTCCAAACGTGTAACTCCTACGAACGCTAACAAGGCGTTACCTATTTATAAGAAAACGTGTCTATCAAATGATAACGTTATACCTAGAGACTCAAACCAATAATTGATAGGTTACTCCGACTACAACGTCGATGAGTTGTACTATCGGGCTGGAGGTATGAATAAATCTCAAAAGAGAAGTACCCTAGAATTATACTCTCACTGTCCTAGTGAGAGGTTAATCAGGATAGTATTATCAGAGTGTAGCTGCCCCAAGACCACTCTACTGAGGGTCTCGGTATTCGAAAGAATCTTCACCGAAGTATCCAATTCTAAATCAAGACGTTTCTACAAGGAGAAATCTATCCGTCATGATGACGAGCTTCTAGAAGTTGCCATCAATATGACCGATAAAGGAAAATTAACAAGGCATTACAGTCCTGACTCTTTCTCAGAGGCATCTCAGCGCATCGCTTGGTTATAGTCAGGAACTAGATGACCTAGACCAGATAGAGGACACTCCTCGGAGGATGAAAGTCAGACGCCAACTCCGCAATCACTTTTAACAATACAATATCCAGCACAGGACAACCTCGTGAGCGTTCATGATCGACGCTGAACAAATAGCCAAAATCCTCGAAGACGCTCTGGCCAAGCAAAAAGAGAATTTTAAATTTGAAATAGAAATGACTGTGCAACGGATAAGGAAATTGCATGATCAACAGATTCAAGCCTTATCTAATCAGATTGGTGAATCTAGCTATCAAAATGCTACTAATTAAGAAAATAATGATTCAAACGTGGATAAAAATCTCAATGCTGATACTTCTCCTGTTGACCAAAATGCTAAGGGTGGTCCAACCGAGGATGACAACGCTGGGGATGGTCCAGTTGTTCCTCCCTAAAATCGCCCGAAGGAAAATGTGGTCCAAGATGAGAAAATGAAAGACCTGGAGAGCAAGATCAACGCACTAATGTCCACTCAAGAGGTAAAGAAGACTAGTATTCTATGTCCCTAGCTAAGAGAGTGGGAGTCAATCTTGTACCCGGCAAAGTTCAATCTAATTAACTTCACGCTGTTCGATGGAAAGGGCTCACCCACTCAACACCTAATTTATTTCAAGTCCCACCTGGGTGCGATCTCCAGCAACTAACCTTTGATGGTCCAGTCATTCGTTGGCACCCTTCGTGGGGCCGCCTTAGATTGGTACTTCTGTCTCAAGTTAGAAAGTATCAATAGCTGAAACAACATGGAAAGCTCATTCCTTAACAACTTCTTTGACGATGACATTGAATTGTTGATTGGAGCCCTTTTGGATGAGAAGCAAAAGGACGGGGAGTCAGTTGATAGCTTTGTTAAATACTTACGCAACAAGACAATGAATTGCAAAGATCCCGTCACAGAGGAATTCATCTTGTAGACATGTCGTAATAATTTCTCCATTGATGTGCTAGAAGCCCTAGGAGTCGTGCCATCCACAATATGGAGAGAATTAAAACTGTATGGGGAACATGCCGAATGCTTTCTCAAAAGGAAAAAGCTTGAAAGAGGCCTATCAACGACTAACCTCCCAAACTCAAATTTTTTTTCTAGTGGTAGGGAAAGGCACTTGTAGCGGCTGTTGACGCTAATCAGATGTCACAATAGCAACCTCAGAAGCAGGAAGGACTCCGGATCCGAGACTCTAAAAAAGTACTCCTTCAAAGATGAAGAGGTTCTAGCTATCTTCAAATACCTCATTGAAAATAACAAAATCAAGCTGCCACCTATTACGAATCAGGAGGAAGCTAACAACACTTCGGATCCAAAGTACTATGCGTACCACAGGAGGATTCTTCATCCTATCAAGGCTTGCTTTACTCTCAAGAACAATATTCAAGCCTTGGTTGATGCTGGTATCATAACGCCAAAATAAGCCGAATGTGAACCCTTTCCTCCGATGAGTATAAGAGGTTAAACTGCTTCTCCCATCCATCTGACAGGTATATAAGGTTAAACTGCTCCCTGGTGCTCTAACGGATATATGAGTATAAACTGTTTCCCTAGCCTCCAACTAGTATATGAGGCTAAACTATTCCCTACCTTTGACGGGAAGTACCTAGAGAATATTACACATAATATTCTTAAGAATAACCCGACAACCTCCGACAGGTATACGAGGTTAAAATGCTTCCTTTATTTTCAACAACGGGAAGTTCCTAGAAAATATTACTCTTAATATTCTTAAGGATAACCCGACAATTTGGCCGAGTACAATTTAATTCAAGTTCGCTAAAGAGCTGGGGGTGGAATACCTCAAGACATTCTAATGGGATGTTCCTTGAGAATATTGTACAAGATATTCCTAAGGATAACCAAAAATGAATTGATTCTTAATCATGATAAAAAAATAATTAAGAACCTCCCACTGTAGCTATTTAATCATTTCCAAGATGATTAAAACCCTCCCACTATGACTTTCCAAGCACTCTTTCATTGAGATTAGATTTAATGACCTCATTCGGCCAATCTTCCCTCACGAAATTCCTATGATATAACTATGGAGTGTATGATGATTCACGGTCCTCCACCACAAAGTCCTTCACTGATCAAATTAACTGACAGTGTGTCCACTAAAATTCTTTCGACTGAGTCCATCCAAACTCCCACTAGGTTGGTGCACTTAACACTCCCAATGTTAAAGTCTTAACACGGTATTCAAAAATTCAAGCTGCTGATCTATGGCAATCATCAAACCCCTTCGTGTTTAGTTCTAACCACTTGACACTAAAAAACCCACTAAGTGATTTGTACGAGTCAACATTCCCAATGTTATTTGTATCTTCACTCCCACTGTTTCTTGGTCAAACCATCCTATAGTTAGGACCAAATCCAAAATCCCCTCTCGATTCCTTTCATGAACGAGAGGCTCACTTTTAAATCGAGCGATCAAACCTTCCTACAGTATCCATTAGGGTTTTGTTCTTTTGTTCAGCTACCTCGTTAGATTGTGGTGTATAAGGAGCCGTTACCTCATGAATAATACTGTATTCTTGGCAATATTCAGTCATTTCATTTGAGGTATACTCCCCAATGATCAAATCTCAGAATTTTGATCTTCATGTAAGGTTGGTTCTTAAATTTAGCCTTATACACTTTAAACCCATGTAAAACTTTTTCTTTAGTTTTGAGAAGATAGGTGTAACAATATCTGGAGTAATCGTCTATAAAAGTCACAAAATATCTCCTACCTCCTTAGATGAGAACTCGGTTCGAGTCACACACATCACTATGAATTAATTCAAGGGGTTCAGAGTTTCTAGTTATAGACTTGAAGGGTTTTTTAGTGTGTTTCCCTTGAACACAAATCTCACACTTAGATGAGAGATCATGAGAAGATTTAGGAAGAAGGTTCAATTTAATCATTCTCTACAAGGTTTAGAAATTGACATGTCTGAGTCGTCTATACCAAACATCACAAGACTCAACGATTTGTGCAACAGAAGACTCAGAAATTTTACTAGAACTGGAATTAATTACATTGAGTTTAAAAGGTCATTACAAATAAAACATTTTCTTATGAATACATTATTCTTTGTAATCACAAATTTATTGGATTCCTTTACAATCTTAAATCTAGCTCTAAGGAGAAGAGATTCACTAATCAAGTTCCAACGGAGAGAAGGAACATGATGAACACCTTGTAGATTTAGAGCTTTCCCAGAAGTCATGGTGAGCTCTATACATCCACTTCCCATTATTTTTTTAGTAGAGTCATCTGCTAAGCTTATGCTTCCTCCACGTGATTACTGGTAAGTTGAAACAAAGAGCGATCATTGCAAACATGAATATTAGCTCCAGAATCCAAATACCAATCAGTGGAAGAAATAAGAGAATTTACAAGATAGGATTAAGAGGCTAACCAGAAAGAATTTAGATTTTCTTCAATCATGTTTACTTTATTGGATCCATTTCATTTAGGAGCAGGTTTGGCCGGTTCCTTCTTCCGATAGAAGTAGTTGGGAGCCAGATGGTTGGTTCTACCATAAACATAGCAGAATTTTCCATTAGGCTTATGACTGAAAGGATTGTGATTTGATTTGGAGGAAGATTTGTTGTAGGATTGCTGGTTTTTCTTGAATTTCTTCTCTTTGGGTTTGAAATTCCTAGATTTATGTTTATCCTCTACCAAGTTTACTTTAGCTTTCATTTCAGTCCTTGTTTTGGAATTTTACCTATGCTGGTCTTCAATACGAATAACCTTGAGGGCTTCAATTGAGGTTAGATCTCCTTGCTAGTGTCAGAGATATCCAGTGAATCTAGACCAGAAGGGAGGGAGTTGGTCAATCAAACAAGAAACTTTAAAGTCATCAGTAAAGGAGTTTCCCTTTGATTGGAGGTGACGAAGAAAATCTTAGAATTCATGAATTTTTTCATGTATGGGTTTGTCATCAACCATCATGAACTTATTGAAGGAAGAGGGGGTAAAACGTAGAATTCTGGCATCATCATAGCCATATTCTGCCTCAAGAGCATTTTATAGTTCTTCAGCACTTTTAAACTCATATTATATGTCATAAAGGTTGTCCGCAAGTCCACTAAAAATCCTGTGGAAACAATGATAATTTATTTCTTCTGGTTTCATATGACTAGAGAAGGAACTAGCACCAGAAGTAGAAGTGGAAGGAGTAGGTTGTTCAAGATCGGGAAAAGGGTTGAGAACCACTAGAAGAAGAATCGGGAGTGTCTATAGTAGATAACAGGCCTAGAGTAGTGAGTCGGTATCTCATCTGATTAGCCCACCATTTGTAGTTAACTCCAGTGAACTTCTCAGGTTTGACACTCGTGGAATGGTTAATGTTAGCCATAAGTCCGATTTAAAGTCAACCAGTCTAGGTGTTTGAAATCTAATAGAATAAAAGGGTTTTGTCAATACCACTCGACTAGTTACTTTGGAGATTATGACTTTAAAGGATGAGAGTGTAGAGCTTCTGCTCAGATGAAGAAGATTGCCCAAAAATAAACTGTAACCGATAATTTTTAAAATGAATAATTCAGAGAAAGAGAGAGAAGAGCTTTTCGTTTCTGAGAGGAAGAAGGCTCTGAAACTTGATGTGTATTTCCGAGCTGGTGTAGGCTAGGTATTTATAGGGTCTCAACCCTCAGTGTCTTTACAAATTCTGCCTGTTACTCGCAAAATTAGCGAAAACGTGCAGCCGTTATGCAAATTTCCCGCAGCCATTACGCACATTCTCAATGAGAAAAACATGCAAAAAGAAGTTTGACAAAAAAACGTGCGCATGCAGCATAGCATGCCCATGCGCGGGCGCGTATGTGTGTTACGCAAAGTCCAAACAATACAAAACCCAAAACACTATTCAAAGCCCAATAATAGGTGAACCAATTTAAACAATTTACTATTCATGACAGTAGTCCATGTGGAACTATTCACGAAGGTAACATTGTCTTTTCTCCCACAATATAGCCAACAGCAATAACCCTTGTTTTTTCTTCTCTTCTCCTTATGATGTTCCACGCCAAAGACACCAAAGACAAAAGGAAAAGTATATTTAGCCTTAAGCACGGTCTAATTGCATACTTTCATTTTAGGGTTTTCAGATACTATCCCTTAAAATAATAGCTAATTTGATATTGGTCCCTCAAATCTTTACATTTTGATATCAGTATCTCAAATGCCTTGAAATTGTTGATATTGATCACTCTGGTTAGGTGGTGTTAAAGATATAACGGAATATTAGGTTAATTTTAACATTACCTATGGACTGTTACGTCCCTCATAACAAACCAAAGCCCAAACCCCCTTAACCCAATCGCATTTTACTCATCTTCTTCCCAGCATACCCAAACCCGAACTCGTTAATTTCAACCTCTCTCTCAACAAACGTGCTCAACAAATCACCGGCCTTCCTTCCTCACGGCCAAAAGAACATTCGCTAACAATTCTAACCTTATATCATACACAAGACTCTTTGCTATGCTGAACTCCTTAATCCAACAACACCCGTTGATCAAAGCATTACAACTGATGACACCAGGCAAAATACCCTCTTCTCCCACAATTTCAACCAGTTTATTGACCTCGTTCACTATCCCAAGCTTAAAATTTCTAGCAATCAATTTAGAAAAAAATTTCTAAATAAACCCATTCATATTTATTTCCTAAAAATAGACCCTCTTAAGTTTTATTTACAAAAATAAACTCATTTTATCTTAATCCGGTTCCTAAATAGTCAGGGTTGCCAACTAATCCTTTTTTCGTATAGATCCCTTAATCAAAGTATGGCAACTAATTATATCTACTCCAACCCCCTTTATCACCATTTTCCACGAAACCCAACAGTAGATTCAACCCGTCCATGCTCACAGGAGCCCCAAATCACAAAATTAGGATCAGTTGCATCAATTACCATAGTTCTTCTAATCAACCGAGAACTTTTTATAGCACACCCATTTTGCACGAACCGTGAGTCAACACACTGTGAGAGAAAAAGTTGGGTTTATGATAATTGGGAAGGTCCGAGTAGATTACAAGTACTTGAGAGACTAGCTCTAAAGAATTAAACTGGTGAAGGAGGAGATTCCTTGAGTGAACAGTTCGATTTAATTGAGTGCTCTTATTTGGGTGGATGCTTGTACGTGATCCTTGATTGACTTTGGAGCCATTTATCACTACTACAATTGGGTCTATTAGCAACACTATTTTAGTTAATTGTTTATAATAGAACCTAATTTAAGTGGGTCTAATATTACCTTTCTATTTGAAACGGGCCCAACTAAAAACTTAATTAATTTAATTAAAAAATAATGTATTTCTTTAAAATAAATGGGCAAGAATCTCGAAGAGAGTCGGGGAACAGAGATATTTTCGTTTTCGGCGGGGTCAGAGCGGCTCACGCAAAAATTTGTTCGGCGCCTCTAAATTCATCAAAAAAAAATCTTTTCCCTCCGATTATTCATGGAAATTTTTCCATCCAAATATTCATGGAAAATTTTTCCCTCCAATCTCTATCGACCCGCTTCAAGAAATTAGGAATAAAGGAAAACCCTTCGACATCTTCTCTGCTCCCACTCGATCGCTCAGGTAGAACCGCCGGCCGCCTCTTCTAAATCGCTCAGGTAGAACCGCCTGTTCAAGAAATTAGATCTGTTTTTAATTTTTATTTTCGTGCTTGTTGGTCAAAATAAACGATTTTGAACTGCTATTTGGGAATTTTTTTTATCTTGTTTAAAGATTGAATTTTGGACTTGGATCTTCAAGGAGTTGGTTATTCTTGATGGGTTTGTAAAAATTGGACATTTTTTCATATTAATTGTTGTAATTCTATGTTCTTTTTATTTGGTCTTTCAAATTAATAATCCTTAAAATTGTGGATACTAGAGCTTTTATATTAAGGAGTTGCTTGCTGTCAGGTACATTGAAAGAGGCCGAAAGGTATTGCTGTAGTTTTTGATGATTTATGTGGAAATATTGCTTGTTTAATTTCTTTTCTTTTTTTTTTTCCTTCCCCTTTTCCTCTGTTTTTGGCTGATGGGTTTGGGTTGTTGTTGGGTGTGGTAACTTGCATATGCTTGTTTAATTTATTTATTTTGTTTTTGTTTTAAAGAAATATCTAAGTACAACCATCTGCTGATTGTTTCAGTGATCATATGATGATATTTAGCTGCTTGTAATGTATTGCATCTCATTACTATTTTAGTGAGAAGAAGGAGAATGGCCAAAAAAGAAAAAGTGTTATGGAAATTTCATTAGAGAATATATTACTTTCCTCAGAAGTTGGTGCATGTTAACCAAAAGTTGGATATGATAGTGTCCTAATATAATAGGAATAGAGACACCCCAGAAAGAAACTTTTGGAAGCAAATCCATCGTGATTGATTCCAGTTGAAGATTATCCAAAGTGCCTAGAAACCAAAATTAATTGTTTTCCAGAATTCGCTTTCCTGTCTATGTATAAATATCACAAAAAAATACAGAAACTGGCGTAGAGCTTACTTATACCTACAGTTCGAGATACAACTTATATGATCCAATTGCATGTGACATTTTATAGCATGAATCTGTTCGAGTCTAATTTTTCTTTTGGTTAGTCTGGATAGAAATAAGTTGCTTCCAAATCTTTATGAGAAACTGGCAGCATACTTTTGAATAATTTAAGAGTCAAAAGAGTGAAGAAAAGTTGACTGGTTTTTCTTGCGCCCTCATTGATTTGTTTGCATAGCTGTTGTCAAGCACAGCTTTTTCACTAATTATTGTGTATTATTGTGCATCTTGTGGTGCTAATTCATTTCATTCCTTCTTTATTGACTATACATGTTTGCTCAAAGTTCTAATTTTTACCTGGTTTTTGGATCCAGATTGATGAGAATGTGATGAGAGAGATCATTAATCACAGTTCATTAAGACATCCCAATATTATCCGGTTCAAAGAGGTCAGCAGAATTCTTTCTTTCATTTTTTGAGTTTCTGAATAGGTTTCAAATACTTAATCAAAGAGCCCATGAAGAATTGACAACATAATTAGTTTCCCATCAGTTTTATCAATGTGTAAATTTTCATAAGAATCTGTTTGAAAATATTATTTTGAAGCACTTGGAGGCGTTTATTCTATCTTAAAGTAGGTATTCAGAACTTGTCGTGACGGATGAAAATTGAAAATGAGATGCATTATTAATTGACAGGGACTAATTATTGCAAAATATCAGTAATTCTCTAATTTCATGTTGATTAATTTGAGAATTAATATGTGCCAAGTGAAAATTTTCCAAGAAAACGCATACAATTTGGTATCTAATTTAAATTTTCCTTATCAATTTCTATTTTTATTTACCTTTTTTTACAGAGGGATCCTAATTTTCTAACTCAAAAATTCTTGATCGTGTTCTAAAGGACGTGCTTCTCATTGCCTACTACAATTCTTTTACAGGTAAGATTATATATTTGATTTTTTCTTTATGATTTTTAAAGTATTTCTTTACAGAGTATTATATGCCATTTTACCCATAATTATTTCCTATTGAAATTAATATCATCGGGAAGAAGAAAAGAATATATGCTGAACCTAGCTCACAGAACTTTGAGGACACAAATAACACTAACCCACCAGATTGTCATCAGAAAACAATTGATGGAGGTATTTTTCTTATTTATTGAAAAGCTAAGAGTTTAGATATAGCCTATGACTTTTTTCAGTTTTAATGATTGTGCTGCATATTTTGGGAACACGCAGATTTTTCCAGCTTAACTTCAGCGTATGTCTCAGGTGGTGATTTCTTTGTGCATGACTCAGGTGGTAATTCATAACCTATCTATGAGTATGAACACTGTACTACTTCCAACTTTTGGAGCCTTTTTTCATGAGCAATTTGTCAATATATAATTTTATATCATTTGTTGTCTTTTAGCTTCCCAATCTATTCGTCCATAACGGACTGCGCCCTCGATATATCGTCGTAATGTTGTTCCTCTGACTCCTATTATTGATGATGGCACGCATATTTTTAATAATACAAGACCAGCTGTTGGTGGTCTTGATGGGGATACTCACTCTGTTGAGAACACAGTCAATCTGGAGGTTCCTGCAGGTAATTTTTTTTTGTTATCAATCAATTAACTTCTTTTGGTTTATTTGGTTTCTTGTCGTCTATTTAAGACTTCTAGACGTACTAGAGTTCTCCTTAATACAAGTTACATACTCGTCAAAAAATGTGACCAGTATTCATTTAGGTACCTTTTTTTCTTCAATCCTGTATATATAGAGAATAGATGTATGGTTGCAAAAATCTGCAACAATGTACTTAAACCTACTCCCACTGCCTTTTAATTTGGCAGTTTTTTTGCGAATTAATGAACATGGAAATGTTAATATAAAACTTATCGACACACAGGCCAATACTACGATACTCTAATTTAATTGAAAACTATATAATGACTTGAGCAATCGCTGTTACCACTACGCCATCACTTTCAGCACTGATATATAAACACTGTGTATATTATAGTATGCAGGTGTTTCTTACATTGGATGCTATTATCACTTTCATCAGTTATACATAGCTGTTAGGCGTAGTCATATTTTAGCGGTTTATGGTCACATGGTATCATTATTACATAATTACATATCTTTACTAGTAGTCTTTTGATATAATAGAATTAACATACATATTACACTGAAATATATTATGTTATAGTATTAGCAGACTATCTGGTAATGCTATAATAACAATGCGCATTTAGTTAATTTCATTTACTTCAAATCTCACATCAGCTGCGCATAAATGACCAGACAGATGATAGATATAGTAATGCAACTCTAGTAGTGCAACTAGATTTTCTAAATAAAGTTTGGCTGACAAGAAACTTTCATTTTCTCAAATTCTCATGTAATCTTCCTGTACAATTAGTTCTTGTGTGCATCTGTTTGTGTGCACGTGAGTATGCATCGTTAACGAATAAAGCAGGAGAGAATGTGTCATTGCATCTCTCACTTTGCCACTTAGACAGCCAAGACCAATAGTATGGACTAACGTATTCAATTGTCATATGCATGTTTAAGCAGCTAATGAGAATGGCAAAAAAGCTAACAGGAAACCCACTAAGTTGGAAACCTTTCGTCCTCCTCCCGGACAAAAGCATATAGTAACATGGATTAGTGGACAACCTATAAGTGATACGGCATTTGAGCTTTCACAGGAGCTTGGGTATTACGCATAAATGGCCATCTTATTTCCTTTACATAAGGAGTGGAATGATGAGTCTCGAGAAAAGATGGATGATATTATGGAGCTTCTAAAGGTGAATTTTAATTATTGATTGATTTGTACTTCTAAAGTAATTTATATAAATTATCTAGGCTTTCTTGTAGGATAATTTTATTTGGGAAAGCGGAGATGAAGACCCTAAGAACCCTGGATTCAAGATGCCAGTAAATTTGATGTTCGTTCATCATTGGTGTACTCTTACAGTGCAGTCAGCAGTAAGATCTTGGAAAGCAAAAATAAAGAAAAAGTATTACAAGGAATGGAAAGATGCGTCTCCTTAACAACGTGACCAGATTAACTTTGAGAGGATCACTCGTAGGGAGTGGGAAGACTTTGTGAACTATATAGACAATCCCAACAAAGAGGTAAGTTTTAAATTTAGAAATGTATATCAATTAGTTTATTTTTTATTCAGGTTTCTTGTTGTAAATAAAAAAAGGTTCAATTGAAATTTGCTCATAATATATTATAACGAATACATGTAGAGAAAACAATTTGTTTTGTTATTTTTAGTCATTTCTTATTGCAGGATGAAGCTGCTAGAAATTTACAAAATGTTTCAAAAAAGAAACTTCGGCATTGTTTGGGACAAAAGTCTATGGCTCGAACTAAACGTAAATTGGTAATTGGCAACAATAAGAATTAAATATTTTGTCAAGATGCACATATCTAGTTATTAACATTTAATTAGCTCATTCATGTTTCTTTTTCCTGCTTTACAGAAGGAGTTAGATCCAGAAAATTATGATGAGTTTGATATATTTATTAAGTGCCATAAGAAAAAGATGGGTCTTGGAGACTATCCACATGAGAAAACTCAAGACGTTTGTGTAAGTTTTGTTTGTGATTTTACTTTAACTTAATCATATACAATATATGTTGTATGTTATGAATTTAATCAAGTACAGGAGAAGGTTATTAAAAGGATTGAGGAGCTCAGAGTTCAACTTCAAGATGTAGATCCAGTAACAAAAGCCCATCAACTGAAACTATCAACTGTTCTTGATGAGGTAGCGGGAAAGCACCATGGGGGATATGAAAGAGGATATGGTATTGGATACAAAGAAAGGACAACGAGTCACCGGTTTTCTACATCCTATAACGAGAGTAGTATAAACAACTCTCAACTTCAAGAAGAGCTAGATGTTGCTAACCAGAAAATCCAAGAGTTATATGCTGCTAATAAGAAAATTCAAGAGTTACACGAGGAGATGCAGAAAAGAGCTGAGGAAGCGGAAAGAGAAAAGGCACGGGAAAAAGAAGAAAGAGATTATCAAATGCAAGAAATGCAAAGGATAGTGTCTAGCTTTCAAGCCATGGCTGGATTAAACAGACAACCACAATAATTGGATGCAGGTACATCATATTCTCTATGTTTATATCCAACTTGCTATTATATGTTTAAAATAGGGAAATTTTACAAGTTCGAATATATTTTCTAGAAAGCTTGTTCACATAATTTTCATAATAAAACACCTTTTGGATTGAACTGGAGTCTATGTACTTACAACCATAAGTCATAGTAGAAGCATGTAGTTTAAGTGTTAATATTACACTCTATGCAAGATGGGAACCTACAGTATTCCAGTAGCATGATTACATAGATGTACTGATGTACATATTAGAATTGATTGAGCAATTTCTACTACAGATCCATACATCACCACTATTGAATATTTATTTGCAAGAACAAAAATATATTCCGGTACAGAAAAAACAATAGCTAATAAATTATTTCTTCCAAAGGATGTAATAATGCCTGGATGCTAAAGGTTAGTTCATCATACAATGAAGGATATGCATCGCAACAAATCCTTTCGACCCACAACTAGAAATTTTGCCAAATAGAGAGGTGTTAGCGAACACAAGTCGTATTTTGGGATCAGTTTGTACGTCTCCATGTGAAATAACTCAGAATTCAACACCCATGAAAGCCACTATGGTTTAATAGTTTTGACTCAACTATGGTTTAATAGTTTTGACACTTCGTTGACAAAAGGACCAATATCAACAACTTAAAGAGTATTTGAGGGACTGACATCAAAATATAAAGATTCGAGGGACTAATATCAAATTAGCTATGATTTTTAAGGGATTAATATCTAAAAACCCCTTTTATTTATTCAAAAGAAAAATGACATTCACCGAGCATTGCATTCCGAGATCACGAGCACAAAGGAGTACTATAGACTGGCCGCATATTAGGATAAAACAAACCCCAATTCTGCTCAATACCATCCGGCTTCTGATTCTCATTGAACAACGAAAACACATAAACATCACCATATCCATTCGGACTCTTCGGACTCCCCGTGTTCTTCATATAATGCTCATATAGATTCGTAATGTATGTACTCGCAAGCTGAGGAGTCGTAAAGTTTCCATTACCTGCAGAAGGCCATCCACTCTCACCCACGGTAAGACCGATATCTCCTCCTCTGATCTTCTCAAAAGCCCACACGAAACTATCAAACATGGCGTCAAAGAGATTCCAGTATGTCAAGTTTCCGTCCTGGATCCCTGGCTGCGTTGCCTGAAACAGCGCAAAATCTAGCGAAACATGGTCCGGGTCGCTAGCGTACGCAAAATAAGGGTATATGTGGACGTACAACGACGATTGATATCCCGGTGGCAAGGTGTGGATAAACTGTACTATATCTGTCAGAATGTCAACAGAGTCTGACGTGAATGTTGACTGCGACGGAGGATAGGTGTTGGTGAGCGCCGCACTTGATATCGTTGTTGTTACCTTAACTTCTGGCTTGGATGTCTGGTCCAGTGCTGCGCGAATGTTGCGCATAGCGGGTAGCACGTATTGTGCATTTTCGCCAGGGATAACCTCATTGCCAACGATTATGTCCAGAATATTTTCGTAAGGGACATAATTTGTGCTGATCCAATCTTTTGCGAAATCAGGACTAGACGCGAGCTGTAATAGATCTTCGTTTCGTGTTGCTATCGATACAAGTTGACTAGAGTTTAAACTCATAATTTCTGGATGGGCTTCGTACAGTCGAAATTTTGCGATGCCACAATTTTGTACGAGATTTATGGCGTCAGCTGGTGGCGGGAGATTGTTTGCCACCATGCCGAAACATATGCCAAAATTAGTTGATGGAGCTGAAAATGGATGAAAAAATTAAGCTTAGAGCTTGGCAATTGATCAGTTTTTTGGTGATATATCACTTAAATATGTATCCATATAACATATACCATATAATGTTTTCCTCTTATACAGATTTCTAATCCTTTCTATTCAAAAACCCGTTAGCAAGATCAATTTTCTACAGTTGTGCTCGGAGACAAAAGGAAATTTCTTGTCTAATCTTCAATATAACTTTCATGGTTTGAGCTAAAAGCAAAAGAATATCATTAATCGATATGTAGACCAAATTTTAATGATAAAATAAAAGTAGACTTGAATAGAAAATGCTACTCAAAATTTTGCTAGTTTCTACTAACCTCTATTCTTCTACCAAATATATAGGATTAGTATAACTTCTTCCGCTATAGAATTAGATATCTTTTGAATATTTCTTTATTCATATTTCTTCTCAGTTAGATCTGAGATGTCTATATAATGGTGCACATAAAAATGACAAGTCTACAGGTTAAAAGTTATTATTTAATGATTCTGTTGTCAGGTGCAAAGTCATTTACCTCCCAAAGTTACATTGCTAGATATCAAGATCCACGCAAGAAATGAAAGCCACGTCCTAAAATATATCTCCATTTCTGACAATTTTATCTTTATTTCTTTAATTTTACCTGCACCAAGAATTCAAATTATTTGAACAGATCATAAAAGAGTTGAAAGTGTTCCCTTTTAAAAATGTTCAATTTTTTGGGTTTTTGTAATTATGATCCTCAAATCACGCATATTTGCAGAATTGATACCCAAACCTCTGTAATTCAGCAACTTTGAGGTAAAAAACTCAAATCAACAGAATTACTTTGATATATAGACTAATTTGTAAATGCAATGTAAAATTATCAATAATAAAGTCAAACTTAACCCACCATATCCAATGAAGTTGATGATTTGTTGAATTGGGTTTTTTTCCCGAGCTTGATGCTTCACTGTTGTTTTGCAAATACAAAAGTTATAGTGGGTAGTTTTCCAAATAATCACGACTACTTTTTTTTGGGTGTGGTTTTTTTTTGGGGTGTGTGTGTGGGGGGGGGGGTTGTTTAAACAGATATAATTGTATGCAGCGACAATAAATAAACAAAATGTTTTATTATGCTATTTGCAGTAAGGGCATCTCCAACCCAGCCCCATTTTGGTGCAAACAGTGCTTTTTGTTGCACTGTTCCTTCTCCAATCCAGCCCCATTTTCTGCTCCATTTTGGTGCAAATGAACAGTGCTGCACCAAATATGGCGTCGCACTGTTCATCCGCCCCATTACTGTTCACTTTTTTTTTTAAATTTTTTAAATATTTGTTTTTATCTCTCAATTAATATAAAAATAGATAAAAGGGAATAAAGTGAGAATATACTGAGAATATTCTTTTTTGGTATAAAAAATGGTGTAATGGGTTAGAGATGTATTACTGTTTGATGTGACTTTTGCACCATTTTGATGCAAAATTTGCACCATTTTGGTGCAATGGGTTGGAGATGATCTAAGAAAGTTAAATTTAAATAATGGTACAAATAACCACTGTAGTTTGTAGTCGCGTAGTAAATTTCAGAAAACACCCCTTCAATGACTGTGTTTCAGATAACCTGCCTTAACTTTCAAAATAGTTGAGGAGTTCTCCCTGTTAAACATGTTTCAATATTTTTGGGTTTTTGTATATATAACATGTAATCATGCGTATTTGCAAAACCATCTCCAAGTTACATTATTTGCAAAACTATCCTCAATTCAGGATGTTTAAAAAAAGGACTTTTTGTTTTTAGGTCCATTTGTTTATCTAGCTTTATCTTTAAACCCAAGAATTATTAGGTATATCTTTAAACCCAACTTTCCTTTTCTATTTATTTTTAAACCCAATTCCAAAATATAATAATCTCATATGTGGGTCCCTCTATATAAGAAAATTGGGTTTAAAGATAAATATAAAAAGAAAGTTGGGTTTAAAGAT